>LNAC01000205.1:2542968-2591106 GCA_002007465.1 Ailurus styani
CCCTGGGATCATGACCTGAGCCGAAGGCAGCGGCTTTAACCCACTGAGCCACCCAGGCGCCCCCCTAAATAAAATCTTTTAAGAAAGGAAGGAAGAAAGGAAGGAAGGAAGGAAGGAAGGAAGGAAGGAAGGAAGGAAGGAAGGAAGGAAGGAAGAGAAAGAAAAAGAAAATAAAGAATACGAATTATTAAAAATAAGGAGATAAATCTGTGGTACTGCCATAGGAAAATATCTAAAATTTATTAAGTGGCAAAAAGTAATTTGTAAAATGGTATGTATGCCATTATATTATTTTTAAAAATAAATAATTTCCGGGGTGCCTGGGTGGCTCAGTTGGTTAAGCGTTTGCCTTCTGCTCAAGTCATGATGCCAGGGTCCTGATATCGAGTCCTGCATCGGGCTCCCTGCTCAGCAGGGAATCTGCTTCTCCCTCTCCCTCTGCCGGTCTACCTGCTTGTTCTGTCTCTCCCTCTGTCAAATAAATAAATAAAATCTTAAAAAAAAATCATTTCTGTATATTATACATACACAGAAAGAGGGGGAAATTATTGTATATATACTGAACTGTTAACAGTTGCTGTATCTGGGGCGGTATGATTATAGGACTTCATTTTTTTAATGTAATGCATGTTTATTAATACAAAAAATTTTTAAAGGTTTTGTTTATTTAAGTAATTGCTACCTGCAAGGTGGGGCTCAAACTCACCACCCCGAGATCAAGAGTCACATGCTGTACTGACTGAGCCAGCCAGGTGCCCCTACTAACACAAATTTTAAATGAGCACTAATTTCTTTCACAAGCAGAAAAAACAATGGAGATAAATTTTTGCTCAGGGGAAAGGAGTCACAATTATTCCATTCTTCTTCATCCTCATGACCATTTCTCACCACCTCTCTCTTTTTCAAAAACACTCCTGACTCCTAACATGACTCCTGAAGACACGGGTCAGTCCCTCCAGTTACTGCCCCCTCGGGAAATTCCCGTTACTCACACTCTGACGGCTTTTTGCAGATTCCCGCTCTCAAACCTGGACTCAAACAGGAGAGTATTATCCTCGGGTCCCTGCAGCGTGACAGCAAGCTCCCTGATAATCCCTCGCTTGCCTCCCACTCTGGAACTGGTGAAATAGGAACCTTCGGTGGGCACTGTGGATGAGATGGACATATTTAGGGCAGGTTCCACTTAGGATCCATTCATCCAGCCAATATTTACTGAGCTCTTCTGTGTGTTTGATGCCATTCTAGGTGAACAATAATGAATATTCAGATTTTCAACCATCCTTGCTGAGATTTTTTATTTTAAACACTGGATTTCTTTGAAGACCTTTAAGGTAGTGTATGGTTGCATGGCTGTGGCCTTGGCATCTCAGATACTGTTTGTACTCACTTCAGCCCTAATTTAAAAGCATGTTGACAAACAAATGATATTAAACATAGAGCGTCTGAAAACATTTACAATCTTAATTCTAAAAAAAATAGTAACTATTGATTTAAAAAAAGGTAAAAGATGGGGTGCCTGGTGGCTCAGTTGTTAAGCATCTGCCTTCAGCTCAGGTCATGATCCCCAGGGTCCTGGGATTAAGCCCCACATTAGGCTCCTTGCTCAGTGGGAAGCCTGCTTCTCCCTCTCCTACTCTCTCTGCTGTGTTCCCTCTCTTGCTGTCTCTCTCTCTCTATCAAATAAATAAATCTTTTTAAAAAAATAATTAATTAAAATTTTTTAAAAAGGTCAAGGAGAAAACAAAAAAGAGAAAATAAAGTATACTCTACATAATTTTTTGGTATATCCTTCCAGATTTACATATAAAAAAGATTAGAAGTTTGAGAAGAATTGGCATGGGTGAATTAACTTAAGAAGGGAACAAAAATATCATCGTAGTAATTAGAGGAAAGAAAAGGTTATGATTGAAATTTTATCTTTAAAGAGATGCTAAAACAAACAAAATATAAAATTTATTTTATTTATAAAATTTAGATTATAATTACCTCTTTCTATCCTTTTGGTGGGGTCGCAACTTTAAAAAATATTGTATTTATTTATTTATTGGGGAGGGGCAGAGAGAGAGAGAATCTTTAAGCAGAATCTCCGCTGAGTGCAGTGCCCCTGGCAGGCTCAATCCCACAACCCTGAGATCACAACCTGAGCAGAAACCAAGAGTCAGATGCTCTACCGACTGAGTCAGATGTTTTACTGACTGAGTCACACAGATGATCCTGCAATTTGTTTTTAAAGATTTTATTTTAAGTAATCTTTACACCCAACATGGGGCTTGAACTTACAACCTCAAGATCAAGAATCATATGCTCCACTGACGAGCCAGGCAGGTGCCCCTGGGTTGCAATTTTTCAGACAAATTCAGTGAGACTCCCATATGACATGTTTTATTTTTACAGTTACTTTTGCAAAACTATTTTAGGGCTTCATAGTTTTCCCAAGGACTTTGTACCACAATATTCTTATCACTGTGTCTAGAAGAACCTGTTTTGTCAGCTTTTGTTGGTTTTCTCTTTGTTAACTGAAAAGAAATTTCTAAATTCTCATTTGTCAGTGGCTTTGCAAGTGATTCAAGTAATTCTTCAACATTCATCAACTTCATAAAACCCGGAATGTCTTGTAAGGATAATTTCACTTGGCAACTGATTTTTACTGTATTTGCTTTATATTGTCAGATATTAATATGATCCACCAATCAGGTAGTGACTGATCAAACAAAAAAGATGCTGACCATGGGGCAGGATAGATGCCAGCATTAAATAGTAATATGCATGGGACATTATTTTATTAGTTCATTAACCAATATATTCATGTTATGATGACTTTTGCTTTGATAGGCAACTCTGTCACCATGGAGACTCAGGTAATAAACATTTAGATTTAAGTGAGAGCAAAAGAGAAAGCAAACATATAAAGAAGTGCATAATAGAAGAAAGCAAGCACAGAGGAGGCAGGAGCAGAAGGGGCCCCAAGAATACACACAATTAGGGCGCCTGGGTGGCTCAGTCGGTTAAGCAACTGACTTTGGCTCAGGACATGATCTTGGGGTCCTGGGATTAAGTCCCATTTAGGCTCCATGCTCAGCACGGAGTCTGCTTGTCCCTCTGTCCCACCCCCTGCTCATGCTCTATCTCCAATAAATAAATAAAATCTCTAAAAAAATAAAAAGTACGCATAATCCAATTAAAAGCTGGGGACCCACATGGTCCAGTCTCTTCATAGAACCACAAAGTATGGGGGCGCTGGGTGGCTCAGTCATTAAGCGGCTGCCTTTGGCTCAGGTCATGATTCCAGGGTCCTGGGATCGAGCCCCGAATAGGGCTCCCTGCTTAGCGGGACGCCTGCTTCTCCCTCTCCCACTTCCCCTGCTTGTGTTTCCTCTCTTGCCATCTCTCTCTCTCTCTGAACCACAAAGTACAGACCAGCAACTAGATACAATTACTATAGGAATTTTGGCATTCTTTTGAGTCTCTCAGGCGACAATAAAGATGATCTAATTCATAGCCCACAGTAACATTTCTCAAAAAACAAAACCTCTTTCTTTTCTCTAATATTTTGTAGCATGTAAACTGACAAACACCCAAATTCTCCCTGGAGCCCCATCTTCTTGGTTTTCTGTTTCTTCATTCCTCCGACAGGAAGGACCCAACTCTCCTGATGAATCCAAAGGGCAAGACCAAGGCCACTGCCACAACTGTGTGTTAACAGGACAATAAGGATAACTCACAAAAGCTGCCCTTTCAGGAGAATGAGTGTTCATCCCTAGGGTTTGCTCCTATGCAGAAATGCAGAATTTCTGAATAGAATGAACCAATGTGGATTCATGGTCTTCTAGTTTATTGAAAATGACTAAAAGCAGGTCAGCAAGAGGTAAAACAGACTTTAAAAAATTTTTTTAAAAAGATTTTATTTATTTGACACAGAGAGAGCTTACAAGTAGGAAGAGAGGCAGGCAGAGAGAGAGGAGGAAGCAGGCTCCCTGCTGAGCAGGGAGCCCGATGCGGGGCTTGATCCCAGGACCCTGAGATCATGACCTGAGTTGAAGGCTGAGGCTTTAACCCACTGAGCCACCCAGGCGCCCCAAAACAGACTTTTAATACCCAAGACTTTCTTGAGGTGGCAGGAGCAGTACATTCTCCATTATTTATAACTTAAGTCTACCCACTTAAGATCTTATACTTTGTTTAAAGTCTCCCCAAAACCTCCTTAGACACACCAGAAGGTGGAGTGAGATAAACTGTGAGTTGCTTCACCTTATTTACTTCACTGCATAAAGCTTTTTCCAACACAGTATTACTAATATGAGAGCTCATCATCAGGGCAACTGGGAGCAGAGCATATGCAATTACATCAAACATCAAAGTTAATTGTAGAAATGTAAACATTACAGGCCCTCCCTCCCACCTTTCTTATTTTCTATTTTTTTGAATGCAGCATTTCCCAACCTCAGAGAACACTTTTTAAAAAGTTCTGATTTGGGGGCACCTGGGTGGCTCAGTGGGTTAAAGCCTCTGCTTTCGGCTCAGGTCATGATCTCAGGGTCCTGGGATCGAGTCCCGCCCTCCCACCTTTCTTATTTTCTATTTTTTTGAATGCAGCATTTCCCGCCTGCCTCTCAGCCTACTTGTGATCTCTCTCTCTCTCTGTCAAATAAATAAATAAAATCTTAAAAAAAAAAAAAGAAGTTCTGATTAGGGGCGCCTGGGTGGCACAGTCGGTTTAGTGTCCGACTCTTGGTTTCAGCTCAGGTCATGAGATCGAGCCCCATGTTCAGCTCCATGCACAGCACAGATGCTCCTTGAGATTTTACCTCCCTCTTCCTCTGCCCCTCCTGCTTGTGCTTTGCGCTCTTGCTCTCTGTCTCTCTCTCAAATAAATAAATCTTAGAAAAAAAAAGGAAAAGAAGTTCTGATTAGCTCTGGTACCTGTGTGTGCAATGAGTATCAGATGATTTTTGGTGATGACAAAAGATGTCCTTATTTTTTTTTTAAGATTTTATTAATTCGGGTGCCTGGGTGGCTCACTGGGTTAAAGCCGCTGCCTTCGGCTCAGGTCATGATCCCAGGGTCCTGGGATGGAGGCCCACATCGGGCTCTCTGCTCAGCAGGGAGCCTGCTTCCTCCTCTTTCTCTGCCTGACTCTCTGCCTACTTGTAATCTCTCTCTCTGTGTCAAATGAATAAAATCTTTAAAAAAAAGATTTTATTAATTTATTTGTCAGAGAGAGAGGGAGCAGCAGGCAGAGGGAGAAGCAGGCTCCCTGCTGAGCAAGGAGCCCGATGCAGGACTCAATCCCAGGACCCTGGGATCATGACCTGAGCCGAAGGCAGACGCTTAATTGACTGAGCACCCAGGCACCCCAAAGGATGCTCTTACTGGCAGCTTCTCTATGTTGGCATCTTGACATTTTTAATTCAAAGCTAATTCCTCTTTCTTGGGAAGGTACCTATTAGATTTCCGGGTCCATTACTCTTGAACATTGTATCTCCTTTCTGTCTTTTTTTTTTTTTTAAGTAAATTTTTATACCCCACCCCCACAAGGAGCTTGAACTGATGACCCCGAGATCAGGAGTCGCATGCTCCAGCATGCTCTAGCATGCTCTAAGGACTGAACCAACCAGGCACCCTTATGTCCTTTCTGTCTTGAATGTTACTATTACCACCAGCTCCATATCCTACCCATCACTTGTTATTGTCTATTTTTATTATAGCTATTTTAGTGAGTGTGAAATTGATCCATCCTTTCCATAAATACCCTTTTCAAGCAAGGGAATTCTCTTCTATTCCTAGTTTTCTGAATGTTCTTATGCTTTTTCTGCATCAGTTGAGAGGATTGTGTGTTTCTTCCTTTTGTGCTATTAACGTGGTATGTCACATTGATTTTCTTAGCTTGAACCACCCTTGCATTCCTGGTACAAATACCCCTTGGTCATGTTACATAATCCTTTTAATAAGCTGTTGGATTTGGTTTGCTAGTATTTGGGTTTTTTTTTTTAAGATTTTATTTATTCACTTGAGACAGAGAGATACAGAGAGAGAATGAGCAAGCATAAGCATGGGGTGAGGCAGAGGGAGAGGGAGAAGCAAACTTCCCACTGAGCAGGGAGCCCGACGAGGGGCTTAATCCCAGGACCTGCACACCATGACCTGAGCTGAAAGCAGAGGCCTAACCAATCTGAGCCACCCAGGTACCCCTCTTTGCTAGTATTTGGTTGAGGATTTTTGTATTTATATTTGTAAGGGATATAGTTTTCCAGTGATGCCTTTGTCTAACTTTGAATACTGGCTTCATAAACAGTTGGAAATGTTTTCTCCAGCTACTATTGTCAGAGTTTATGAAAGATTAGTACTATTTCACCTTTAAATGTTTGATACAATTCAAACAAACCCTGTCCCCATCTGGGCAAGGAATTTATTTACAGGAAGATTTTTTTGGAAAGATTTATTTATTTATTTTACAGAAAGAGAGAAAGAGAAAACCCATGCACAAGTAGGGGGAGAGGCAGAGGGTGAGAACCTCCAGCAAACTCTCCATTGAGTGGAGCCTGAGGCAGGGCTTGATCACATGACCCATGAGCCCAGGACCTGAGCAGAAACTGAAGAGCCAGACACCAGCTGGCTGAGTCAGCCAGGCACCTTTTTCAGGAAGATTTTTAATTTCTTTGTTTTAGTCTATTCAGACTTTTAAAGTTTCTTCCTGAGTCAGTTGTGGTAATTTGTGTTTTTCTAATAGCTTTTCCCCTTCTATGTTGTTTAATTTGTTAACATTAAGTTGTACCTTGTAATTCTTTTGATTTTTGTAGACTTGATGTTTCTGTCCCCTTTCAATCCTGATTTTGATAATTTGTATCTCCTCTTCTTTTTTCATGGTTGATCTAGCTAAAGTTTTATCAATTTTGTTGATGTTTCCAAAGAACCAAATTTTGGTTTGATTTTCCAGATTATTTTTCTGTTTTCCATTTCACTGATTTCCATTCTTTTTTATGTCCTTCCTTCTGGTTGCTTTGGACTTAGTTTGTGCTTATTTTTCAAATTTATTAATGTGAAAGCTTAGGTAATTGATTCAAGATCTTTCTTCCTTTCAAATGTAGGCATTTAAAGCCATACATTTACCTTGCAGTGCTTAGCTGCATTCTTTAAATTTTGATATTTTTTATTTTCACTCAGTTTAAAACATTTTTAAACTCTTCTTATGCTTTCTTAACCCATGGGTTACTACTTAGAAACGTGCTGTTCAATTTCCAAATATTTGTATATTTCCCAGATTTCCTTCTGTTGCTTATTTTTTCAATTTTTTTTGAAGAATTTATTTATTTGTCAGAGAGAGAGCACAAGCAGGCAAAGTGGCAGGCAGAAGCAGAGGGAGAAGCAGGTTCCCTGCTGAGCAAGGAGCCCTATGCGGGACTTGATCCCAGGACCCTGGGATCATGACCTGAGCCGAAGGCAGGGGCTTAACCCACTGAGCCACCCAGTCATCCTGATTTTTTTTAATTTCTAATTTTAAGTAGGTTCCACGCCCAGCATGGAACCCAACATGGGGCTCAAACCCATAATCCTGAGATCAAGACCTGAGCTGAGACCAGGAGTAAGACGCTCACCCAACTGAGCCACCTAGGTGCCTTCTGTTGTTGATTTCTAATTCAATTTTGCTGTGGTCAGAGAATATATTTTGTATGACTTCAATTTTTTTAAATGTATTAAGACTTGCTTTACCACCAAGCATATAGTGTATCCTGGGGAATGTACCATGTGCCTTTGAAAAGAATGTGTATTTTGCTATTGTTGTTCTACAAATTTTTTAAAAAGACATGGATTCTACCTGTAAGAAGCCTACAAATTAATGGAAATTAATTAAACCACACAGTAAATGATACTCTTATGCACATACTACAAAGTACTCACTAAAGTACACACAGAGATGGAGAAAAGAAGAGCAAGTTCCCCGAATATCCAATATCTTATTTTTAGAAAGGGGAATGAAACAGAAGAAGCTCTAAAATGGGCTTAGAACTCTTAAGACATAGTACCATCATTTTTAAAAAAAACTGAAATTTTAAAGCTGATTGGCCATGAATATCAGGGTTCCTATTCAGGTTGGTCTGGAAAGACAGTTTATTTATCACTAAACTACAGGTTTTTAAAAACCACTGTTATTATAGAAAATACATTTATTATAATTTTGTCATGATTAATCACTGACTGTTCAGTGTAAATAACAATACCTGAATCTAATTGATAGACAACTGTGCCTTTTTCTTCTCCTACAATTTCTGGTAACTTTTCATTTCCTGTAGGTTGATAGAAATACTCTGGTTGAGGTGGAACCCACTCTGAGAGAAAACATTAAAAAAACACAAAATAAGAAATAATATAAAAGGTTCTTTATCTAAAAGTAATATACAATTATAATAATTATTATTCAAGCGACTAGTTTGGTTGAATCAAACCAAATTTCCACCCTAGGTTTCCAATTTGTTTGTAAATTAATTTTGTCTTGCTTCTTTCCATAAAGACTATGAAGAGATTTTTAACAAAAAACATATACAACCATAGTATAAGCTTTAAATAGAAGACTTAAAAGTAAGCCAGAAAGGTCAATATAGTTCCTATAACAACTCTTCAAAATTTGGCCCTGAGCTATTTTATTTTATTTTTTTTCTTAAGACTGTATTTTTAAGTAATCTCTACACCCATCATGGTACTTGAACTCACAACCCCCAGATCAAGATTTGTATGCTCCACTGACTGAGCCAGCCAGGTGTGCTGAGCTTCTTTTTAAAGTCAGGAAAATAAGTTTAGTTATGTACTTTTTTAGTATTATGGAGGAACAAGTATATCAATTATTTCAGGGGAAACAAAACTTTTTCATTAACACTCAATTCTAAAAGATTTCTTATATGGGACCTGGGCAACTTTTTTTTTTTAAAGATTTTATTTATTTATTTGACAGAGAGAGACACAGTGAGAGAGAGGGAACACCAGCAGGGGGAGTGGTAGAGGGAGAAGCAGGCTTCCCGCAGAGCAAGGAGCTCAACTTGGGGCTCCATCCCAGGACCCTGCGATCATGACCTAAGCCGAAGGTAGCCGCTTAACGACAGCCACCCAGGTGCCCCTTGGGCAACTTCTCAGTATCATTTTTATAGTAGCCACTAATGAACACCAAGGGCATATAAAGATACAACTGAAATTCAACAATACATTAAAAGGATCATAACCTGATCAAATGGGATTTATTCCAGGGATGCAAAGGTGATTCGACTTTTGCAAATTAGTTAATGTGATATATCACAGTCAAAAAATGAAGGGTAAAAATCATATAATCATTTTGATAGATGCAAAAAAAAAAAGCATCTGGCAAGATTCAACATCCATTTATGATAAAAACTCAACACAGCGAGTACAGAAGGAACCTCAACATAATAAAAGCCATATATGATAAGTCCACAGCTAAAAGCGTACTCAGTTGTAAAAAGCTGTGGGACGCCTGGGTGGCTCAGTTAGTTAAGCACCTGCCTTCAGCTCAGGTCATGATTCCAAGGTCCTGGGATCGAGTCCCGCATCTCTCTGACAAATAAATAAATAAAATCTTAAAAACAAAATGTAAAAGCTGAAAGTCTTTCTTCTAAGACTAAGAACACCAGGCAAAGATGCCAACTCTTGCCACTTTTATTCAACATAGAATTTTAAGTCCTTGCTAGAAAAGAAAAAGAAATAAAAGGCATCCAAACTGGAAAGGAATAAGTAAAACTATCAAACTGGGGTGCCTGGGTGGCTCAGTGGATTAAGCCTCTGCCTTTGGCTCAGGTCATGATCCCAGGGTCCTGGGATCGAACCCCGCATCGGGCTCTTTGTTCAGCAGAGATCCTGCTTCCCCCCCTGTCTCTGCCTTTCTCTCTGCCTACTTGTGATCTCTCTCTGTCAAATAAATAAAATCTTTAAATAAATAAATAAATAAACAAATAAAAATAAATAAAACTATCAAACTGTTACTATTTGCAGATGACATGATACTATACGTAAAAAACACTAAATACTTGATCAAAAAACAGAATAAATAAATTCAGTAAAGTTGCAAGATACAAAATCAATACACAAACATATGTTGCATGTTTATACACCAGTAATGAACTATCAGAAAGAAATTAAGAGAACAATCTCATTTACAGTTTTACCAAAAGAATAAACTACCTAGGAATAAATTTAACCAAGGAGGTGAAAAACTTGTATATTGAAAACTATAAGACATTAATGAAAGAAATTAAAGAAGACACAAATAAGTGAAAAGATATTCCATGCTCATGGGCTGGAAGAATTAATATTTTTTAAAGGTCCAATAGCATTTTTCACAGAAATAGAACAAATAATCCTAAAATTTCTATGGAACCATAAAGACTCTAAATAGCCAAAGAAATCGTGAGAGAAGAACAAAGCTGGAGACTTCATGCTCCCTGATTTTTTTTTTCATTTTTTTTAAAAAAAGATTTTAGGGTGCCTGGGTGGCTCAGTGGGTTAAAGCCTCTGCTTTCGGCTCAGGTCATGATCTCAGCGTCCTGGGATCGAGGCCCGCATCGGGGTCTCTGCTCAGCAGGGAGCCTGCTTCCTCCTCTCCCTGTCTCTCAGCCTGCCTCTCTGCCTACTTGTAATCTCTCTCTCTGTGTCAAATAAAAAAAAAATCTTTAAAAAAATAATAATAAAAAAATAAAATAAAATAAATAAAATTAAAAAAAATAAAATAAAAAAAGATTTTATTTATTTATTTGTCAGAGAGAGAGCACAGCAGAGGGAGTGGCAGGCAGAGGGAGAAGCAGGCTCCCTGCTGAGAGGGGAGTCCGATGCAGGGCTCATCCCAGGACTCTGGGCTCATGACCTGAGCCAAAGGCAGACACTTAACCAACTGAGCCACCCAGGCACCCCTGATTTTTTTTTCACCATGGGGCTCAAACTCAAAACCCTGAGATAAAAAAAAGGAACTAAATGAAAAAAAAAATCTATAAAAAAATTACAAAAAGAAAAAAGACTAGAAATAACAAATGTTAGTGAAAATATGGATAAAAGGGAACCCTTGTGTTGGTGGCAATGTTAAGTACAGCCACTATGGAAAACAGTATGGAGGTTCCTCAAAAAATTAAAAATTGAACTACAATATGACCCAGCAATTCTATTTGTGGGTATTGATCTGAAAAAAAAAGCAAGTACAAACTCAAAAAGATAAGTGATAAGTGTACCCTCATTGCAGCATTATTTACAATAGCAAAGATATGGAAATAAGCTAAGTGTTCATCAATGAATGAATGGATAAGGAAATTGTGGTATAAATATACAATGAAATATTATTCATCCATAAAAAGGAATGAAATCTTGTCATTTCTAACAACATCAACAGACCTTAAGGACATTATGATAAATGAAATAAGTCAGACAGAGAAAGACAAATACTGTATAATCTCTCTTACACACTGTATTCAAAAAACAAACAACAAAACCAAAAAAACAAGCTCACTAGTGGTTGCCAGAGGTGAGTGGGAGAAATGGGTAAATTGTTTTCGTTTTTTCAGTTTAAAGATTTATTTATTTATTATTTCAGGGGGGAGGGGCAGAGGGAGAGAGACTCTCAGATTTCTCCCTGAGCACAGAGCCTGATGTGGGGATTAATCTCATGACCCTGAGATCATGACCTGAGCCAAAATCAAGAGTGGGACGCTCAGCTGACTGAGCCACCCAGACACCCCTGTTTTTTCAGTTTCAATAAACTTGAATTAAAAAATAAAAAACTAGCTCAAGGTCATAGAGCTAGTAGATGGTGGATGTGGGCCCAGAACTTCATTGGAATTACTCCAAAATCTATCCTAAAATTTTCTTTTTTTTTTTTTTTAAAGATTTTATTTATTTATTTCACAGAGGGAGAGAGATCACAAGGAGGCAGAGAGGCAGGCAGAGAGAGAGAGGGGGAAGCAGGCTCCCCGCTGAGCAGGGAGCCCGATGCGGGCCTCGATCCCAGGACCCTGAGATCATGACCTGAGCCAAAAGCAGAGGCTTTAACCCACTGAGCCACCCAGGCGCCCAATCCTAAAATTTTCTTTACTGCTTCTAATATTATTTTCTGATTGGCTGAACTTAAAAAAAAAAAGAAAAAATAGTAAAGGCACAGCTCAGTAATAAAACAATGCTAATTTCTTATCTTTAAGGTGATAGGGAGTGATGAGGCTGTCAATTTGGTTGAAACCAAAAGGTGTTTGTTATTAAATTTCCTTGAATAAAAAAAATGCTTTTTAAAAGATCTAGTGCTGGGGTGTCTGGCTGCCTCCATCAGTAAAGAATGCAACGTTTGATCTTGGGGTTGTGATTTCAAGCCCCATGTTGGGCATAGAGCTTACTTAAAAAAAAAAAAAATCTCGTGCTTTAGTGGATCACCGCTGCAATAATGTGATTATTAAATTCCAGTTTTCCACTTTTTTTTCCTCTCTTGGAACTCAGTCCAAAATCCTCACAGGAATTTTCTTTGCCTATTTTATTTAGGGAATAGCAAAATCCTGTTATTCATCCAGATCAACTTGGACTTTTATCTAAAAATTGTACAGGGTAGGGGCAAATGCTCTTAGGACTTCTCAGCTATGGTGCCAACTCAAAGCGCCATCCTTCCCCCACATTTTCAAACACCTAAAGAGCACTGCTCTGTGCCCAGTTTTCTGTGCCCAGTTAAGACCCTGAGCACATGCCTGTATTTTCGCTTTAGCTCTTGTCTTTCATGCTCAGCGCTCCCTGGTTGCCCAGACATGTCAGGCTCTTTTTCCAAGTCTTCCAACTGGAATACTTTTTTTGAGCCTCTCAGTTGGATCACTTGTAACTTCTCAGGTCTCAGCTTATAGGTCAACTCCTCTCAGAAACCCTCCCTAATCTTCCAGGCTCGGGTTAAGTGTTCCCAGAGGGACCAAGCTCTATGCAATAGCCTGGGTATATCTTCAGCATCCCTACCTGCATGTGAACTCTGGGTGTCTCCATCTTGTTCATCATTATATCTGTAACACCAAGTACTGTACTTACCATATGGCAGAGGCTTAATAAATATATATTGAATGAATATTAGGGGAGTGTGAAAGTAAGAAACATCCGGTTGTTTATCTAGCAGTCTAAAACAGAGACAGTGCGTGAGAGACACAAACGTTCCAGCCATTAGAAAAGTCCCCACTTTTCAATGGAACCCACTTCTGACGTGCCTCATATAACCAATGCTAAAGATTGTATCTGCACCACCAACAGGTCAAAGTTGTAAACAGCAATCTCACAAAAATAGTCTCCACCATTCCCATGAAAAAAAACTCCAACGAATTCTAAATACAATTAAAAACAATAAACACTGGGGGCCTGGGTGGCTCAGTGCGTTAAAGCCTCTGCTTTCGGCTCAGGTCATGATCTCAGGGTCCTGGGATCGAGGCCCGCGTCGGGCTCTCTGCTCAGCAGGGACCCTGCTTCCTCCTCTCTCTCTGCCTGCCTCTCTGCCTACTTGTGATCTCTCTCTGTCAAATAAATAAATAAAATCTTTAAAAAAAAAATAAATAAAAATAAATAAAAATAAAAAAATAAAAAAATAAAAAACAATAAACACTACGTTCTGGTACATATAGTATTCATCAGTTATACCAAGGCTGGTAAAAATAAAACTCTTAAAACTCAACCAACCATGTTAATACTGAGACAGGAATACTAGAGCACAGATTTAAGTAGTGATGTATTTTGGCCTCTGGAAAGATATCCTCCCATCCCAATAACCTCAGAAGCATTTGAGTTTACACAGTAGTGTAACTTTTTACTTTGATCAGTATGTATCAGTTTCCCAGGGGTTAATCATTTCAGGATGAGCTAATATAGGCTGTCCCGCCTCCTACTTCAGTATGCTAGACTTCGTAAGTTCTCGTAACAATGTCTGTCAGGGGGCACCTGGGTGGCTCGGTTGGTTTAGCATCTGCCTTCGGCTCGGGTCATGATCCCGGGGTCCTGGGATGGAGGCCAGCAGCAGGCTCTCTGCTCAAGGGAGAGCCTGCTTCTCCCTCTCCCTCTGCTTGCCTCTCCCCTGCTTGTGTTTTCTCTTTCTCTCTGTCAACTATATAAATAAAATCTTTAAAAAAAAAAAAACAAAACAATGTCTGGGGCGCCTGGGTGGCTCAGTGGGTTAAAGCCTCTGCCTTCAGCTCAGGTCATGATCTCAGGGTCCTGGGATCGAACCCCACATGGGCTCTCTGCTCAGCAGGGAGCCTGCTTCCTCTTCTCTTTCTGCCTGCCTTTCTGCCTGCTTGTGATCTGATCTTTCTCTCTGTGTGTCAAGTAAATAAATAAAATCTTAAAAAAACAAAACAAAACAAAACAACAATGTCTGTCAGAACAGCAAGACCACAATACACAAGTCACATTACCAATATGATGAAGGTTTTCCTTGATGACCTCACATTCTATTGGCCACCTTGGAGCCTGCAGTGGCCCGCTGCTGGGGAAGAAGGCAAAGAGATCTCGGGGTTCTCGAAGACAGGGGTTTGCTTCGCCAAATTCATCATGAAGAAGTTGTCTGCTCTTAAGAAGTGTTGAACCAAGCATGTGGGAATCTGCAAAGGTAAGGGAATGAGTGAACCGCTTTCTTTTCCTCCTTGGGGACTTTGCTGCTCGACCGTGATGACTAACTTGAAGTACTGTATTAGAATATGAGCACGGGGGCACAATCCGAGACAGGTGTCTCCTTCAAAAAGAAGATTCGGTCCAGGATTACAGCATCGAAATTACAAAAAGTTACATTACATTCTGTGTAGTCTATTAAATATTTAAATATAAAGCTTGAAGAAATTTTTTTGTCTTTTTTTCTTAAGATTTTATTTATTTATTTGACAGAGAGAGAAAGCGCGCGCACAAGCAGGGGGAGGGGCAGAGGGAGAAGGAAAAGTAGGCTCCCCCATGACCAGGGAGCTCATGGGACTTGATCCCAGGACCCTTCGATCACTACCTGAGCCGAGGCAGATGCCCAATGACTGAGTCACCCAGGCATCCCCAAAATTTTTATTTTTTAAATCGAATTATGTCATATTATTTTTGCTTAGAGAGAGGCGTAAGAGGAAACTTTTATTTCACCCATTAGCATGTTAGAGAAAAATACCTAAGGCTTTATTAACTACAGAGAAGCAATCTACATATTAACTTTCAAGATCAAAAAACAGTGGTTGGGAGGACAGAGAGACTAATGAAGAGGGGGCCAAGGGAAGGGCAGAGGAGTGAGCAGGGCAGGAGAGAGATGAGCTCTTGGGAAACAGAAAGAGAAAAAAGGGAGGAAAAGAGGCTTCCAGGGCAGAGAACAAGAAGGGAAATGAGAGGAAGAAGGAAAAGAAAGGAAAGGCGAGGGGGAGGAAAGGCGGAAGGCCCCTGGGTATGATGACTGTCAGGTCTGGCGCGGAGAGCAGTGAGTGAAGACAACTCCCAGAAAGCAGTTTGAGTTGTCGAGTCTGGAAGGACACGGAATACCTCTGCTCACAGCCTCTGTCTGTCTGTGCACCGTCGAAGATAGACAGGTGGGCCCTAGAAAGAGGAAAGAGGAGGCACGGTTTGTCCTAGGGTTCTGTGACTTTCTTTTCTCTGCTTTCTTTCCCTATTGCTTTCACTGCCCCCTCAACCCCCAGTTAAGGCCGCATTTTTCCTTCCTTCCTCCCTCCCTCCCTCCCTCCCTCCCTTCTTTTTCTTTTTTTTTTTCAAGATTTTGTTTATTTGAGAGAGAGTGAGACANGGGGCAGTGGGAAAGCCATCCTACCCAGATGAGTTTCCTTTGCTCAAGTCCTGCCTTTCTACTCCCTGCCAAGAGCTGTGGGACACAGAATGGAAGAGACTTCGGGGCACTGGGCTGTGAGCAAACATCTATCTGAAAATGGAATTACTGCATCAAGGGTTATGCACTATATTAAATTTCCCAAATATTGCCAAATTGCCTTCCTAAAATAGTCTACCTATTCACAGCCCTAACAGAAGTGTAGGAGAGTGTTCCCCCATACCCTGATCTATATGTACTAGGTGTAATTAAAAAATTATTTTTGCCCAAATCCCATTAATTAAAAAAATGGTACCTTGACATTTTGATTTGTATCTTTAATTAGAGGTGAAACTGAGCATCTTTTCATAAGCTTATTGACTGCGTGTGTGTGTGTGTTTTTTTAACATTCTTTTTTTAAGGTTATTTATTTATTTATTTGACAGGGAGATAGCGAGAGAGCACAAGTAGGCAGAGCAGCAGGCAGAGGGAGATGGAGAAGCAGGCTTTCTTCTGAGGAGGGAGCCTAACTTGGGGCTCAATCCCAGGACCGTAGGATCATGACCTGAGCCGAAGGCAGATGCCTTAACGACTGAGTCACCCAGGCACCCCAACTGTGTTTTTTTAAATATTTATTTATTCATTTTAGAAAGACAGAGCTCCCACTCGAGCACACATGCGTGGAGAAGGGGCAGAGGGAGAGAATCCCAAGGAGACTCCCCACCAAGCACAGAGCCTGTTGCAGGGCTCACTCCCATGACCCATGAACTCATGACCTGGGTGGAAACCAAGAGTCAGACACCCAACCGACTGAGCCACCCAGGCATCCTGACAGTGTTTGTTTTTATGGAAGATTTGCTCATGTCTTTTGCCCATTTTTGTATTTGGCCATCTTTTGCATATTGATTTATTAGAGCTATTATGTTAAAGAAAGTAATCCTTTGACATATGTGTCACACCCTTTTTTAAAGTTTGTTATTTTGCTTTATTAACGGTATTTTATGGCTTTTGGGTTTTGTGTCATTCAAAGGCTTTAACTAGAAAAAGGACAAAATCAGATTTGCATGTAAAAAAGAATGCTGTGTGGAAAACGGATCGAAAGGGGTTAGCATGAAACAAGAGGAGAATTCAGGAGACCAATTACTGAGGCTCTTACAATAGTAAGAACTGATGGTAGCTTGAACTGGGATCAGGGAGGATATGGGAAAAAGTGAACTGATGTTTGGACGATTAGGTATCGAGGAAGAAATTCATCTGTACTCCTGCCCTTCCAGAAGGATTCCAGAAGAAGCTTGTGAAATCCTTGTGAAAAATTATTTTTCGGGGATGGCCTGGGTGGCTCAGTCGGTTGAGTATCCAACTCTCAGTTTCAGCTCAAATCAACATCTCAGGGTTGTGGGATCGAGCCCTGCTTTGAACTCAGATTCCAGTGGGGAGTCTGCTTGTCCCTCTCCCTCTGCCCTCCCCCACCTTCTCAGTCTTTAGATAAATAAATATTTTTAAAAATTATTTTTGCTTAAGCTAGCTGAAATTGGTTTCCACCACTCTTACACAAACTGCCTGAACAAATATACCCACCAAAACTGTAAAATCAGTGTGCTACTCCTGACCACAAAGTCTTAATGAAGTTTCCCACAATTTGAAGAAAAGTAATATGGAATGTATAATATTTTAATTTAAACCTATAATCCAGGGCGCCTGGGTGGCTCAGTGGGTTAAAGCCTCTGCTTTTGGCTCAGGTCATGATCTCAGCGTCCCGGGATCGAGGCCTGCATCGGGCTCTCTGCTCAGCAGGGAGCCTGCTTCCTCCTCTCCCTGTCTCTCTGCCTGCCTCTCTGCCTACTTGTAATCTCTCTCTCTGTGTCAAATAAATAAATAAAATCTTTTAAAATAAATAAATAAATAAATAAATAAATAAATAAATAAATAAATAAACCTATAATCCAAAGTGGATCTAGATATAACATCTTTGAGTGACGTCAGAAACTGGTCAAGGCTGTTCCTCTGGCTTTTCCCATGTTAGGCCATGCTCTCCCAAATACCCTAAGGAGTGGCTCAAGGCAGTGAGGTTTCTGGGGCTCACACACACTGATCATTACTCACACAGTAGCTTTTCCTTTTGCAGTGGGTCTGGTATCACATCCTCTCTCTCCCCAAAAGAGCCACCCAGCAGGCAGCGAGGATTATTCTTCCAAACATGCTGGTGCGTGGCTGACTTTGGTAAACTGCCTCTCTGAGCTACAAATACACAATGGAATTAAAGGTGCTGGAAGGCCGGTTCATCACCTGTAACATCTAGGTCAATACCCAAGCCACTACTATTACCAAAACTGCCACTAACAGATAGCCTGGGTCATCTGTTACCACCCAACACCACGACAGGCCTTTACAACAAATACATCCCATCTTCCAAAGAGCTTTCATATCCCAATTTCTGTGAGTTAAGCAACATTTTTCTCCATTTTACAGTGAGTAGAGACTTGAGAAGCAGCATGGTAGGGTGGAAAGAGAAAGGTGCCCAAAACTGCTTTGTCTTGAGGGCTCTGCTGAATCTGGCAAACTGGAAATTCAGTTTTCAACAATTAGGAATCACTTTAAAAATGAAATAGTAAGAAAATTAATAAGGTTGATAGAAAGAAAATCAATATTGAAACTTAATTTTATTTCTAAATACCAGGAACAAAGTTAGAAAATCAAAATATAAAGAGCTACCATTTATGGTAACATAATAACACCAAGTTCCATGAAAAAATTAGAGATCTTTATTGGGAGATATTAAGCAAGATCTTTGTAAATGTATAAATAGAGTATATTCATAGGTTGTAGAATACCCCCCCAAGAAAAAATAAAAAAGAGATTGCAGAACCCAGTATTGGAAAATTCATTTGTGAAATTTGATCTGTAAATTCAATGCAATCCCAATTTTTTAAACATCAGAAGCTAATACTAAAATTACATGGAAAAGGCAAGAATGGCCAAGATACTTTTGAAGAACAAATGGAAAACATGTCTTTGCAGATTATCAAGACTATTTTAATGTCATATAGTGTAATTAAGAAAGGGTGATGCTATCGGTACAAGGATAGACAGACTCTCGCATACACGGGCACTCAAGAGAGGTGACATAGCAGATCAATGGGGAAAGGAAGTACTTTTCACTTCCTTCCATCTTTCCCTGTGGTGCTCATTAATTTATCCAAGTGTAGCTCTCCAGTTAATCTAACCATTTACTCCATGAAGGCAGGAAAGGGGACTAGGTAAGAATGTGATATTACCTTTAAAGTAGCCATAGTATTGAAGATGATGGTACATAAAGTCTTCATAGGGATCAGGAACAGTCTGTGAAAGAAGCCGCATCAATCAGGAAAGTCCTTTCAAATAATACTGAAATCTTAACAGAAGGCACACAAAAATTGTTGCAAAGGACAACAGTTCTTGAGTTCCTAAGGACTTCTGTAAACAAACCAAGTGAAAGACATTCAAGCAAATTATTCTATCTTGGGGACCAAGATCTCCTGCCAGAAAAAGGTGCCACCAGCATATACCTTCTGATCTAGTAGTGCTGGATTTCTGTGGAGTTCCTGGGGTGGGGGTGGGGGGGTGTACCGACCTCCTGCTTTAGCTCTGTTTCCAATGCTGGGAACATGTTACTTCTCCATGGTATGCTGAAGACGAGTCGGGGACCCCGGCATGCAGCCACAGCCCCTGCCCAGTTTCCAGAAGGTAGCGGATTACACAGAAGCTAAAAAACCAGAACAGGACAACTGAAAAAAACTGCCGACTTCACCCCACCCTCCTGCACCTGCGCGGCCCTCACGCGACTTTAAGAAACCTTGTCTCAGCGCCCCCTCTTGCCCGCCAGTCCAGCCTCTCAAACACGCAAGCAGCTGCTACCGGGTCCTACTCCGAGGCCCCGAGGCACACCTGAGGAAGCAGGGAGGACGGCGTGTCTTCCAGTGTCCGCCTGCCGAGGCGCCTGGACCCTTGCCGCTCCCATGCTTCCCTCTCGGAGGAGGGAGATGCCCACTACCAGGACGCAACGGGCAAGTCAAAGAAATGGGGATGGAGGGATCCGACCGAGTTGCCTCGGAGGAGATGAGAAAAGAAAGGTCAAGGGCCCGGAGAGGGGGCCCTGAAAGTGGAATTCAGGGGTTCAGGGCTTCCTGGTGCCGGGGAAGGTGGTGGGGGGTAATTTCCCTGAAGAGTCGGAGAGGAGGCGTAGAGATTTCCTAGGAGGGCCGAGGGAAGGGTGCGATCGCCTCCGCTCCCCGGCCCGTCGGGGGCAGCCGGGGTGGGCGCGGCGCCTGCCGCAGCAGAGAAGCCTAAGCGAGGCGGGAGGCCACCGCGCAGCAGGGACCGCCGCCGAGCCTCGCAGCCAGCACAGAACACGCTCCCGGCGTTCGCGCGCCACCGCTTTCTGCTACGGCCCCGGTCGCCTAGCAACTGCGAGGCGGAAACGGGCGGGCAGGGCGGCGGGACGCTTCCGGGGGGCGAGGCCCCGCCCCCGGCGCCTGGGTGGGACCGTGGGACGCGTACACCCGTGCGCCCAGCCTCCGATTTTTCAGGCGCGTTGCTCCTTTCAGGCGATGTTGCAGCCCCGCTTCTGGGGCACTGAGATTGGATTGGTGAATGCAATGCCAGTTAGTGGCCCTCGAACGTATTCCGAACGCCCTTTAGCATCCGTTTCTTGGCTTGGGCTCAGGCCGTGATCTGTGTCGTGAGATCAAGCTCTGCCTTGGCTCCGGCTCCCCAAGTGTGCGTGGGATTTTCTCTCCCTCGCCCCTTCCCTTTCGTGCTCTCTAAAATAAATGATGGGACGCTTGGGTGGCTCAGTTGTTAGGCGTCTGCCTTTGGGTCAGGGTCCTGGGATTGAGTCCCAAAGAGGGTTTCTTGCTCGGCGGGAGCCTGCTTCTCCCTCTGCCTGACACTCCCCCGGCTTGTACTCTGACAAAACCTTTAAAAAAAATTAAAAATAAGCCTTAAAATTCCAAACTTCTTTGCCACTCAGCTGTAGGTTAACTGTCAGGTGTTGCTCAAAGGGAGCAGTTTCTCCTCTCCTTCGACCTTGTATGTCACCACCCCATAGCTACATTTGAAAAAAACACATTTTGACCATCAAATTGTCAGACTTCAGAGTGCTCCATTCTGTTAAGATAGTAATAAAGGGGGGCACCTGGGTGGCTCAGTCATGATCCCAGTGTCCTGGGATGGAGCCCCACATTGGGCTCCCTGCTCAGCCAGAAGCCCTCTCCCCCACTCCCTCTCCCACTGCCTCTCCCCCTACTCCACTTGTGTTCTCGCTCGCTCACTCTGCTAATAAAAAAGATAGTGACAAAGGTACTGGTGCTCTGCAGCAATTCCTACAAGTCTAGAAAACTGCTAGACAGTTCAAGCAAAAGCTTTAATCGCTAGTTGGTAGCCTTTATTTCTGCAAATTTGCTCTATGCAAATTACAAGAAAAAGTTTGTATACAAAATGTCACCCCAACACCTGCATAATGGTAAATAAAATCCAACACACTGGTATACATGACATGGAGTAGGTGAAACATCTCAATACATGCATATAAATAGATTGGAATAAAACTCAAAATATTGTTGTCTTTGGTTAGCTTTATATGAATATAACCAAAGTAGAGATTACCTTTGTATCAGGGAAAAAAGCCATCTTCAAAAACACATTACATCATTTCTAGGATTTTAGGTCAGACATTAGCTATATTAAGTCCTAGCACTTTCTGGTGCCAAAAATCTGTTTTCTCATCCTGTCCTCACTGCTACTTTCATCCCCACTGGCTCAAGATACTGGTCTTTTTCCTGAGAGCTGTTCTTCAGTGTTTACACATGCCTTAGGCTGTATTAGAAAAAACAATTAAGACTGGACTTAAAACAAGTCTTGACTACACAATCATGAAGTAATGGCCTTAGAAGAGCAAAACGATAACCAATCAGAAGTATAAAAAAAGCTTTATTAGAGCATATATACAAATTTACAAGGCCAGAAACTGGAGAAATACAAACAGCTTTAAAACACAATTTGCCGTTTCTTCAGTTTAAAGTGACTTTTACCTGATTGTGATACAATAGAAAGTACAGAACAGTAAACTGGTTTTTAAATACTGGAATTTTATGGAGAGTACATTCACATAAAAGGGAGGTGAATTTTGGGACAAGACAATGAAGACACATTAATACATACGGTGGCTCTTGTTACATTTACTGCCACATATATGAGGGGGAAATCCTCAAAATTAAAGATATGAACACCTGCTGCTGCCTGTATTGAAATTTGAATAACACCACTAGCATGTGAAATGACTGAGCTACCATTTCTAGAATTTGTGAGAGATCTCTAGAGAGTGTGGTGGTCTGTCAGCACAAGGGAGACACCTCAATATACCTCAGCACTTCAGGGGTGGCGGGCTAGAAGAGGTCAGAGATTCTGATAATCCCAGTTAAACAAAATAGAATACAGAGCTGCCTTCTTAATTGCACTTGTTCTGGAGTAGAAGTTAACGAGAGAGAGCCGCGCTAGGAACTAAATGAGACTCTATGAGACAGAAAATCCTTCACTTTTTGTCAGGGAGTCCTCTGCTGAGGTATCATACTCCTGAATCACATGTTCCAGATCAATGAGGTTAATGTACCTGATATGCGGAGTTTGCCAGTGTGAGAATAAAGGCAGCCATGTCAAAGCATTCGGTCAACCTCACCCTTCAGCAAAACAGAAACATTTCATTTCACAAATGGGAAAACTCTATGTGTATGCTTTTGCCCAGGAAATTCATATGCTCTCCCTCATAACATTTATAGTTTATTGACAACAGTAAAACTGATGAAGACTCTGAACTGAACGCAAAGAAGAAAAAGATCAGTAATAAACCGCCCCCCCCCCCCCCCCACTCCTCTTCAGTCTTGCTCGCCAATCCTCAGGAAGCGCTTCAAAATTAGCATTCCTCTCTGCCATGCCACTGTGAAAACAACAGACAGATTACTGGGAAGAAAAAGGAAACTGTTCACAAAAACCATTACCTGACACAGAAACTCTGATCTTTGTTCATGAATGTGCTTCAAAAGCTTCTCAACTAGGTACCAACATACTCTTCATCAAATTTCTTAATTCTGAAAGACTCTCTCTCTACAGTTTTATGAACACGTAAGCGCATATTTACTTTTATCTATCTCCTGTAACCATTAAAGCCACATTGAAGGAATACAATAATTTTTGTGAAAGTTTATCTTGGCCCTGAAGAGTTCCAATTCTTTAGGAAAGATGTATTTTAACCCTCAACTTATCATCAGAAACCTTTGGTTTTTGAAGTTCTCTTTTGAAGAGTTCTATTTTTAAGCACTAATACCTCATGGCTTATTCAATTATTTTCAAAACAGACTGGGCTCAGAGTCCATCTTACAATAACGAGAATGGATGCATTGGACCCTTTTATAAATCTAAAATAATCTAATTACAGAATCTTTGTGGTTCCCCACCTATCATCTTGAAATAGTTCGCTATCTCATTATAGGAATTAATCATTACTCAATTCCCAGCAATACTAAAAAAGACAAAAAAAAAAAAGTAAGAAAACCAAATGGAATCAACTACAAGGATGAGGCCAAAGTGCAATAAACTGTCACTAACAGCACCCCTCAGTTTTCTTATTGTGTTGCCCCAAAGAGAATGCAACCTTTCAAGGAAGTAAAAAAGTCTGGAGGCAACATCTTCATAGTCCCCTCCCACCCCATTATCATTACTACTTTTTTAAGTAAGTTCTATGCTCAACGTGGGGCTTGAACTCAAGACCCCGAGATCAAGAGTTGCATACTCTAGCAACCGAGCCAGCCAGGTGCCCCCGCCCCACAAATATCAGACAAACCAGAAGGTAAATGCAAACAGACAGACAGTAGCATTGTACATTCTAATTATAATTGTAAAACTTATTGGGTTAAGTAAAATTTCAGACTATGGGTATTAAGAGGACCGTATCCTAGAAGAATTTTCTCAAATTTGAGATTGATGAGTGAACAGTGTATTTCTAAGAACAAAAAGGAAATATAATATTCTCATTAAAAAGGAACAACATCAGGGCACCTGGGTGGCTCAGTGAGTTCAGCGGCTACCTTCAGCCCAGGTCATGATCCCCTGCTCAGCAGGAGCTTGCTTCTCCCTCTCCCTCTGCCTGCCACTCCCTTTACTTGTTCTCCAATAAATAAATAAAATCTTAAAAAAAAAAAAAAAAAAAGGGAACATCATCACCCAATTATTTTTTTTAACAAGAACCAGGACTATCTCATTTCCCTAAAATGACACGTAACAGGAATCTTTCAGCTTTTATTATCCTTTATGCTACAATTTATTTCATAGGGTTCCAAAGTAGACAAATGCTAAAAGTGGATATGTAATAATTGGAGAAATGGGCATTTTAGAAACAAAAAAATTTCCTTAAAAGATGACCATTCCAATTGGTGGTTGTATATTTAAAAATAAAAGTTTTGAATTACGACACAAAAGATGGTGACCCTCTCCCAAATGTTTTCATTGATATTCCAAGTGTGAGAACCAGAAGTAATAAGCTAGAACCTAACTGAGACGGATGTGAAATATGGGAGGACTATTCATGAGTATGTTCCAGGTTATGTCTGACAACTGAACAATTAGTTGTATTCAAAGAATGTTGCACAGTTTACCTTCAGAACCAAAAAATATCTGGGTTAGCTATGTTTAAATTTGTAGCAAAATCTCTAATGAAGTTTTCTCCCCTTCCCTTTTTAAGTCTTTTTTTAAGTAAACTCTTAAGTGACCCAAAGTAGGGCTTAAACTCACAACCCCAACCCCCAGATCAAGAGTCCCATTATCCACTGACTAAGCCAGCCCCCGGTCCTTTTAACTTCTGTAAATTACTGTAAAATAATTTTTTTTTAATTATAAAAGGGGCTATTTTGGTCTACATGGTAAAAGGGATATCTGTTTTTCCTGGTATGCTCAGAGTTAAAGACATTCCTTTGCTGAAGAGGAACAATTAGTAAGATAAAGCGTTAAAACTTTGGTTATTTCTAATTTTGAAAAAGGGTAAATCATAATTTTTACAGGGAAATAAACATTAAATTATGAACCTTTTGGTAAGTTTAAAGAAAAAAACAAAACAAAAATTAAGGACTGTGATTCAAAGAATATGACTACTGCTTTAAAACCACCACCAAAACCCACTCTCATCTGTGGTCTCTTTTTACCTGACCAGCTGCTGCTGTTTCCACTCTTCTATTCGCTTCTGTGCAGTTGATTCCCGGTCCTCTTCACTGGAACTAGAGTTCTCCTCCTCATCTAACTCACGTTGGATACTCTGCCACTTCTTTACCAGAGACGGCATTTTGGTTTTACTCTTCTTTGCCTAGAGCAAAGGTTAAAGGTCAAAAAGAAAGTATTACACAAAATATGGAAATGAGACCCACATAAGATCAAGATCTCTTCTCAGATCTAAGGAATTAAGGGACTTTAAAATCAAAAGGACAGAAACAGAAAATAAATCCACTGTAAGTTCTTGCCAAAAATCTCTACCAACTATAAACCTAATGCTTGGTCAAAAATCTAAAAACTGCAAAAAAACCAAACCAAACCAAAACAAAAAAACCCTAAAAACTTTAAGTGTATTTTTTATTAAACAGGTCAGAAAAATTTTCTTTAGCCTCATTATTTTATGGAATTTAAAACTGTTGCCCTTTATCTCAGGTCAGAGTTACAGTGTTTCCTTCGGCAAATTTTAAACAGATGCCATGTTCACATCAAGTGAAAAACAGAGCTGCGAAATAAATGGCCAGCTTTTCTGGAAAGAGCAACACAGTCAATGGCAACAAATATAAAAAAAGCAAGGAGATACATCAAAATATTAATAAGATCAGTTCTAAGAGGAGATCTTATTTTTCTTCTTTTGGCTCATGTTCATTTTCTAAATCATCTATAATAAATATGTACTTTCATAGTAAAAAAAATCCTGGTGATACTCACAAAAGTAGAACCACAGATGTCCAACATGGTTTGCTCTATTATCACCTTCAGGCCTCTGATCAGTGGCACTCTGGGAAAGAGGACTTCCCTGACCACCCTATCTGAGACAGCACCACCTCCCAAAGACCACTTTTTGTCCTCTAACACTGCTTATTTTTTCTCACTGCATTTTAAAGCACCAAATATGCACATACTTGCCTATTTGTCTCCCCATTCCCCCTTCTTCTCCAGCCCTCCAGAAGGGATTCTCCAGAAAAACAGGGTTTGTTTGTTTGACTCTCTACTGAATCCCAAGCTTCTAAGGAGAATGCCTGACAAAAATCATATGCGTTAAAAATATTTTATCCCTGTATTCTAAAGAGCAGCAGAGCTGTGTGTTTGAAGACCTGACCAGGTCACACACAAGCACGACCAGTAGGCACATGAGTGGTAGGGGTGAGTAACTGCTGCTGTGCTCATGCTGTACTGGGTATGGGGGCCCAACCTGTTTTTTCCTGCCTGCATTTGAGAGACATTTCTTAAGTTTTCAAAAATCTGAGAAAATAAGTTTCATACTTTCAGTCTTTCTTCTATTCCTTAGCTCCCTAACTCGATACCCTATTTTGACTGTAATTCAGAGTTCTTAACTTTCTGCGGGAAATGAGTGCCCATCTGGTGTGCTGACACCTTTAGTTCCACACACGTTCCCACGTTCCAGTCTGTCATTTCACCTGTGGTACAGCCTCTCACACTGCACAGACCCCCTTCCACCAAGCTCCAGAACAGCCCATTCTGGCTTAGCAGGGAACCAACTGAGTCAAAAGTAACATGAACTAATAATGGTCACATGTGCACGGAGGGCTCACTGAGGTATATCTTTCACTGAACACTGGCAAACGTGATTAAAGAACAAAGCTCTGGGTAGAGTTACTGTTGTTTCATTTTGACTTCTATTGGGTTTTGTAAAAAAAAAAAAAAATTTATCACATGTGATTCCTATCAGTCATGGGATAATTAGTTATGTTTTAGAAGTTATTTATTGCCAATCACATCCAAAACCATGGATTGCATTGGCTGTTTAAGCACATTTTCATAGGGGAACACTGCAGTCAGATGAATAAAGATTGAATGGTTAGGACTTATTTTCTAGTAAGCTGCACATAAAACTCTTCAGCAAAAAGACTGAAAACATCAGGGCGCCTGGGTGGCTCAGTGGGTTAAGCATCTGCCTTTGGCTCAGGTCGTGATCTCAGGATCCTGGGACAGGCTCCCTGCTCAGCTAGGAGTCTGCTTCTCCCTCTGCTTCTGCCCCTCCCCCCACTTGCGAGCATGTTCTCTCTCTCTCCCCCTCTCAAATAAATAAAATCTGAAGAAAAAAGATTGAAAATCTGTATTTCGAATATTCTTGAACATGAGGCATTAAGTATATTATTTTATATTCTTCTTAAGTAGGCTCCATGCCCAGCAGGGAGCCCAACATGGGGCTTGAACTCATAACCCTGAGATCAAGACGTGAGTTGAGATCAAAAGTTGTACACTTAACCAACTGAGCCACCCAGACGCCCCTATTTTTTTTTTAAGATTTTATTTATTTATTTTAGAGAGAGCACGCACATGCAACACATAGAGGAAGAGGGAGAGGAGAGAGAATTCCAAGCAGACTCTGCACTGAGCGCAAAGCCCCACGTGGGACTCAGTTTCATGACACTGAGATCATGACCTGAGCTGAAACAAAGAGTCAGACGCAAGTGGACTGAGCCACTCACACGCCTCGATTTTATATTCTTTTAAAATGGCCTATATACAACAAAGAGATATGACATCATTTGTTTCAATATTGAGTATGTAAAAATAATACATTACCAAGTTAGAATTCTGGATTTTCCAAACTATTATTTATAAGACCATAAAAGCATGACTGGCTAAAAAATTACTTACTGCATGAAAAGAGGCAGAAGCAATTATCTCTGGCGTGCTGGAAGAACAGTTCAAGAGTGTTAAGGAGGGCTTCATAAAAGAAATGATTCCTGAGAACTGGTTGTTCTAACATTTAATTGTGTAAAGAACAAACAGTACTGGGACTGGTGTACAAAGTAAAGACATGGAGGTGGTAAACAGTATTTTGACTCGGGAGAACTGTGTGTACTTTGGTGTAGAGCTTGCCATTAGTCTACACGTTGTCTTGTTAATATTATTGACTTCTTTAATATTCACTTCATTTCCAGATAATTTCTATCTGAAACCATGGTACCAACTTATACAAGCGGTTTAATCTGGAAATTGTCTATTTTGTGTGACTGAGAACCCACTCAAGAAGAGTCTTTGAACTATGGTAAGGCAAATGAATTTGCCGTTAACCCCCAGAGCAAAAGATTACAGTTGAGGTAGAAGATAAAGTGCTAACACAGACCAGAAAAGCTGATGAGAAAGTTTTGTGTTCTGGGTTTTTTTTTTTTTTTTTTGGCGGGGTGCCCAGGTGGCTCAGTAGTTAAGTGTCTCTGCCTTTGGCTTGGGTCAAGATCCCAGGTCCTGGAATGGAGCCCTGTGTCAGGCTCTCTGCTCAGTGGGAGGCCTGCTTCCCCCTCTCCCACTCCCCCTGCTGCTGTTCCCTCTTGCTGTCTGTCAAATAAATAAAATCTTAAAAAAAAAAAGTTTTTTGGGTAATCTGGACATTCAAAAGTGCTCATGAGTGTGACATGACATCAGAATGATGGCAGACTATGAAGTTCCAGGCCCTGTTTCCTCACAGAAACATTACCGTAAACAAATACAGTCTGACTAAAATGGCTTGATGGGAACTCTGGAAACGAACTAAAGATCTACAGCAACCAAGAGAACACTCAATCAAGAAGCCACACTTTGGGTGCCTGGCTGGCTCAGTAAGTAGAGCATGTGACTTTTGATCTCAGAGTTGTAAATTTGAGCCCCACACTGGGTGTAGAGATTATGTAAAAATAAAATCTTGGGGAAAAAAAAGTAGTAGTAGCAGTAGCCCCACTCAAAACAATAGGAAATTTTGTGGCATGTTTGCTTCCTCTTGCACCACCCTCTCTCATAGGGTTGGGGTGAAACAGCCAATTCTCAGTTCCCTCCTTGAGGAGGAAAAGAAGAGAGTGAAAAGTTCTACCCTCTCTGTGGCTGCCTGAAGGACCGGTTTCTGTATACTACCTAACTTGGAGCTCAAATAGGCATGGCAGTATGTTTTGTTGGCTCTCAGGTTGGAAAGGCAGTGGCAGGTACTGTGGCACGTGAAAACGATATGGGAACTACATTCATGCGGACACCTGGAAGCAAGAGATTAGGGGCAGAGGAATGCCATACAGCATGTAAGGCTCCTAGAAGCAGGTGTGAGACTCTTACGGAAATTAAATGTATACAGGGGAATGAGAAAAAAATGAAAGCATAAATCCAAGGAATACAAATGTCCAGAAAAGGCCCAAAAGATCTTGAGCCTACATGCAGGGCTCATTTATGAAGGTCTTTCCACAAATACAGCCCAGCTACAAAGACTGGGGGGCATTTGTTTTCTCAAATGCCTAATTTTCAACAACAACAAAAAAATCACAAAACTGGGAAACTGGGAAACACACCCATTCAAAGGAAAAAAAAATTTCTAGAAACCAACCATAAACACATGCTGAAGACATGCTAGACAAAGACTTCAAAACAGTTGTCTTAAATGTGCTCAAAAAGCTAAAAGAAAACACCAGCAAAGAACTAAAGAAAATCAGGAAAGTTATACATGAACAAGATGAGATTATCAACAAAGAGATAGATATAAAAATATCCAAACCAGACAGAAATTCTGAAGTTGAAAAATGTGAACTGAAAAATTAATTAGCTCAACAGCAGACTCTGATAGGCAGAAGAAAGAATCAGTAAAATTCATGGTAGGTCATTTGAAGTTACTGAGTCTGCAGAGGAAAAAGAATGAAGCAAAGTGAACAGGGTCTAAGTGACTTATAATACACCATTAAGTGGACCAATATATGCATTGAGTCCCAGGGTGATGGAAAGAAAAGGGCAAAGTTTATTTTAAAAATAGCCACGGGGTGCTGGGTGGCTCAGTCACTTAAGCATCTGACCCTTGATATCAACTCAGGTCTTAATCTCAGGGCCATGAGTAGTCTACACACCCAGCATGGAGCCCAGTGTGGGGCTCCATGCTGGGTGTGTAGACTATTTCTAAAAAAAAGTGGCAGGAGGCATGCCTGGATAGCTCAGTCATTAAACGTCTATCTTTGGCTCAGGTCATGATCCCAGGGTCCTAGGATCGAGCCCTACACTGGGCTCCCTGTTTGGGTAAGCCTGCTTCTTCCTCTCCCTCTGCCTGCCATTCCCCCTGCTGTGCTCTCTCTTTGTCAAATAAATATTTTTTAAAAATTTTAATTAAAAGTGAAAGAAAAAAGAAAAAAATAACAGCCAAAAACTTCCCAAATTTAAGGAAGACATGGATATACATATCCAAGAGGCCTAACAAACTCCATGTAGTATAAACCCCAAAAGACCGCACTATGACATAACTTGTCAAAAGCCAAAGAGAATCTACAAAGCTGGGGGGGGGAGGCACGCGGGGAAGTGACTTGTCATATACAAGGGATCCTCAATAAGATTATCAGAGGATTTCTGGCAGAAATGGAGTACGCCAAAAGACAGTAGGATATATTTAAAGTGGTTGACTTAAAAAAAAAAAGAAAAAGCTAATTGAGAATTCTATACCAGGCAACACTTGCCTTCAAAAATAAGGAAAAAAATTAAGATGTTCCCAAATAAACAAAGCTGAGGGAGTTCTTTACTGCTTGACTTGCCTTATAAGAAATGCTTAAGGGAGTGGAGTCCTTCAAGTTGAAATGAAAAGATGCTAGAAAGTAACTTGTCATATAAAAATATAAAGTTCTCTGGTAAAGGTAAATACATGCATATAAAAACCAGTACGATAATGATTTTAGTTTGTAACTCTACTTCTTACTCTTCTAAGAATTTAAAAGGCAAAAGCATAAAAATAATTATAAGTCTACATTAATGGGTACATAACATATACAGATGTGACTTATAATACCAATAATGGGAGTGGGGTGCAGTTACATAGTTTTTGTCTTCGATGGAGTGTATCAGTTTAAAACAGATTATTGTAACTTTAGCACATTATATATAATACCCACAGTAACCACAAAGAAATAAACATAGAATATATGCAAAAAGAAATGCAAGGGAATCAAAATGTGTCACTAAAAAAAAATTCAACTAAACATGAAAGGCAGCAGTAAGGGGAGAAATGAAGACAAACAAAAGCTTTACAAGATATGTAGAAAACAAGTAACAAAATGGCAACAGTAAGTCCTTCCCTATTAGTAACTACTGATAATAAATTAATAATTCACTGATATAAATGAAACTCTCCAATTAAAAGTCATATGCTGCCAGAACAGATTTAAAAAAACGGAATCGTGGGGCACCCAGGTGGCTCAGTCGGTTGAGTGTCATGACCTGAAGGCAGATATTTAACCAACTGAGCCACCTAGGTGCTCTAAAAAAATTTCTAAATAGAAACTTAGATTTACTCTACCTTATCTTTCTTTCCTTTTTTGGTCTTCTCAGGTGGTGGCATTTTGGGAGCTGGTGGTGGTGGTGGTGGTGGAGGAGGAGGTGGTGGTGGTGGTGGTTCAATAATGGCAGTGGTAGGCACAGCACCTCGGGCTTGGACTGGCTGCAGAGTGGGAGCAGTCACTGCCATTGGGACAGAACATTCAGTGTAGCTCATAATTGCAGGAGCTGATGCCAGTCCTAGGTAATTTGACTGCAGGCTCATTCCTCTAGCTTGATGACCCATTCCTGTTGCTGGATGGCTAACTGATATTGCCTGGTGTCCAATACCTGCAGATTGGTGTCCAATCCCTGCTGCCTGGTGTCCTAACACAGAAAACATAAAACTGTAAGAAGGACATTGCGACAAATCAAAAACAAGGAAAAGACGGAAAAAGGAACTGGGGGTTAGATCACCTGCAAAATGTCAGTACACCTTTTCCTCAAAAAATACAGCCACAGGGCACCTGGGTGGCTCAGTTGGTTAAACATCTGACTCAGGTCATGATCTCTGGATAGTGAGATCAAGCCCTGTGCTGGGATCCACGCTCGGCAGGGAGTCTGCCTGAGGAATTCTTTCACTATCCTCCCCCCTAACTCTAAACTAAATATATCTTTAAAAAAATACATAGCCACAGGGGCGCCTGGGTGGCTCAGTCAGTTAAGCGTCTGCCTTCGGTTGAGGTTATGATCCCAGGGTCCTAATATCAAGTCCCACATCGGGCTCCTTGCTGAGCTGGGAGCCTCTTTCTCGCTCTGCCTGCTGCTCCCCCTGCTTGTGCTCTCTCTGACAAATAGGTAAAATCTTTAAAAATAAATAAACCAACCAACAAATAAACAGACTCATGATCCTGAGTTCAAGAGGTGTATGCTCTACCAAATAAGCCAGCTAGGCATTCCAGCATTAAGATACTTAAACATCAAAATTACTGAAGTCGTGTAAGTGCACAGAAAACAATCTGGAAGGATATACAGTAGTTTTTAGTAACTGGAAGAAACGTAAAGAATTTTTAAAATGAAAAGCCTTTGGGGTGCCCGGATAGCTCAGTGGTTAAGTGTTGGACTCCTGATCTCAAGGTTGTTGAGCTGAAGCCCCACATTGGTATCCACACTGGGTGTGGCACCTATTTAAACAAAATAATGAAATGAAAAGCTTTTACATGACATCTAAAAGCCTTTTCGGACATCTGATTCTGAAAACAAAGATATAATATATTGAGGAAATATTTTAATCACAATGTTTACCTGCAGCTATAGCTGATTGGCTGTAGAGTACTGGAGAACTACCAATGGTAGCTGATCTCTGAACTACTGCAGTACTAATTTCTGTAGCTTTTCTTTTTATTGCTTTAGTGGAAGGAGAACTAGAGATGGTAGAATCAACTGAACTCTGAAACAAAGAGAATCTAGTTAGCGGCTGAAAGCCTTGATTAAACGTCCTTTTCTAAAATAAAACATGGTGTCAAATCATGCCCCGGTCCCCAGAAACTCTTCAAAATGCCAAACAGTATTTCTTACCTGGCTAGTTACAACTGTGGTTTGTGTCGAAGGTTTCAATGGAGTATCCTCCTCTGTTCCTGGGGCAGGAGGCTCCTCACTTCCCTCATCCTCCATCTCTACCTCCTGGATCTCACCATCTTCTACAGGAGGAGGGGGAGGGGGAGGGGGTGGAGGGGATTCTGGGGGTGGAGGTGGAGGTGGCGGCATTTCCAAAGGTAATGGAGGTTGAAGTACAGGCACATTTGACTGAAGGAGGGTCCAGAATGGAGTAAGTGGCATGAGTGATGAAGAAGAAACTTGGCCAGAAAAGGGCTCTTTACAAAGAGAACCTATAAAAACAAACAGGAGTCAGGGCGAAGGCAAGACAAAAACTCTGTGGCTTATCTTCACAGCAATATTCAAAGAACAGTCAGACAAAAATCAGACCCACAGGCACCTACTCTACATTGAGGATGCTGAAATATTAAGCAATTCAGTTCAAAAATGACTACCATGGAAAAATAATTTATGAACCTCACAGTTAGTACTTGCCCCAGCTATATTATATACTAGTCTTGTTCTTTGGGTCCAGATTTATGGATGAATAAATGAAGCACACTATATCAACTCCATGAGAAATCTCTAAAGGTCATCTGAACCTGAAGTTTTTATTTCAAACATTCACGGTTTCAACATAAACAACTAGAAGGCAACACTCTGGGTCTTTTTTATTTCAAAAACGAAGAGTGGAATGAATAATGTACATTTGCAATACTGATTCCATGTTATTTTTTTAGTGAGCTAGATGACTGATTGGGGATGACCCAGAGAAGTACTCATTCAAAACACCTGTTTTGAATTCTACTTATTTTAATTAATTTGAGTTTCTACGTTTTAAAATCCATTTGCAAGGTGCTCTTGTCAACTCTATCATTCCTTTGCACCTTTGTATGAATTACATTTGCTGAATCACAGCAACACAAATCAGGAAGGGTAATGGGTTTGTTTTTTATTTTGTTTGTAATGAGAAAACGGAAATTTAGAACAACAAATCTTCAAGGTAAATGATAACGAAGGCATACACAAAAGAGGTGTTTGAAGACACAGAGGATGTGAAATTGATGCTAGAGTCTGAGTTAAAAAGAAATTACAGCTAAAAAGCTGCAGAATCAGTTTTCCTCAAATCCTGCAAAAGCCAGTTAATTTCTGTCCTTTCTCTCCTGGGAAAAGCTTTAAGGGTTAAAGAAAATAGGAGGATATACTTACTTGTAGCCTTCCCCATCCCTCTTTATCGTCAATAGGGAAGTTTCACAATATATGGGACTATTAGATATATATCCCAGGAATGCTGAAGGGAATTTTCTCCCTAAAAATCATAGAATTTAGGAGTAGAAGAGACATGAGAAATCATCTAGTTCAACTCTCATTTCAAAGGTAATGAAACCCAGGAGGGAAATGACTTGCCCAAGATCATACAGCTCTCGTGGCCAGGTCTGACTCCTAGTCTAGTGCTATTTTATCAAGAAGTCCTGGCAAAATGCCAGAGGTCTAAGAGCTTTAGAAATCACAGTTGAATAAATCTCACTTCTCATGGAGTGGAGATTCAAAATGCAATCACCTGTTAAATTTCATGGTCAAAAGTGGTAGATTAAATAAGGGTGCTATTACAAGTCTCTCAACAAGGATACAACCCTTTACCTTGGTTGCCTCAAAAGACACCACACTGGTTCTTGATAAGGTAAAACCAAAGTCAACATAAACCATTTGGCTTTTAGGATAGCTTTAGTTTTTATGGAGCAGATATACAGTATATTACTGTAAAAGACTTTAAGAAGATGATTCACAAAATTTACTGTAGTTTTTTCGAAAAGTTGCTTAAAGGAAAAGAGCACTGAAAAAATATTCACCAGAAAACAAGAATGCAGTTTTCCAGCAAAAAGACTTCAACTGCCTCGTTTGAATTTTATATTTGGTCATATGTAATATGAATTTACACAATAACTTTCAGACGAATAAAGTCTGGGTATGACCAGTCTACTATATTACATAATAATAAAACATCATGATCACATCAGAACTAAGGTAATAAATACCAAGAATTAATAATTTACCAAACTTCTTCTAAACTTTCAACAACAGTTGGTAAATAAATTAGTAAGTCAAATTTTACTTACCCTCATCTAGAAGCATAATGCAATACAGATATGCTTCTGATGGTAATGTGCTGCTATGCAAAGCAACTCAAGGAAATATAGGTTCAAGTTTAATAATGTGGTTTACAACCTCCAGCAAAGCTAATCAGAAGTAGTTAAACTTTGTGTAAATACAAGATAAACTAGACTGATAAATTTAGCAGCAAACAAGAAATATTTCTGGTTAATATCTGAATCCCATACTAAATTTGCTCAAAACACAAAAGCTGTGTCTTATACTGATAATTATCTCCTTTAGCTTAAACACAAAAACCTTAAGAAATTTCCGTTTGAGTATCCATGGATGTCCTATTATATGATGTTTCTCTGTTTCTAAATATAACACCCAGTTGGTATATTTTGCCATTTAAGACAACATTTAAGTCTGAAGTCCAAGGAGAGATTAAAGGTAAACACAGCTTTTATTATACACTAATAAATTTGAAAACTACAGGCTTAGAATAGTGTGGGGACACAAATTTTGAGCTCTTCAAGAATCTATTTTTTCTACGCATCTTTGTTTTTATTTGAAGGCAGGCTTCCTTTACTGTTTTCCTGTATTCCCCCCCAAGAGAAAACTTTTGTTTAGTATTTTGAACCAAGAGGCCAATTTAGCAATTTAAAGAACTTACTATACTATACAAAAAGGAGAACCACAGACTTCAGCTAAATTTAACCTAAATGACAAAGCCTAATAAGACAGACATATTAGATATCTTCAAATATCAGTTGTCTTTAGAGACATGATGTTAAATTCAAACAATGAACAAGGATTAAAAATGAACAGAACTTGAAAACTTCTTTGCTCCTCACAACGTAGAAATTCTTCTCTTAAAAGATGGTTTTAACCACTGCTGAGATGACAATGACAAATAGAATATATTAAACAAACTTTCTTTATATGCTTAAAGTAACAATCAGAGATACTCTTAAATCCCAAAGACCTTAGTATAAAATTTAGGTTTTATTTAAATCAAGTTTATCAAGTTTTAATGGCTCTCATTAAAGAGGCTTAAGAATATACACAGGATTGTCAGTGGCTTTTTCCTACAACATAATTAGTTTTGTTTTAATCAGACAGGAATGTCTCCAAGTCTTCCCTTTACCACACGGTACCCAACTGTGTTTGTCATCAACAAACAGAAAAAAATAAGTTTAACTCTAAGGTGTTCATGGAACACTCAGAAAATTGGTAATTCTAGAATATTCAGCTCTGCAACATACAAGGGACAGGAGACAGTGCACAGGAGTGGAGTCTCCTTCCCAGAACCACATCAAGCCTCTTCAGTTCACTAACTACTAAAAACACAAACAAATGATAAAACCAACTTAGGAGACATATCACTACCACCAAAAGAATGAGGAAAAAAAAATCAGAAGAAAATCTCTTCATGAAAATAAAATACTCTGTAACTTGAGAAAATATATTTCTGAAATATGAAGTAGAATAAAAACACCCTTTGGCTATGTGCAAAATTATCACTGCAGCCAAATATGGCTGTTTATTCAGTGATCTGATAATTATCCCTAGGCTATTTAAGAAATGAACAAAATCATTTGGTAACATGACCCCTTTCATTTGGTACATTATCAGAACTTTCTGTTTGGGATCAGGGAGCCAAATAAATACAAAGCATCGGGGCACCTGGGTGGCTCAGTCATTAAGCATCTGCCTTTGGCTCAGGTCATGATCCCAAAGTCCTTGGATGGATCCCCACATGGGGCTCCCTGCTCCGCGGGAAGCCTTTTTTTCCCCTCTCCCACTCCCCCTGCTTGTAGTCCCTCTCTTGCTATCTCCTTCTCTAATAAAGAAATAAAATCCTTTAAAAAAATATATGAATAAATACAAATTATCATTTTTGATAAGCAGAGTACAAAACAATTCAGCTCTTTACTCCCTAAGTTACCAACAAATCCTACGCCTTTATCTACAAAGCTTTATTCTTTTAAAAGCCAAACCACAGACTCCTGCTTTATTTGCTATTATTTTAACAAATTACTACCAGTTTTTTTAGATCAAAATGGTTGCTAATCATAGTCTTGAGTATGCTTCAGTATTCACTTATTTTTGTTATTCCAAGAATGGTGGATTCAGAGGGCGGGGGGGAAATGCATCTTCTTCTATGATGTAGAAATCAAGCCACTTCTCTTTAGAGCTTTCAGACTCTCACTGAAACTGAGGAGCTATGAAAGCCTTTTTTTTTAATGTAATACAACAAACATAAGACCTCTATGAAAACTTTAAATGGGTTCAGAGCCATCCTGATTGTTTTATACTAGAATATTGTTGGCAATTTGCACCCCATCAATTATTTCCCTTCTCTGAATCAATGGTCAATTTTATACCATTTCTTCAGAACATTTTAATTTGCAGCAACCAAACGTCTTATAAGATAAATGGAGTGGAAAAACGAGGCTACAATACCAAGAGACTGTTTTCTGTAGAAAAGCGGAACAAAAAAGTCTCCTATTATCATCCCACACAGATACTGACAATTCAGCTATTAGCTCCTTAACAGTAATTCACATTGTTAGTGGATACACAGCTTTGTCTGTAGCATGACAGAGTGGTTATGGGACAATCTTTCTGTTATTGTTAAGATCTAATTCACTTTATTAAATGATGCATGAATCAGGAAGCATCCCATCTAACAAGCAGATGGGAGCACCTATGGGGGCACTCTTAAAATTAAAATACATTGGCTCATCATCTCACATTTTAGCAAAGTCCGATATTAATAGTATGCTGATTTCCAAGTCATCACTGCCTTAGAGTTTTCTTCAGTATTAACTTGCAATTTTATGTCAAGCGCTGTTTCTTAATAGAAATTTATATTATGATTTATTTCCTTCTTTTATGATATCAACTAACATAAGTCTTTTTTTCCTCCAAAATTATTTCTCTCCAAATTAGTATAAGGTAAATTGTCCCACCTGTAGAATTCTCAGAGGATTCTGCAGAATTTGATTCAGTGCCAGTTTTGTCTTTCAAGGTCTGTTTAGGAAGAGTCTCGTCTCTACTTTCTTGTGCTTGACTTTCTTCCTCCTCCTCCTCACCATCTGGAAACTCCCACTGAGACTCGCCCGACTGTTCGTTTACATAGAAATATCGTCTATGATCCCTAAATTACAAGAAAGAAAACACATGTTTTAAGACCCATTCTCCTACAAAGACACTTCCATTTGGTCCTGTCCCAGGACAGCAGTCTGCTCTCACAGGGACGAACCTCTTCTTAATGGACTGCTATTCACAAAGGCAACAAAGAGCTTTGACAATTAAGAATGAAGAACCAAGGGTAATTCAAAGCTATTTGCACTGCCAGCAGCTCTGTGAATACAGCCCTGAGCCCTCTCATTCCAACAGATGACTTAGAAAACACCTCTCACACTTTTTTTTTGCCAATGCTTAACAGGGTTTCAAGTTTCATTAACGAAGGGACTCAATCTCCTAGAACACTAATTTCCCTTCCAAAGAAGAGAACAACGAAGTTTGCGAAAGGTGACTCTTCCCCTCTTGGACCGTGGAATTCACATTTCATACTCTTGATATCAAACACAGTGAAAGCTAAAGAGAGGGAGAGGATCTGGGAGCTGAAAAATAAAAGAGCAAAGATTTCAAATAACGAAAAAAAAAAATCAAGAAAAGCCAAATATAAAAAGAAATGTTTTCATCTGACCTGCTGGCAGAAGATAGTAATCTTGTTCTTCATTCACATCTTCAGGCACGAAGCTTTCCTTAACTTCACCGAGGTTAATCAGGAGTAGTTGCTTCCAGAGGTCCTGTAAAGCGCACAGAGCTCTCGCATGCGCTTAACCCCCAAGCCCGCCCTACTCCGTGCAACAACACTCTGGAGAGTAAAAACCAGCTTTGTCCATCTTGGGAAAAAATCCGTTACATGGAACACTTTAAACATTGCTTTTTGTTTCTCCGTGTGGCTGGCACAGACTCTGTAAGTGCTTGTGGTGCTTTGCCTGCCCAGCACCGCTAACCGCAGCTGCTCTCAGTCTCCAGACAGGCTGTCATGTCGTCAGGTGGTGGTGATCACAAATCATGTCTGAGATGTCAAAGGTGAAAGGTGAAAAGGGGAGAAGAGTGCGTACCTGTCCCAGTGGCAGGACCAGCCTTTAGGAGTGGCGTTTATTTCATACTGTTTTAGTTGTTCTGCGGCATCCTGAAGTTTTCGTTTAAGGTAGTTTCCATTAAGAGCCCCTTCCCTCCAGTCTGCAATCCGAGTCTAGAATCAACAAATGGAGAAATAAGTTAAAGACTTCTTGTTATGTCAAGAGGCAGAAGTAAAAGGAATATGTTTTCTGGTCCATGACTGTATTGCTATATTCACACAAAAAAGAGAGTACACCAAACAAACAAAAAACCTGTCTTAATTTCATAAAAAAATTTTGTTTGCTCTGCAGAGTTCTGAAAAATGAGACTGGACTCCAGTACTCCAGTACTTTTTACACTGCCAGCTCTCTAGTACAGTATCTGTGACAATGAGTAGCAGTTTTGTTTTCCCCTTTGGACTATATTAATTCTCTAGCAATTTTACCTTTGTTTGGTAGATAGTTCATTCAGTTCAGTAACGTCCGTCATCAAAAACAAAGGTTCAGTACTTAGGGAAGTCAGCTTCCTAACAGGAGAACTTCCTTAACTAAATCATGACCTGCCACGCTATAAAGTATGCAGGTTACAAATAGGACTCAGAACTTTTCTTTTTTTTTTTTTTTTGGAAGATTTTATTCATTTACTTGGGGAAGAGACAGTGACTGAGCACAAGCAAGGGGGGAGGTGCAGAGAGAAAAGGAGACTTTCTGCCGAACAGGGAGCCCAATGCTGCACTTGATCCTAAAACCAAAAGCAGATGCCCAACCAACTAAGCCACGCCGGCACCCCCAGAACTTTTCTTCTTAACATTTATAATCCTGTAGCACTTATAAAGTCTTTCAACATTACATGGTCTCATCTGATTACTATCAATAGAATTTTGTCAGAAAACAGGTCTATGTTAAAATATATGCCCATTCACAGCCAGTGGAGCATGCGATTCTTGGTCTCAGGGCCTTGAGTTTGAGCCCTACATTTGGCAGAGAGCTTACATCTTAAAAAAAAAATTTTTTAAAGATTTTATTTATTTGAGAAAGAGAGAAGAAATGAGGGAAGCGAGAGACAAGCAGACTCGATGCTGAACGCTGAACCCAACGTGGGGCTCGATCTCACCACCCTGAGATCATGACCTGAGCCAAAATCAAGATCGGATGCTGAACTGACTGAGCCACCCAGGTGCTCCCCCGCCCAAAATTTTTTAATAAAATATATGCCTATTGAAGGTAGTATCAACACACACAAAATCTCAGTATTTATCTCCATAATTATGTTTTGCTTTAGCTAATACATGGTTTTATTTCCTGGGTTGGTGGTTCAAATATGCACTAATGTTAAAATTTTTAATTTAGGATGAAAACAAGTAAGACAAGGTGCCTGGGTGGCTCAGTCGGTTAAGCATCTGCCTTCGGCTCAGGCCACGATCCCAGGGTCCTAGGACTGAGTCCAGAGTTGGGCTCCCAGCTCAGTGGGTAGTCTGCTTCTCCCCCTACCCCTCCACCCTGCTTGTGATCTCTTTAATAAATAAAATCTTTAAAAAAAATAAAGCAAGTAAAATAAATGTCTCATACATACAGCATTTTACTCAATGACCAACTATACCAAAAATGGCTAAATTACCTCAGTCTGTAGGAGCAGCACATGAAAGTTGGAGATGGACTGTCTATTAATGCCTAAGAATTCAAATTTACTTGTCAGGGTATTTGCCAGTTCTCCAATCTGAAACTGCAATGCAAGAAAGGAAAAAAAGGAAGAAATAAAATTGAATCAGCAGTATTTTCTGTATTATGTAAGATCTTTCATTTTTCTTAAATATGGTAAAAAAAAAAAAAAAGGGTCTGTATAGAAACAGCCCTACTTAAATAGCTGCATCTAAACAGTTATGTAGAAGATGAGATTCTAATTTAAGTAAACTGATTCACATAACAAGTGATAAATAATAAGTCTAGAGAAATTAAATGTATATGTACTCTGAGACAACTCAGGATTCAAGAGGTGTAAATAGATGTTAAATGATACAACTCCCAATAGTGTCCAAACTATCATTTATGATTACTAATTGCTTTTACAACCTACACACTGAACAAAATTAATTCTCCCAGTCCCTTTCACATGCTCGTACACTAGTCAGTGACTGGATAAACTCTTTCAGGTCAAAAGAATGTGCTAGTTTTTCCAACAGACCATCCTTAAAGAGCCTCATACTTACATGGCCCAATTCTCATGCTATTAGGCTTGAAATAAAACTGGAACCAAATTTACCTTTGTGTAAGGCCAAGTAGTTCATGCAGGAATTAAATTTTTGACTTTTAGGCTCTTTAGTTCTTTTCCAAACTAGAGAAGCCTATATTTGCTAAGCTGTTATTTCTGTCAAATGAAGGCTTAACTTTAAAGAAAGCAATTATAGCATTTAGAATATTAGATAATTGCTCTGAAACAAGTCTGTCTTATAATTCGATATCTCACCCTAAAATATGACCTTTTCACCTACCTACATAAATGATTTATATATGGAGGTAAGTAAAGATCACTGTACTTGCTAATAAAGAATGTACTTTAATGGTTGCCCAATTTAAAAATATTTGTAAGGCCATATTAAATAATACACATACTTTCAAATCCTGTTCTTCTTCTTTAGGTGCTGTTTGTATTTTTATTTTCTCTGGAGATTCTTCTACTTCCATCTCTTTGTCTGAATTCTCTTCTGTTTTTTCTGAAGTGTCAGCACCAATTACTAGAAAAGAAACCATGTGAAATTAAATAAAAGGACCAATACTAACGTAATATCCCATATATATTTTCTTATCCCTCTAGCAGATATCTGTAAAAAGTAACTTTTTCCTTTGCCTGTTTTCCTTACTAAAGAAACCCTAACGACTTATCTACCTACTATCTTTACAAAGCCAAGAAACTTTATCCTTTATAATCACCTTTCTTAAAATGTCTATAAGTAACACTTAATTCCTTTTATATTACCTTGTAGTCTCTGCTTCCCCTTTCTCCTTCATCTATTTTTTCTAATCTTCTATTCCAGAATACTACTGCTTTAATTACTTTTAAAGGCTACATATCAAACCTAGGATATATAAGGATTCTTTATGAATTGGGTTTTGAAAAAGAGGCTTTCAAAATCAGAGAGACATTAATTTTAAACTACCTGATAATCTTATTTCTGAACTGGTTAAGACCTGCAGACAATCTTTATTGGACCCACCTACTCTTCTTCTGGTGGGTAATGTCTGTTAGTGGGAAATCTTCAACAGAGAAAAGGCTTACCATCAACTTAAATGGAGTAACAGATATGAACTCTGTTCGCTTACCACTTGCTTACCAAACTAATCCACATATACAATGTAAATCATTCCGTCATGAGGCTATCAGTCATTTTTTAAGAAAAATAACCAAATTTAAGTTTTTTCTTGACTCTGGTTAATCCGTGATCTAAGGAAATAATGTGACTTTTAATATCACTTTATCATCACTAATACCTTAAGTACATAACTTCATCATATAATGGCCTTGCTCTTTATCATTAATATTCCTTTTGCATTTTCAAATTGAAACCAACTTCTCTCATTTATTAGTTTATAATTCACTAGACATCTTACACTTGATGGTAGGTATAAGAATTTATCAACTTATAGCACCACTAGAACTCTAAGACTAGAGTACATACATATTTCGAAGATTTTATTTATTTGAGAGAGAAAGAGAGAGCATGAGCAGGTGGAGGGGCAGAGGGAGAGGGAGAAGTAGACTCCACACTGAGCTGGGAGCCCGATGAGAAGCTCCATCCCAGGACCCCAATATCACGTGATCCGAAGTCAGATGCCCAACCAACAACGACCCAGACATCCCTAAGAGTAGAGTATTTTAGAGGGCAATTAGGATCTATCAATCAAATTAAAATGTACATACCCCCTGACCTAGCAATATATCTCTAGGAATCTCCTAGTCCCAGTCCTAGCAATAAATCCCTAGGAATCTACGCTATATGACACTAAATCTACATAAAGATATATATATCAGAATGTTTATTATAGTATTGTTTTTATTGTTATGTATCATAATAAATATAAAGAATGAAGTAAGCACTCAAGTAACTACAACCCAGCGCTATGAAGGACTATCACTGATAGTTCTCAAGTTCACAGTGCCTCTGCCATCACGTCCACACCAGACATAATAATCTCTACCCCAATGGTGTAAGTACTTTCCTTTAGTATCATCATGAATAGGTCTTTTTTTTTTTTTTAAAGATTTTATTTTTTATTTATTTATTTGACACACAGAGAGAGATTACAAGTAGGCAGAGAGGCAGGCAGAGAGAGAGGAGAGGAGGAAGCAGGCTCCCTGCTGAGCGGAGAGCCCGATGTGGGCCTCGATCCCAGGGGCCTGGGATCATGACCTGAGCTGAAGGCAGAGGCTTTAACCCACTGAGCCACCCGGGGGCCCCAATGAATAGGTCTTTAAGCACAGTATTTTTGCCTGTTTTCCAACTTATATAAACAGAATGTTAACATTACATATTCTGTAGCTTTATAAATTCAATACTACTGTTTCTTAGAATCATGTTGATGCATATTAACTGCTATTTCACTGTTTAGTATCAGTTGCAAAAATACATTAGAACTGGGGCACCTGGGTAGCTTGGTTGGTTGGGCACCTGCCTTTGGCTCAGGTCATGATCCCAGGGTCCTGAGATCAAGCCCTACATCAGGCTCCCTGCTCAGTGGGGAGGAGCCTGCTTCTCCCTCTCCCTCTGCCCATCCACTCCCTGTTCGTGCTCTCTCAAATACATAAAATTTTTTTTCTTCTATAATTATTTTTATTGTTATGTTAGTCACCATACAGTACATGATTAGTTTTTGATGTAGTGTTCCATGATTCATTGTTTGCATATTAACACAATAGAATTTATCCATTCTATCTTGGATGGACATTTGAATGGTTTATAGGTATTACTGGATAATACAAATGCAATTTAAAGAGTTAAACATGGACACAACTTAAATGTCCATTGGTGGAGAAGAGTTAAATGAAAATACCTATACCATTTAGTAGTTAAAAACAGTGATTTTAAACACTTTAAGTCAAAAAAGTATGCTGCCTAACAATCCATATGGTTAATCTCATCTATGGCAAAAATTACATATGCACATGTATATATTATACATACATACACAACTAAGAAAATCAATAGAGGAAAAGGTCTAGAGGGATATAGTTAGATAAAGGACAGAAAAAATAGACTTCAGGGGTAGGGAATGAGAATAGAGAAAAGACGAGGGGCGCCTAGGTGGCTCAGTTAGTTAAACAACTGCCTTCAGGATCATGATCCTGGAGTCCCGGGATTGAGTCCCACATGGGACTCCCAGCTAAGTGGGGAGTCTGCTTCTCCCTCTGACGTTCTCCCCTCTCATGCTCTCTCTCAAATAAATAAAATCTCAAAAAAATAAAAAAAGAAAAAAAGAATAGGGAAAAGACAATGGGGGTCTTTTAGATGATTTCTACTTCATATTCTTCTATACTGCTGACTGAAAAGAAAAAATTCAAATAAGGATGTATACATTTACTTATTACATGTTTTTTTACATGTAGTTTTTTAACCATAAGGTATAAAGGATCTTCTGTTAGGTACACATAATTAAGGTTTGGTGCTCAAATCTTATTGGTAATTTTCCACTACAGAACTAAGGCCAAGGAGATTAAGATATTAGGATTTTTATTTTTATTTTTAAAATATTTTATTTATTGATTTATTTACGAGAAAGTACAACCCAGGGAGAGGAAGAGGGAGGAGACTCCCCACTGAGCAGGGAGCCCCATCTGGGGCTTGATCCCAGTCCCCCTGGGATCATGATCTCACCAGAAGGCAGATGCTTAACCAACTGACCCATCCAGGTGCCCCAAGATACTAGTTCTGGTAACAGATTGGAAAGCCACAGCAGGGTCTCTTCTACCTTACCCCACACAGAGATAAGTTGGGTCCTTATGAAAGGCACAATCCATCTAAACAACTAACCAGAGCCTGGGCAACTTGTACACAGAGAACAGAGATGAGGCTGCACTTACCACAGGTGGTCCCTGCCTGCCTTGCTTACTAACTGTAAACAGTGAGCTAAGGAGAGCCCGTGGGCTTAATACAGATCAAGACTACTATATAGCAGGATTTCTTTAACAAGGGGAGTCAATCTTGCTTTTCTTGAGGGAGAGGTAGGCCCCAAACAGTAGTGATTCTACATACAACCCAAAGGATGGCAACTCTTAAAACTTACTCCTCCACTACACGTGGACAGGAAAAGAAGTGAAAGTAAGATTCCTTTCCAGCACTTCCATAAAAGGATTAAGTGTTATCTCCTTTTTTCAAGAGGGAACCAAAAAAAGGGAAAGGATTTTTCCACTTTTTTTAAAGATTTTATTTATTTATTTGACACAGAGAGAGACACAGCAAGAGGGGGAACGGAACACAAGCAGGGGGAATGGAAGCAGGCATCCCACTGAGCAGGGAACCTAATGCAGGGCTTGATTCCAGGACCCTGGGACCAGAGTCGAAGGCAGACAATGACTGAGGCCACCTAGGCGCCTTACCTCTATACCTTTCAACTCTGTATCTTTCAACTCCGAAAGTTTAAAGTAAAACATGTTATTACCGGTTTCTCCATTTTCTGGAGTCTCTCGTCCAGTTTTGCTAGAACTCCGACTGGTAGATTCTGGACTTGTAGCTCGAACAAACATCTTCCATTTCCCCCTTTTAGACATAAGTCTACGCATTCCATCCTGAGATGCTGGCTGGCTGATGTCAGAACATGGACTAGACCCTGACACACTACCATCTCCTTCCTCCAAGGCTCGTAGCTCTGCCTAGGAGGAACATGACAACAAAGTTAAGAGTGTCATTAGCTGTTTGTCAACATTTAAGCATTTGTGAATACCAAGAATGATAATCACATATTACGAGAATTAAAATCCTTTGAGGACAGGAAGTATCTTAATATACTTTTCCATCAGAGCCAAGCATTATGCTATTTTTTATTAGTATCTAGTAAATGCTTACTCATGATTGTAGTTAACAAATAACGATTTGAAGGGGATAGGTCCTAGAGATCCACTAAGAGACAAATTTTCCAATATATGAACACAATAGATAAAGTCTAATTTAGCTTGCCCCTCTCCAAAGCTTCAAATTTTTCAAAACGGGGAAAGCTTCAAGAAAATATTGCTATTATAACACCCATTAAGATTCTGATTCATACTCAAAGTAGTAGATGAAACTTCCAAGAAAAATCAGGACAGAAAATAGGTAAATCAATTTCTCAATCAGGAAAGTTTCCTGTGGACCATCTTTTTCTAAAGGAAAGCACATGAAATTATTGGTTCCTCTTAATCTTACAAGGCCCATTTAACTATGTGAACAATCCCATGGGTAATCACTGGAAGTCAACCTGTACTTTAAGCCCCGAGTTAAAAACCAAGTTACCACCAAGAATTTACAATGCTCATTTGTTAAGAAGCTAAATAAAAGATCCACTATTCACTGTATCCAGCTATCTTTAAGTCAGAGCAGGATCACTTTTTATTAGTTATCAACTATCAAAAGCACCACCAGGAACCAAAAGAACTACAACTCCACAGTTCAAGTTTTGATTGCATAAGCTTAAACGTATCTAGACAAAAGGTTAAGAAAAACAAAATCCCAATAATGGCAGTACACTGAGCACAATGATCCCAGAGTCTAACAGTACTGAAGAGAGAAAGAGCATATAACAAGAGCTTCAAAAACTTACTTTTTTTCTTTCCAAAACAAGCTCCAGCTCGAGGGTATCTTGTTCCTCCTCTTCCTCACTTTCTCCAGATTGAACAACACTGCAAAGATCCTCCTGAGAAGGGTCTTCCATGTTGTCCAATGTAATTTCCTGTGGTTTTACTACTGTTGCTGCTTCTTCTGTTGTTGTACTTGTTTCTTTCACTTCTGAGACTGGCTCTGCTTCTTTACAAATTACTTTTCTTCTCCATCTCTCTTCTTCCTCTTTTATTCCCTCAGGCAACAAAGGAGCAAGCAGTGATGCCGCCACTCCTTTCTTCTCCTCCTCACTATTTGAGAGAGCCTGAATTCCTTCATTTACTTCCTATAAAGAGTAAAATAATCTCATTTATCTAAAAAAAAAAAAAAAGAAGAAAAACACAACCCTCACCTGAATATATATTGAATTTGTTCACGCCAAAAATGACTGTATTTTTCAATCACTGGGTATTTTTTTCTTAACATTTTATATATTAGAGAGAGAGAGAGAGAGAGAGGGAGAGAAAGCATGCGCAGGAGGAGGGGTAGATGGAGAGGGAGAAGCAGACTTCCCACTGAGCAGGGAACCTGATGTGGGATTCAAATCCTGGAACCTTGGGATCATGACCTGGGCCAAAGGCAGACGCTTAACCAACTGAGCCATCCAGGTGCCCCCAAACACGGGATATTCTTTTTTTTTTTTTTTAAGATTTTATTTATTTGACACAGAGAGAAAGAAAGAGTGAGCACAAGCTGGCGGAGTGGGGCAGGCAATGGGAGAGGGAGAAGCAGGCTCCCCACGGAGCAAGAAGCCTGATGTGGGGCCCGATTCCAGGACCCTGGGATCATGACCTGAGCCGAAGGCAGACGCTCAACTGACAGTCACTCAGGGACCCCTATCACTGCATACTCTTAAAAAAAAAAACCACTGACTATCAACAGATTAGTAATATGTTTGTACCATTTTCCTTACATGAATATAATGCAAATATTGTTATTTTAGGAAAGCAGCATTTGAACTAGAACCTAATTCTGGGTGGGATTCATACATATCCTTATTCTTCAATTCTAATGCCAAATTAGCAGAAGCAGGGGCGCCTGGGTGGCTCAGATCTTCGGCTCAGAACATGATCCCAAAGGCATGGGATTGAGCCCCACATTGGGCTCCCTGCTCAGCGGGAAGCCTGCTTCTCCCTCTCATAACTCCCTTGCTTGTATCCCCTCTCTCCCTGTCTCTCTGTCAAATAAATAAATA
>LNAC01000205.1:2591251-2684055 GCA_002007465.1 Ailurus styani
GTCCTGGGATCGAGGCCCGCATCGGGCTCCCTGCTCAGCAGGGAGCCTGCTTCCTCCTCTCTCTCTGCCTGCCTCTCTGCCTACTTGTGATCTGATCTCTCTCCGTGTCAAATAAATAAATAAAATCTTAAAAAAAAAGATTAGCGGAAGCAGAATTTAAAAATTAAGATCTGAGTTTTCTCACCTCAACATATAACTGGAAATCTCCACCCTTCTGTATAATGACATAATTTCACAGGTATGCTAGAAAGGTAATTTAGAGGAAAGTAAAATAATTCTAAAATGAAAGGCATGGGGCGCCTGGGTAGCTCAGGCGTTAAGTGCCTGCCTTCGCTCAGGTCATGATCCCAGGGTCTGCGGATGGAGCCCCACATCAGGTTCCCTGCTCTGCAGGGAGCCTGCTTCTCCCTCTCTAAATCTCTGGGCTTGTGTTCCCGCTCTCACTATGTCTCTCTCTGTCAAATAAATTAATAAAATCTTAAAAAAACAAAACAAAAACACACTCCTTAAAAAAAAAATAAAGTAAAATGTGTGGATTCAACTTAAAGTGCCCATTTCCTTCACTGGGGTAATATTTAGTCTACTTCCCTCCTAGAGTTATAAAGACCAAATTATTCTGAAAGTCTGTGTGTGTGTATATGTGTGTGTGTGTGGTATTTTTAAGTAGGCTCCACACCCAATATGGGACTTGAACTCACAACCCTGAAATCAAGAGTTGTGTGCTTTACTTACTGACCTGAGTCGGTCAAGCACCCCATGAAAATACTTTTTACTATACTCCCCAATTAACTCATCACTTAAAATTCAAGATAAATTAAAATTCAACACACACTACAGAATACAACTTAAATTGTTTTACTCATGAGGCTATAGAAATGCTCATTTTACTAATAATAGTTTTTAATTTTTAAGGTTATCTTTTTTACCCCCCAAAATCTTTTTTTTTTTTTTTTTTTTTTTTTTTTTTTTTTTTTTTTTTTTTTTTTCCCCCCCAAAATTTTTTTTTTTTTTTTTTTTTTTTTTTTTTTTTTAAGATTTTATTTATTTTATTTGACACAGAGAGAGAGATTACAAGTAGGCAGAGAGGTAGGAAGAGAGACAGGGAGAGGAGGAAGCAGGCTCCCCGCTGAGCAGAGAGCCCGATGCGGGCCTCGATCCCAGGACGCTGAGATCATGACCTGAGCCGAAAGCAGAGGCTTTAACCCACTGAGCCACCCAGGCGCCCCTACCCCCCAAAATCTTATGGGGGTTCCCAAAATAGAGCTATTCTGAAGTGCAGAAGATCTGAAGCCTGCTGCTCCCACATCCTTCACAATGACCCACTGAGCCTCTGTGGCACCCTGAAGTTCCAAAAGAACCACTGAACTGGTTAACTGCTATAAATGCTACATACAAAACGTAAACATTAAATTAAATAAAGCTTTAAGAATCAACATTTATGGGCGCCTGGGTGGCTCAGTGGGTTAAAGCCTCTGCCTTCAGCTCAGGTCATGATCTCAGGGTCCTGGGATCGAGTCCCGCATCAGGCTCTCTGCTCAGTGGGGAGCCTGCTTCCTCCTCTCTCTCTGCCTGCCTCTCTACCTACTTGTGATCTCTCTCTCTCTCTGTGTCAAATAAATAAAATCTTAAAAAAAAAAAAAGAAACAACATTTATCCTCTTCTTTAGATCTAAAATAAGCAAATGAGGTTAAGTCGTATAACTGACCTTTTTAACTTCTCGCTTGGCTATGACTGGTCCACTTTTACTACTGGAAACAGAAACGTTTTTCTCCTTAGTATACACGTCTGTATTAACCACAAAATTAGCTTCAGCACCTGTTACAGAACTAAAAACAAAACAAAACAATATATATATATACACCCACACACACGCATATATATACTTCGCAAGAGAAACAGAAGGCAAGTATTATCAACAAAAGAACTCTAATTTCCTTCTTAGGTAGCTTCTTTTTCAAGTCTATTCTTACCTAGGCTGATAATGTTGTAATCCCTGTACCTGGGTGGCAAGATACTGGGGTAACTCCCAAGTCACTTCATTTGTTTGTGTGTTCCAATAATAATAGCATCCTGTGTTTTCATCCCAGACTTCTTGCCAATCTCCCATCTCAATTCCAACTAAAAGAAAATAAAACAAATTTTAAAACACAAATTTCTTATCAACAAAACTAAAAAACAACTGAATGGGGGAAGGTATTTGTAAATGACATTTGATAAAAGGATAGTACCCAAAACATATAAAAAAACTTCTATAACTCAACACCCAAAAACCAAATAATCTAATTAAAAATGGGCAGAAGAGATTAATAGACATTTCTCCAAAGATGACATACAGATGGCCAATACATAAAAAGATGCTTAACGTCACTCATCATCAGGGAAATGAAAATCAAAACTACAATGAAATATTGCCCCACATGTGTCAGAATGTGGAAAATAGTATGGAGGTTCCTCAAAAAATTAAAAATAGAACTACTCTATGATTTAGTAATCACAGTACTGGTATTTATCCAAAGCACACAAAAACACTAATTTGAAAGGATAATATGCACCCCTATGTTTATAGTAGCATTATTTATAATAGCCAAATTACGGAAACAGCCCAAGTATCCATCAATAAATAAAGAAGGCGGTATATATACACGATGGAATATTATACAGCCCTAAAAAAGAATGAAATCTTGCCATTTCCAACAACACAGATACAGCTAGAGAGTATAATACTAAGCAAAGTAAGTCAGAGCAAGACAAATACCATTTGATTGCACACATGTGTAATTTAAGAAACAAAAAAATGAGCAAAGGAGGAAAAAAAGAGATAAAACAAACCAAGGAACAGACTCTTAACTATAGAGAACTGATGGTAACCAGAAGGGAAGTGGGGGTGAGGACAGGTGAAATAGGTAATGGGGATTAAGGAGTGCACTTATCATGATAGGCACAGAGTAATGGATAGAATTGCGAAATCACTATTATCGCACACCTGAAACTAATATAACACTGTATATTAGCTACACTGGAATTAAAATAAAAAACTTAAAAACAAAAAAAAAAAAGCACAAATTTCTCCACAATTCTGACCTCATATCCCAAGTCAGCTCTAAAGCCATAACAATCTAACACAGGGTTCTTCAACCTTAACACTGTTAACATTTGGGCTGGATAGTTCTTTGATGTGGTAGGGACAGTCCTATGTAGTGTTTACAATCCACAGAGTTTACCCACTAGATGCACTAACAATTTCCCACCCCATTGTGACAACGAAAAATGTCTTCAGGCATTGTCAAAATGGGGGGTCCAACTCCTCTTTCCTATATCCTCTTTACACACATGGCTTAAAAAAGCAGTTTGGGGCGCCTGGGTGGCTCAGCCTGTTAAGCCACTGCCTTCGGCTCAGGTCATGATCTGGGATTCTTGGGATGGAGTCCCGAGTTGGGCTCCCTGCTCCTCGGAGAGCCTGCTTCTCCCTCTCCCTCTGCCTGCTGTTCTGCCTACTTGTGCTCTCTCTCTTTCTGGCAAATAAATAAATAAAATCTTTGAAAAAAAAAAACCAGTTTGATAGTCTAAACATGTATCTTGAACCCCAAAAGAATCTTTAAAATAACGGGAAAGTGGGCGCCTGGGTGGCTCAGTGGGTTGAAGCCTCTGCCTTTGGCTCAGGTCATGATCTCAGCGTCCTGGGATCGAGGCCCGCATCGGGCTCCCTGCTCAGCGGGGAGCCTGCTTCCTCCTCTCTCTCTGCCTGCCTCTCTGCCTACTTGTGATCTGATCTCTCTCTCTCTGTCAAATAAATAAATAAAATCTTAAAAAAAAAAAAATAACGGGAAAGCAAATTTTTCTTTTTTGCAATTACTTTTCAAAATACACAATTATTGGGGCGCCTGGGTGGCTCAGTTGGTTGAACAACTGCCTTCGGCTCAGGTCATGATCCCAGATTCTTGGGATGGAGTCCCTCGTCGGGCTCCCAGATCCATGGGGATCTTCTCTCTCTTTCTCCCCTCTCATGCTCTCAAATAAATAAATAAAATCTTAAAAAAATACAATTATTATCTTAGTAATTCTCAGAGAAAACACTCCTCCTTATCATCTTCTAAACAGTGTTCTTAAAAGACCAGAATCCTAAAGTCTAGGGCTAAAGCATAGGGGCTTTCATCTTTGGGAATGTCAATACCTAGAACACCTTTAAAGATTGCACTTTAGATTTCTTTAAAAATCAAAGGATCAGGGACACCTGGGTGGCTCAGTCAGTCAGGCAGCTGCCTTCATTCAGGTCATGATCCCAGAGTCCTAAGATCAAGTCCCGCATCAGGCACCTTCCTGAGCAGGGAGCCTGCTTCTGCGTCTGCCTACTGGTGCTCTCACTCTTTCTGACAAATAAATATTTTTAAAATAAAAAATAGGGGCACCTGGGTGGCTCAGTCGTTAAGTGTCGGCCTTTGGCTTAGGTCATGATCCCAGGGTCCTGGGATTGAGCCCCGAACTGGGCTCCTTGCTAGCGGGAAGCCTGCTTCTCCCTCTCCCTCTGCTTGTGTTCCCTCTCTCACTGTGTCTCTCTCTGACAAATAAATAAATAAAATCTTTTAAAAAATAAAAATAAAAGGATCAAAAACAGAAAACAAAAAAACCCGAAGGTTCAAACTTACCTCCTGCTAATGAACACTGAGTATCATATTGCCACCCTGCAGTCTGAGTTGAGTCTGTTCCATTTGAAGTAGTAGAAGAAAGAGCAGATGTTGCTGATTCCTTTGGCTCTGGTCGAGGTGGAGTTGGAGTTGGAGGTGGAGCAGATGCTCCTACAGGAGCTGCAGGCTGAGGAGCTGTTATAGCATCAATCTCCTTTAGAATGAAAACATTAACAAATGCATTAATAACCTCAAAACCAGAAGAAAACTGAAGAAATTATAATCACCATAAAAAAAAATTCTAGAGGCACCTGGGTGGCTCAGTTGTTAATCATCTGCCTTTGGCTCAGGTCATGATCCCAGGGTCGTGGGACTGATCTGACTGGGCTCCCTGCTCAGCAGGAAGCCTGCTTTTCCCTCTCCCTCTGCCCTCCCCCCGCTTGTGTTCCCTCTCTCCTTGTCTCTGTCAAATAAATAAAGAAAATCTTTAAAAAAAAAAAAATTCTACACAATCAGTTCTCAGCTTCTTGAATTCAAAACTCTCACCTTCCAATTACATTAAAGTTCCTCAAACCCTTTGATTCTCTACCTTTCTCCTTACAACCTTTACAAAAAGAGGAGAAAAGAGCGGTGGGGAGGGACAAAGGAAGAGAGATGGAAGGGGAAAAGAAGGGAGAGGGAAACACTGTGACTGACAAAAAAGTAGGCTAACCACTTGAGATCCAAGTCCCAAAGTGGCTTCAATAACTAAACACCCAAACAAAAGCACCACTGACCGCTAGGAAGTTGGCCAATGTACTATCAATATCCGCTGACTGGTTTCCATTTGCCTCTTTAGACTGTGCTGGTTTTTCTGCAACATCACTTTCATCATCATCACTGTCAGCATATGCACCAAGTAAGCACAGACCTCCTAGAAGTAAAATGGTAAACAATGTTAGTAACAATGCCAGTATGCCCCAGGGAGTACTCAAGAAATAACAGGACATGGTTCTTCAGTCAGAGTTTATGTTTACTTTACTTACAGATTAGAACACAACCTCAAAATAAATCATCACTGAACTACCACAGACAGATATAAATTACATTATGCTTAGAGCTAATAAAATCATGCATAGAGCTGCTTGATATCCTTCTCAAAATACACAATCATTCAACCTCATACTCTGTCAAAATAGCACATGGTAAATCTTGATTTTAGAATTTGTTGCTTTATGTGTTCATCTCATACAAGCAAGCCATTTAGGGTTTAGTAGATGAACAAAGAGATTTTTAAACTAAAAATCTTTTAGTGATTTTCCCTCAAACAAGAAGCAACAAATTATAATGGAATTCAAAGTGCTAGAATCAAAGCAAACAAAAACCCAGCAATTAATCATCAATGTCTTCCTCAAACTCAAGACGTATCAGGTACGGCCTCTGTGATGCTGCTATGTATGCCATTTTCCTTTGTTCTACCTGTGGCCACTCTAATGTTACAATTAAGCAAGCATATATACTCTTTTTATAGATCATTTCATTATAATAAGTACATTAAATGTTAAACTCCAGCTAAACTTTTCAGCTGTCAATAAGAAAAAATTTCCTAGTACCTGGCAACATTCTATGTTCTCAATAAATATTTGGTAAATGAACAGACTTATCAGGAAGTAAAATATAGTTTTATCATAATTTCATAAATGAATTCATGAAATCACCTAAAAATAAAAGTTCCTTCATTTATCATAGTTTACATTCATTGCTTTAGTCATATAAATCTTGCCTTCATTATTTTTAGTATATAGATAAGTTCTTATACTAAGAACTAAAATATTTTTTCTAAAATATTTAAAATTTCTAAAATATTTCTAAAATTTTTAGAATTTCTAAATATTTAAATTCTAAAATTTTTAATTTCTAAAATATTTAAAACTGATTAGGAAGATTTTTATTTTTTTATTACTTTTATTTTTTTATTTTTTCTGATTAGGAAGTGGTTTTTTTGGTGGTTTTTTTTTTTTTTGGATTAGGAAGATTTTTAAGGGCGCCTGGGTGGCTCAGTGGGTTAAAGCCTCTGCCTTCGGCTCAGGTCATGATCCCAGGGTCCTGGGATCGAGGCCCGCATCGGGCTCTCTGCTCCGCAGGGAGCCTGCTTCCTCCTCTCCCTCTCTCTCTCTCTCTCTCTCTCTGCCTGCCTTTCTGCCTACTTGTGATCTCTCTCTCTGTGTCAAATAAATACATAAAATCTTTAAAAAAAAAAAAAAAGGAAGATTTTTAAGTGGACATCTGACAGTTTTCCATTTTCCAAATATTTTATTTCTCATCATTTTGGGGCATGTCAGTCAACTTTCCTGATTTTCTGAATAAGAGGTAATAGCCTAGTAAGGGTAGTAATACAAAAAGAGGCCTTTGTGTATGGAAAAAAAATCACTTAAGTATTCAGTACGGATGTTTTTGGGTGCGGGGTGGGGGGAGGATGAGAAATTTATAAATACTTCTTACAGACAAGTATATATATAATCAACTAGATCATTAGCCTTAATTCTACATCCTTTGGTAAAAGGTTCCAACCAGATGAGCTGCATGAAATTTTGATTACAAAATTCCCCAAGCAGGGGTACGCAGTTTCCCAGACTCAAAGTTGGTCTCATAGGCCAAGAGGTTTAGCCAAAACCCCACCTATTCCTTTTTTTCTTTACCTCAGAGCTTTTCACAGTACATACATCAAACCTCTTACAACAAGCTAGTAACATAATGACTGCTAAACAGCAAAATAAATGAAAATGATTAAACCCAATATTTTGGGGAAATAGGCATACTTAATACTTTAGAGACAACGTAAATTATTTTGTAAGAATAATCTGGTTACATATACCAAGACCCACAAAACTCTTCAAGTTTCTTTCAGCTACATAATCCCATTTTGAGACTATAACCCCCAAAATAATCAAAAAATTTTTTTCACACAAAGCTTCTCGCAGCGTTATTTAAATAAATAAAGCATGAACACTCAAATGCTCTCAAATAGGGGACTGGTAAAGCAAATTATAGCACAGTACCTGATGCAGTATTAATTTATGATTAATCAGATCATTATAGGATTACATGAAATAATGCTAAGGGGACAGAAAGTAATGCTAAAGGAATAAAAGCAAAATAAAAGCAAGTCATGAGGGCGCCTGGGTGGCTCAGTGGGTTAATGCCTCTGCTTTCGGCTCAGGTCATGATCTCAGGGTCCTGGGATCGAGGCCCGCATTCGGGCTCCCTGCTCAGCGTGGAGCCTGCTTCCCCCTCTCTCTCTCTGCCTGCCTCTCTGCCTCCTTGTGATCTCTCTTTAAAAAAAAAAAAAAAAAAAAAAGCAAGCCGTGAAATGCATGTTTAGTTCATCATTGATAACGAACAGGCATGAATTTAGAGTAACACTGAAAATAAAGTCATAAATATTATGTAAAATTATTTAATTTTAAAAAATAAATAAACAAAAGCTCATGGGATCTACCCCAGATTACTATTGAGATGTTGTTTCTACTTAAAACCAGAGGAAACAAGGACATTCTTCAGAGCCATAGTCCTTAGCAGTCTTTTTTTTTTTTTTTGAGAAGGGTGCTGACTGTTCAAACCTCAATAAACACCATTTGCAAATCAATCTATACTAGACAGAAAATTATTTCTTAGGTGTATACCTTACCTGTAGGTTTCAAACAGTAACTGTGTTTTTTCTAGTAACTGTAACATCTGAACAGTTTTTTTTTTTTTTAAGATTTTATTTATTTACTTGACAAAGAGAGAGAGATTACAAGTAGGCAGAGAGGCAGGCAGAGAGGCAGGCAGAGAGACAGGGAGAGGAGGAAGCAGGCTCCCCGCTGAGCAGAGAGCCCGATGCAGGCCTCGATCCCAGGACACTGAGATCATGACCTGAGCCGAAAGCAGAGGCTTTAACCCACTGAGCCACCCAGGCGCCCCATCTGAACAGTTTTAATCCTTTTGGTCATAGAAACTATTAACAATAAGCTAAAAGTATCACAATAGTCCACTGATCTAATTTCAGAGGCTATTCTGAATTTTTCCTTAGAGAATTTCACATGCATATTACCATAATGTCCTTCTGCATAGAAGTATTCGTTATGCTTGGTCTACTATATTAGAAAAACATATTTTAACAACTTTTTTTTTGAAGTGGCAAATGGAAGGAGAGAGGAATGACCATCTATTATTTCAGGTGTATTCATATAGCACACAGAGACCTCCAAAGTAAAAAGAATAAAATTATCATCAGTTATTTATTCATAGTTATTTTTACTATGTTTTATTATATTTCACAAATTATATATCATATATTTTATTATGTTATTTTTTGTTATTTATTACTAAATAAAAGATATTTAGTACAAAACATACTTTGATCTTTCAAGATATATAAAGAATAGAGAAAACTAACATTCTTGGCATTTCCTGTATATCCAAATATTCCTTAATGCTTAAAAAATATTTAATAAGGGCAATTTTCAGTTCCACCAATATTCACTAGGTACCTCAAAGCTGTGCTGGAAAAGAAATGCACAGAACTGAAGACATCCCTGGTGTCTCTAAAGAACACCAAGCTAGCAGGGGAGCCAGAAAACTACAAAATACCATTAGAAAAAAAGTAGTACAAAGTATCTTGGGTACAGAGAAAAGGCAACAACAAGTTTTACTTTGGTTAAAGTGTATATACCTGCAAGCCCTCAAACAAAAATTCTACTTTATTATTTTTTTTTTTTTAAGATTTTATTTATTTTGACAGAGAGAGATACAAGTAGGCAGAGAGGCAGGCAGGCAGAGAGGAGGAAGCAGGCTCCCCGCTGAGCAGAGAGCTCGATATGGGCCTCATCCCAGGACCCTGAGATCATGACCTGAGCCAAAGGCAGAGGCTTTAACCCACTGAGCCACCCAGGCACCCCGTATTATTATTTTTAAAAATTTTAAATTTCCAGGTGCCTGGATAGCTCAGTGGGTTAAAGCCTCTGCCTTCAGCTCAGGTCATGATCTCAGGGTCCTGGGCTTGAGGCCTGCATGGGGCTCTCTGCTCACCGGGGAGCCTGCTTCCTCCTCTCTGCCTGCCTCTCAGCCTACTTGTGATCTCTCTCCCTCTGTGAAATAAATAAAATCTTTAAAAAAAAATTTAAATTTCCATTTTATGGGAGAAATATAAGTTAGCAACGCTGAAGCATTCAACAAAATACTTTATATACAAATCCAATTTGATCCTAACGAAAGAAAGACCTTGCAGAAAACATGAAAAAAGAAATTGTACCTGTTGCTTTAACGGCTGTAGGTCTGGTGGTCATGACTGGTTTGGGAGGATTCTGAACAACTCTGGGCACCTCCACCACCACTTCCTGTTCATCTGGATTTAAAAAAAAAGAACAAAAGAAAACTAGTGTGCCAGTGGACCAGAGAAAATGCTACAGGTGACAAAACAATCTTCGATTTGACCTTCCAAGCCTAAATTTCACCTATCTGAAAACCGGGTGTGTAAATCCATCATTGACCCAAATAATCGGGAGACGATAAACAAGCATATCTGGCCTCTTCCACGTGACGAGTGACTTTAACATTAAGAATACGATTATGGGACATAAAATACACCTGAAATGACTTTTCAGTTTAAAAATACACACACACGGGTTATGGACATTGGGGAGGGTTTGTGCTTTGGTGAATGCTGTGAAAGATGTAAGCCTGATGATTCACAGACCTGTACCCCTTGGGCAAAGAATAAAAATTTTAAAAAAAATGGAAAAAAGAAAAAAAAATACACACACACACTGGGTGGCTCAGTGGGTTAAAGCCTCTGCCTTCGGCTCAGGTCGTGATCTCAGGGTCCTGGGATAGAGCCCCGCGTCGGGCTCCCTGCTCAGCGGGGAGCCTGCTTCCTCCTCTCTCTCTCTCTGCCTGCCTCTCTGCCTACTTGTAATCTCTCTCTCTCTCTGTCAAATAAATAAATAAAATCTTTAAAAAATAAAAAATAAAACACACACACACACACTGAATCTCCGGGCTGCCGCTGGGCCTTTACAACAACACAGCTATAGCTTGCCCCCGCCCCCCCCGAACGACCCAATGTGATTTTTTTAGCACCTGAAACGGTCGCGACTTCTCGGGGATCTGGCCCCCGTAGCAGCCCGGTAGTTACTCTTGATTCAAGTGCCATTCTGGGGACAAACAAGCCCTTGAGAACGCCCCAGTTCCAATTCTGCAGGAATTCTGGGGATACCTGCCCACTTGGGGTTACAATAAAATGGGTTTGCTCCCTTCTCAAGGGTCCCTCTCGGTTTCAACAAAAGCGAAGGAAAAAGCACATGACGTGTGAAGGCCAGGTTCGCGGTCCCAAGGCCTCGGACGAGAAGCTCGCACTTTCACAAATACCCCGTAAGTTATGCAAAGCCAAGACCGTACGTCGAGGAGACGCGGGATGCCAGGCCCAGCCCTGCACCAGAGATGGCGCCTCTCGGGCGGGCGGGCAGGCGCGCACCGCACGGCGGGCCCCTTCCGCGGCGCTGGGGCCCACAGCGGTCCTCCCCTCGGGCCTCACGCAGCAGGCCTCGGATGTGCAGGAAGCCCCTCCCGCCCCCCGCTTGGGATTCCTCTCCTCCCACGGCCCTCGCCGTAGGCCGCAAGCCCCGAGCTCGAGTTTCGGACGCCCCACCTCAGTGTCGGGGCCCCTCGCGCACGTTTACCTTCTGAAGGCGAGTCGTCCGGGGCCGCGGCGGCAGGAGTCACCGTGGTCGTCGTCGTCGGTGGCGCCGCCGGAGCTGGCTGGCTGGGCGCCGCCACCGTCGAGTCCGGCTCCGTGTCGGGTTCCGGCTCCGGATCCCTGCCAGGCGTGCTGCTTCGGGGCCCCGGCGGAGAGAGCTGCAGGATGGGCCTGCGGCCGGGTACCGCCCGGGACTTCTTCCCCATCGCGAGCCCGAGCGCGAGCTGCGAGCGTCGGCCAGCCGAGAGGGGCGGGCGCTCCGCGCGGCGCTGCGTAATCAATATTCATGCACCGCGACACCGCCTCCCGAGAGAATCTGCTTTTAACCGGCGGAGCGCGCGCACGCGCACGCGCCTTGGGTCCGCTACGCTGTTCGGACGACTCCCCACTGGGAGGAAGGGCGGGCTTTACCCACGGTGCGACGCGATTGGTTGTGTTGACCCATCGAAGGAGACAGTAGCCAATGGAAAAGGAAAAAAGGTGAGAGTCAGGCCAATAGCGCGGAAGGGCCTGACTTAGAATGACTTTCCATTACGTCGGACTCCACCCATGCGTCTTTTGCGGAGTCTTTTCTTCATCCCCTTGTCCTCCATCTTGCCCCTGTTCTCGGCTGGCTGTTCGTGGTATTTTTTTGTTTTGTTTTGTTTTGGGGTTTTTTGTTTTTTGTTTTTTGTTTTTTTGGCCTTTGGGCAGCTGTGCTGCTTTTCAGGCCCTTTCCAGAGTTTTGTCCTGATTATTGTGGCTTACTTTGGGTACGACGTTGAACACTAAATAAAATAGTGGGGTTGTATGCTTTGGTAAATTTTTCCTTATCCGCTGGAAAAAATCACTAGACGTTGTACTGCATACGAGGAAAAATTCCTAGACTGTTGCGATGGGGTACAGGAGCTTACCCGTTCTAGCCCACTGAGACTCCCAACCTGCTTCATGAGATTTATCTTCTTTAGCACTCTCCCCTCCCGGTCCCCTTCTTCCCTCCTCTGGGGCTGCCGGGCGAACACGAGCGAATTCGGTATCACACGGCAAAGACCCAGCGCAGGCATTACCTCTCGACCTTGTATTTCAGTGCTGAGCCCCTCCCCTGTGCTTGACATCTTACCGTTACGTCCGTTATATCCGTTTCCGTCTTCTCCGTCTTAAGAAATGGAGCGGATTTATTTTTACATCCCCAGCAGCTCAGCTCTTACTAGAACATACTAATAATACCTAACCTTTATGGAGCCCTTACTGTGTGTGAGGTACTGTCTAAGCACAGTTGTAGGGGTGCCTGGGTGGCTCAGTCCGTTAAGGGGCTGCTTCCGCGGAGGTCATGATCCCAGAGTCCTGGGATGGAGCCCCCCAGCAGGTTCCCCGCTCAGCAGGAGTCAGATTCTCCCTCTCGGTCGGCCCATCTCCTGCTTCGTTCTCACGTTATTCTCTCTCTCTCGAAATAAATAAAATCTCTCTCTCTTTTTTTAAGATTTTCTGTATTTATTTGAGAGAGAGAGGGAGAAGCCGACTCCCCGCTGAGCAGGGAGCCCAATGCGGGCCTCAGTCGCAAGAATAGTGACCTGAGCTGAAGGCAGCCGCTTAACTGACTGAGCCACCGAGGTGCTCCGAAAATAAAATCTTAAACAAGAACAGCAAAGTATACATGTATTTTATTCTCACCACAACCTTGTGTATCATTATCCATAACGTATAGATGATCCCTCAGAATGTTTTTTTTTTTTAAGGTTTTATTTATTTGAGAGACAGAGAGTGAGAGAGAGCATGAGAGGGGAGAAAGAAGGTCAGAAGGAGAAGCAGACTCCCTATAGAGCTGGGAGCTTGATGTGGGACTCCATCCCGGGATTTTGGGATCATGACCTAAGCCGAAGGCAGTTTACTAGCCAACTGAGGCACCCAGGCGCCCAGAATGTTTTGTTTTGTTTTGTTTTTAAGATTTGGGATGGGGGGGTGCCTGGGTGGCTCAGTTGATTAAAAGACTGCCTTCGGCCCGGGTCATGATCCCAGGGTCTTGGGATTGAGCCCCACATCAGGCTCCCTGCTCCCCAGGAAGCCTGCTTCTCCCTCTCCCACTCCCACTGCTTGTGTTCCCTCTCTCGCTGTCCCTCTCTGTTAAATAAATAAATAAAATCTTTTTTAAAAAAGATTTCTTTTAAAGATTTTATTTGAGAGAGACAGAGATAGTGAGAGAGAGCACAGTGGGGAGGAGAAGAGGAGAAGCAGGCTCCCTTATGAGCAGGGAGCCAGATCAGGGATGGATTCAAGAACCCCAAGATTATGACAGGAGCTGAAGGCAGATGCTTAACTGACAGAGCCACCCAGGACCCCCATTAAGATTTTATTTTTAAGTAATTTCTACACCCAAGTCGGGCTTGAATATACATCCTGAGATCAAGAGAACTGAAAACCGAGAGATCACAAGTCCTATCCTCTATGGACTGAGCCACCAGGTGCCCCCAAGGTGGTGGTGGTGTTTTAAGATTTATTTATGTGGGGCGCCTGGGTGACTCAGTTGGTTAAGCATCTGCCTTCGGCTCTGATCATGATTTCAGGGTCCTGGGATGGAGTCCTGCATAGGGCTCCCTGTTCAGTGGGGAGCCTGCTTCTCCTCCTCCCTCTGCCATTACCCCCACTTGTGCTCTCTGGATCTTTCTATCTCTGCGTCAAATAAATGAATGAAATCTTTTAAAAAAAAAGATTTCTTTATTTTAGAGAGAGAGAGAGAGGACACGGGAAGGGAAGTGGGGGAGGGAGAATTTCAAGGAGACTCTGTGCCTTGAGCGCAGATCCTGACTTAGGGCAAAATATCTCCACCCTGAGGTCAGGACCTGATCAGAAACCAAGAGTCAGACGCTTAACGAACTGCGCCACACAGGGGTCCCTTAAGTTTATGCTTCCCTTAAGTTTATGTTTTTTTAATAATCTCTGCCCTCAACGTAGGGCTTAAACTCACAACCCTGAGATCAAAAGTTGCATGATTTTTTTTTTTAAGATTTTGTTTATTTAGTTGACAGAGAGAGAGACAGTGAGAGAGGGGAACACAAGCAGGGGGAATGGGAGAGGAAGAAGCAGGCTTCCCACTGAGCAGGGAGTCCAACTCGGGGCTCCATCCCAGGACTCTCGGATCATGACCCGACCCAAAGGCAGACGCTTAACAACTAAGCCACCCAGGTACCCCAAGTTGTATGCTCTTATGAATGAACCAGTCGGTTTTGGGATGCAAAAGCCATGAATACAGTAACTTGCCCATTTTGTTCCCTGCTTATGAAATGCACTTTCTGGAACATAAGCACTCAATTTTTGAATGAATATAGTGCATGGATATATAAAGACTTGAAATAAGGAGCAAGAGTTCTTTTCTTGATTGTGGGAGAAATGTCTGGATTAGTATCCTGAGCTTAGACTCCCAAGATTTCTGAAAAATTCGCATCTAGAAATGGGAGAATTTGCTGTTTTGGAGCTGTTAGCAGTTTTCTGACTTATTTCTTGAGGGAAGAGGTATTGAAATACAGTAGTTGTACATAGGAGTTCTGAAGCCAAATGTCTACGTTCAAACAGTTTTAGCACCTTCCAGATGTGATTGCTTGGACAAGTTTCTTAATAACTGTAAACTTGTTTCAGCACTGTAAAATGTGCCAGTAACAGTATTCATAGGGTTGTTGTGAAGTTTAAATTAGATCATAGTTTTAAGATCTTTGCCTTGTACCAGGAACAAAATAAGCAATCATTATATGGTAGCTATTATTACTACTTTTTTGGTGGATATTTATTTATTTTTATTTTTAGAAAGATTTTATTAATTTGGCAAAGAGAGAGACAGCAAGAGAGGAAACACAAGCAGGGGAAGTGCGAGAGGGAGAAGCAGGCTTCTTGCTGAGCAGGGTGCCCAAAGCGGGACCCTGGGATCATGACCTGAACTGAAGGCAGGTGCTTAACCACCTGAGCCACCCAGGTGCCCCAGCTATCATTACTATTAATGAGTCTTTTGTTTATATGGAAGTCTAGATACTATTACATACTGGCTGGAACCAAATTGAGATTATGAGCTAAACCAGAGTGCACTGAAGTGGGAAAGGTTTTTTTCCTTGGGAGAAACATTTCTGGAGGTGACTGAAATAACTGTAATATTTATAACCAGGGTTCTCAACCCTGACTGTTCATAGAACCATCTGGAGAACAAGTGCTAAAGCAGTATAAAAAACTAAATCAGGATTGGGGGTGGGAGTACAGAGCCCATATCAATTTTTTTTTCTTTTTTTTCTTTCTTTTTTTTTTTTTTAAGATTTTATTTATTTATTTCACAGAGGGAGAGAGATCACAAGGAGGCAGAAAGGCAGGCAGAGAGAGAGAGGGGGAAGCAGGCTCCCCGCTGAGCAGGGAGCCCGATGCGGGCCTCGATCCCAGGACCCTGAGATCATGACCTGAGCCGAAAGCAGAGGCTTTAACCCACTGAGCCACCCAGGCGCCCTCAATTTTTTTTTCTCTTAAAGTAAGCTCTAAGCCCATTGTGGACTCCAAGATCAAGAGCTGCAAGCCAGCCAAGCATCCCAATATCAATTTTATTTATTTATTTTAAAAAGTGTATTTATTTAGGGGCACCGGAGTGGCTTAGTTGATTAAGCATCTGCCTTCAGCTTAGGTCCAGATCTTGGGGCCCTGGGATCCAGCTTCTTCCTCTCCCTCTGCTCCCCCTCACCTCCACTCATGCTCTCTCTCCTCTCAAATAATAAAACCTTTTCTTTTAGATTTATTTATTTATTTTAAAGATTTTTATTTATTTATTTGACAGAGAGACACGATAGAGGGAACATAAGCAAGGGGAGTGGGAGAGGGAGAAGCAGGCCTCCCGCCGAACAGGGAGCCAGGTGTGGGACTTGATTCCAGGACCCTGGGATCACGACCTGAGCCAAAGGCTGATGCTTAACAACTGAGCCACCCAGGCAACCCAGATTTATTTGTTTATTTATTTGAAAATGAGAGAGAACACGAGAAGAGGGAGGAGCAGAGGGAGAGGAAGAAGCAGACTCTTGGCTGAGCAAGGAGCCTGATGTGGGCCAGGATTCTGGGACTCTGGGATCATGACCTGAGCCACCCAGGTACCCTAACATCTTTTTTTAAAAAAGGTTTATTATATTTTATTATTTATAAGTTTTTAAGTAATCTTTACACCCAATGTGGGGCCAAAACTCACCACCCTGAGAGCAAGAGTTGCAGGGTCTTCTGACTGAACCAGACATGTGCCCCTATTTATTATTATTATTTTTAAAGATTTTATTTATTTATTTGACACACAGAGAGAGAAATCACAAGTAGGCAGAGAGGCAGGCAGAGAGAGGGGAGGAAGCAGGCTCCCTGCTAAGCAGAGAGCCCGATGCGGGCCTCGATCCCAGGACCCTGAGATCATGACCTGAGCCGAAAGCAGAGGCTTTAACCCACTGAGCCACCCAGGCGCCCAGAGGAGGAAGCAGGCTCCCTGCTGAGCAGGGAGCCCTATTTTTTAAAAATAATCTCTACACCTATCGTGGGTCTGGAGCTCAGGATCCTGAGATCAAGAGTCTTATTCTCCTCTGACTAAGCCAGCCAGGCACTCCTATCAACTATTTTTTTTAAAAGCTCTTTAGGTTAGGGCGCCTGGGTGGCTCAGTGGGTTAAAGCCTCTGCTTTCGGCTCAGGTCATGATCTCAGGGTCCTGGGATCGATGCCCACATCGGGCTCTCTGCTCAGCAGGGAGCCTGCTTCCTCCTCTCCCTGTCTCTCTGCCTGCCTCTCTGCCTACTTGTAATCTCTCTCTCTGTGTCAAATAAATAAATAAAATCTTTAAAAAAAAAAAAGAAAAGCTCTTTAGGTTATTCTAGGGTACCTGGGTGGCTCAGTCAGTTAAGTGTCTGCCTTTAGCTCAGGTCCTGATCCCAGGGTCCTGGGATCAAGCCCCATGTGGGGCTCCCTGCTCAGCGGGGAGTCTGCTTCTCCCTCCTCTGCTCCTTCTCTCTCTCGCTCGCTTGCTCTCTCTCTCAAATAAATAAATAAAATCTTTAAAAAAGAAAATAAAAGCTCTTTAGGTTATTCTAATGTTTAGCCAGTGTTGAGAACTACTGGCTTTTGAAGGAGACATATTTTGCTATGATTGACCTCAGAGAAGTTGTTATGGATCTAGAGGAGGGGTAGGCAAATTATAGCTAAATCAGGCCTTTTAAAGGAGTCTACAAACAGGGACGCCTGGGTGGCTCATTTGGTTAAGCGGCTGCCTTCAGCTCAGGTCGTGATTGGGATCGCTCAGCATGGAGCTCTGCATCAGGCTCCTTGCTCAGCAGAGAGCCTCTCTGCTTCTTCCTGCCACTCTGCCTGCTTGTGCTTGTGCTTGTGCTCTCTCTTTGACAAATAAATAAATAAAATCTTAAAAAAAAAAAGGATTCTACAAACAAATTTCAAAGAATATGTGAGAGAGACCATATGTAGACTACAAGCCCTGAACTATTATCTGGCTCTTTACAGTAAAGTTTGCATATATCTAGACTCAAAATGGCCAGTCACTTCTTTTGAAGAAAAACCAGGCTTGATCCTTGTTTGCCAGGGACTTTAGCACCTCTGGATTTACCGAGATTTTTTGGTTGTGGTGATAATGTTGTTATAGTAAAATCAAATGATCAGGGCTGACATTTGACAAGTGAAACCTGGGAAGAACAATCCTTTAAATAAATATGTATTTTCAAATATATTCAGTTATAATTATATTTGGTGTGCAATGGGGCAATGTCTTTAGTTGGCACTTGTTTTTAACTTCAAAAGCTGACCACCCTGAATCCATTTTATTATTTTTTAAGGATTTTATTTGTTTATTTAGAGAGAGAGAGCACATGTGTGAGTAGGGGGAGGGGCCCAAGGAGAGGGAGAGAGAATCTCAAACTCTGCACTGAGCAGGGAGCCCGACACGGGGCACAATCCCATGACTGTGAGATCATGACCCAAGCTGAAATCAATAGTCAAACGCTCGACCAACTGAGCCACCCCTTCCCTGAATCCATTTTAAAGCTCTAGGTTTTTGAACTTCAAGAGGTCACCTACAGAGAGAACTGTCTCCAGAATCCCCAGTTTTAGTAGGGTGGATTGAACCTTTGTGTGCAGTATCTAATAAATTTTATCACTTACTCAGTTTCACAAGTAGGTGCATTTTGATCAATTCAATTCTGATGACAATCCCCTCTCCCCCGCCCCCAAGTTAGCATCAGATTCTACACGTTTAAGGGCTCAGTCCCCTCACAGGACTGCCCTTACTTCAGAAGCCAGCTCTAAGATATACACACACACACACACACACAGACACACACACACTATATATGTATATGTATGTGTATATACACACATATATATATGTACACACACACACACAATCAGGACAAAGACCAGATATAATCTCTTCATCCAACATGGGGCTCAAACTCATGACCCCAAGGTAAAGAGTCACATGCTCTACTGACTGAGCCAGGCAGGGGCCCCAATATATTACTATACTACATTATTTGATCTTGTGTGTTTTATAGAAATAAGTTCATTTAAACCATGAAACCTCACTTACTGGAATACCTACTTTTGGTTTATACAGACTGGCATGGGTCATTTGAACAATAAATTGGTCTTTTGATGGTGCAGTTCTGTGCAGATGTGGAAGGGTATGTTCTTGTGGCTTGGAGTTAATGAGTTAGTGACTACACTAAGGTCTTAATTTGTGAAAAAACAGTAGTATAGGACTATCAGTTTCTAGGTACAGACAACATTGGAAAGAACTGTAAGATTAAAGGACACTTTAGCTTTCTGTTATACTGTGTTCTAGTAGAAAACAATGTACTAGGTTGAGGTAAATTGGGTAAATGCTGTTACCTAGCATGTGATAGACTTTTCATTCGTTGACTAACTAAATAAGAAATCCCATTTATATTTACATTGCCATCTGTGAGAGGAAGGTTGGTGTCAGGCACACCAGAGCAGGCCAGCAACTAAAAGGTGGCCGAAGAGTAGAATCTATGGGGATGGATATAGTCTCTGGTTTCTATAAGCTTCCAGATCTTGTCCGGTTTTTAAGTTTGTATTTTTCTTTACCCCTAAGTGCTCAGTGGAAATTTAGGAGACAACACAGCATGGACTTTGGGAGGGAATCAGAATGGGGAGAGAAAAACCAGTAATGAGCTGGTGAGAGCCGACCCCTAGGACTCTCAAGCATGGCAGCGAGGACAACTGTAGCGGTGACAATGCACTGCGGACACTGCACGACATGGTTTGTAGAACACACTGGCTCTCTTGGCAGGTCACAAAAATCAGTGATAAACCTGGTGAGAATGGTCAGTATGAAACTCGGGTGTCATAAATTCTATTATTCACAGAAGCTATGCCATTTTATTGTCACAGGTTGGTAAGGTAGGGACCTTATCCGTTACATCTTGTTACATTAAAAACTGAAATTTTCCTCTAAGAGTCACCCCTTTATTTTTATCTATCGATCTATTTTTTTATTCATTCACTCATTCATTTATTCATTCATTCATTCAGTTTTAGGTAGGCTTCACACCCAGCGTGGAGCCCAACTCAGGGCTTGAACTCAAAACCCTGAGATCAAGAGCTGAGCTGAGATTAAGAGTCGATACCTCTACCGGCTGTGCCACCGAGGTGCCCCTAATAGTAGCTAAGTACTAAAAAAGGAGGGAGCTCTTTTTTCCTTTTTTTTTTTAGTGGACTGCTTCATGAATTTGTGTGTCATCCTCAGGCAGGGGCCATGCTAATCTCTGTATTGTTCCAATTTTTAGTATATGTGCTGCCGAAGTGACCACAAGAGGGAGCTCTTTTAAGAACACTTTGTAATCAGAAAATTTTGGGGTGGAAAAAACAAGAAATAACAATGCCATTATGGGCTATTAAAATATCATATGGTCCAGGAAAACAAAAACGCAGACCTGAAGTGCTGAGAGAAGTTTAGGGAAAGAATTTCCACCTTCTGCTCTGGGAACCAAAGGGAAGAAGGTAGAAGAAAATGGACAGCAGAGCTGGGCTGGCTCCAGCATGGGTTAGGTCTTGAACCAAAATACTGACAACAGGAAAAACTGGTCAGGGTCCTGTGAACTGCCACCATGGAAACCACTGCTCTGATGAACAACACAAGTGGGTAAGTTTCTGGAACAGGGTCAGTCTCAAGTTACTTCTTGTTCTCCAAAATGGCTTGAAGAGGATTTGCTATTTTTCAGACTATGGGTTAGGATCCATTAGACTCATAAAAACATCAGGGTACATAGTGAGTGTGGATACATATTCTGTGAGGTCTTTCTCTTGGTTTTATATGTGTATATTTGGTTATATATGTATATTTCTTGCCAAAGTTGGAAGCTACAGGTTTATAGAGCTCTGGCAGGACAAGGGATTTACCAGTCCCTCATTCCATCAAACAGTTCATATTAATCATTGCAGAGGTAAAACAAAAGAACCAAACTTCTCAATTATCTACCAGTAAATGGTACCACAGTAAAGCTCACATTGTTATTTAAAATATATAATGTAAATATGGTATTGAGAGTATAAAAAGTAAAGGTTATGGAGAACTCAAGAGAGGTCAAAGGGTATACAAGCAATATACAGATCGTTTCCTTAAAAGATAAATTTTAATATACAGAATAAAATCCAAGATTTTGTTTTTCACCTTCCCCAAAATTTGCGGGCATGAATACTTCTGAAGCTGACCAGGTAAGTTTTTATTTTGGCCCAATACATTATTACATAAGTAGTATGATCAAGTCCGGCTTGATTATCATAAATCATAGAAGTTAACAGAATTTATGTTCAAAATTGATTATTCTTATAGATAAAATTTCCAATTTTTTTCTTAGCTAAGAGTTTACTCAACTTTAGCCTCAGAACCAGATTCAAAATAAGGTATCTTCTTTGACAGCTGGTCATCATTTTAGATTTAATCTAGGCAAATTATTTAATACTTTATTGAAGATCATACAAAAACTCCACAATAAATAATGAAAGGGTATGCAAAATCATTAGCCTCTGTTTGCAATACAGAAAATACATGTCAGTTCTGGACCAAAATAACTCCATTGAAATACAAAAAGTGATAGGGAAGAATGGAAGGATTTGCAGTGACTGCTTCTGGTGGGTAGCTACATCCAACCAACCACCATTGGCTATTTTGGAAAGTGAGGGTGGGTTTTAATTTGCAGATAAAGAATGTCTTCGGTAGTTTAAAAAAATAGAAACTCTAAAAAAGCTTGTGAATCATATACAAAAGCAGCTGTTTGAGACCAAGGTTGAAAACCAGAAATTGTGTGTTAGCACCGCCAGCAAGCACAGGTTCTGTGACTCATCTGCCCTCCTCTCTTGCGTAGAATGCAGACTTGATGTTGTATACATCATTTACAGGTATAAAAATTGTCCCAGAATACAGGCTTCCTGTAGGGTAAAGTCTTAAGCCCTAAGAGGCACCAAGCGGTTACAAAGGCTAAGCAACCGTCCGGATCACAAGTTCCGACGATACAATAAATCCCGTGTTGCCTTATCAACTTTTTGCTGGTAGTCCTCCAATTTGTCAAGTATTTTCTGGGATAGCTGTAGAAGAAAAGAAAGGAATCATTACAGAATCGGTCAAGGACTAAAAAAAGACTGAAGTTTTTAAGCACTTTGACTTCATCAACCAGCCTCCCCCTAAAAATGATGTTTGCCACTCTGCTTCATTTATTCAACATTCAATACGGCAGTCTACACCGTGACTACTGATAAAATTGGACTTCTCTTGTTAAATGCAGTACCCCAATCCTGTTATCCCAACGAGTCTTCTAAACACGCAAATCATACCAGTATTTTTTAAATTTAAATTCAATTAGCCAACATATAGTACATCATTAGTTTCAGACATAGTATTCAATGATTCATTAGTTTCCTGTAACACCCAGTGCTCATCACATCATATACCCTCCTAAATGCCTATCACCCAGTGACCCCATCCCCCCACTCCACCCCAGTATTTTAATAAAAGCATTACTGTCTTCTCAGAACTAGAGGCTACATCCAGCTTAACTAATCATCTTGTAAAGGGATTGGGCCAGCATGTTAAGGGCAACAAATGGCTTCTGCTCTCCCCTTAATCCCTGAGAACTGAAGAGCAAGCTCTAGGAGTAAGTGCTAGTGCAAGGGTTTATAGAAGATGCATGCCTCACGAGAGGACTGACTTACAGCGATGTTGTGACTATTGGCACTGTTCTCTCCCAGAGCCTGGAGAAGCTGGTCAATAGAAGAGTATGGGAGCCACACCATCGGAGCCGTTGCAGACAGTGGAAACTGAAAGGGAAAATGTCTATTATTTGAAGAAAATCTCAAAAGTGGACCATTTCTTCTGGGCAGTTAGTTTCACAGGTTTGAAAAACATAAAATTCTTCACTTATTTATTTATTTTTTTACAATAAGAAATTGCACACACATGCATGCATAAACACACACACACACAGAGACACACAATTGTACAACTCCCCCCACCTCGCTTTTCTTTTCAACTGGGAAACTGGTCCTTTTCTCAGTTAACTCAAATGTTTATTTATTATTTATTCATTCATATGTATTTTTAAATTCATGTCACCTCTTATCTTAAAGGAGCCTAGGCCTACTGAGGAAAAATGCACTCAAAAAATCTCTAAATTGTCAATGATTATGACTATTTATAGTCTGAAAGTTAATTCCAATTATCCGGAAAAAAAAGTTTAGAAAGAGAAAGCTCACCTTTCAAAGTTCTCAATACTTTCCTGAGAGCTTAAGAGCTTGGCTTTGTAGTTAACTAGACCTAGATTTTAGACCTGGCTCTTCTATTTACCATCTGTGTGAACTTTGGCAACTTAATTAACCTCTGAGTCTCTGTTTCTTCATGGGTTAAAAAAAAAAGGGTTAAAACAATCTCTCAGAGGCGGCTGTAAGAATTAAACGAGAAAACTCTTGCAGAGACTCAGCACAGTCTTTGGCACACAGAAAAGAACATTTTGTTTTTAATTACTTCACTCTTCCAAATACTAACTAAAGCTACATTCCTTTGATGGAAATAATTGAAATATATTCCCATTTTATAAACAGGAAACTGGAGACTCCTATAGTGCCAGTTCCTGATCGTGGAGAAAACTAGTCGTATAACTACAAAGAGTAAAGGTTAAATCCACGGTCCTATAGTTCAATTTACTTTCACACCCTGACTTTATTAGGATTATAATACAGAATTAAAAAGAAACATGTATACATGCCTACCTCAATTCCAAAGTACTGATGTCCTTTCCCCAATACAGCATCTACATATTCTGAAACCAAATCCACAGCTTCTTCTAAAAGGTCATAGTTTAAGTACAAACGGAGCAACTCAGCAGCATCAACCTTCTGTAAAGAGTCAGAGATTAAGAACATCTACCTATTTTCATCTTAACTGGGCAATGACCAAAGGATGCTGAGTGTCTAATTCCCTGGCACTAATATTTCTCAATATAAGTAAATGAGCATTTGGGTTTCCTTATCTTGGAATCAGGGCTGGATTCCTAAGAGTCCAGTCACTTCTGGGTACCTTGTGAGACTTTTTCTTGTTAAGTGGCCTTCCTGCCCTGTTTTGTGATCTAAAACACTTAAAAATATATATATATTTATTTAAAGATTTTGTTTATTTGTCAGAGAGAGAGAGAGGACAGAGAAAGTGCACAAGCGGGTGAATGGCAGGCAGAGAGAGAAGCAAGCGCCCTGCTGAGCAAGGAGCCTGACGCAGGAATGGATCCCCAAACCCTGGGATCATGCCCTGAGCTGAAGGCAGATGATTAACCGACCAAGTCACCCAGGCGCCCCAGACACATTTTATTTAATACTTTTCTACTTAGTTTCCACCGGAGTAGTAAAAGTCACCCTTCTCAGAAATGGTGAATACTAAAGAGCAATATATTCACATTATTCTCAGAAATATATGAATGACAAATACAAAGGAAGTTAAAAGAATTATCAACTTTAAATACCCGAGTTAAATTTGTTTAATTCAGGGTGAAACACAAGTGATTACAGCTTCAGTCTGGAAGACTCTACTAATTAGGCAATAATACTTTCTATATTCTGATTTGATCACAGCCCTAACTTTTACCATCTTAACTGCCTTTTCTACTTTCTAACTTAAATAAACAATAATGTCCCTCCAAAAAACAGATAAACTTTCCTGATTTTAAGCTTTACATTCTCTCTTTCCAAATTCCACCCAATGTATTTCAGATAAAGTTTTCAAACTTAAGCATGCATTGTATCAAATTAGCTTATTAAAATATAGATCCCAGATCCTAGCTCCAGATTAATTTGACTGTGTAAGTGTGGAATGGGGCTTAGGAATCTGTATTTGAAGAAGCCCACTACCCAACTAATTCTGATGCAGGCAGTCCAAAAACCCAATTTTGACAAAACTTAAACCCTGTTGTAGTTTTGAAAACTACTCTACTCACTTCTATGAATTTTTTGAGTAATAGACAGTAAATACTGCGTCATGAGTATAGTCATTGTTCTAAGTATATACTCATTGTTCAGTGAGCAAACAAGCAGGCCACTAACCCGCAGAACTTTAATTTTAAACACCTAGTACTTCATATGGAATTAAAGTTAAGCTATTTTTAGTGTCTTTAAGATTGAGAAGCTGCGGGCGCCTGGGTGGCTCAGTGGTTAAAGCCTCTGCCTTCGGCTCAGGTCATGATCTCAGGGTCCTGGGATCGAGGCCCGCATCGGGATCCCTGCTTTGGCAGGGAGCCTGCTTCCTCCTCTCTCTGCCTGCCTCTCTGCCTACTTGTAATCTCTCTCTCTGTCAAATAAATAAATAAAATCTTAAAAAAAAAAAAAAAAATTGAGAAGCTGCCCAAAGCATAGGTCAGTATATTTCCGTAAATTATCACCTTTTCTTTTTAATCATCTCATGAAATTTATTCATAATGGTAAAGATCAGTTTCTTACTCTGTACAAATTAAGATGCCACTTACCTTGTAACTGTTTATAAGCCAATTAGGCAGAGGCACTCCGTGAGACAAGAGCTTGTTGATTACACAGTGGTGATATAAGTTATTCTGGACTTTGTACCTTTCTAGGTAAGTTGATAATAGTCGCCATGCTTCATCTGTAGCACTTGAAAAAAGCAGAAAGGACCAATGAGTTCTAGATTCTCAACAGATACTTATAGCACACATTCAAAGCATGTATTTACAAGGAAAAAAAATCTTTAGAAGCTCACAACTGAATTGATACTATAAATGGCAACCCAATATGATTAGGGTCAATGTGGTTTAGGGATAGAATTAGAAACCAAATGACATGGATTCTATTTCTCTCCCACTAACTCCATCTTTACTTGCCTACACAATTCGACTAATTTCTTTGTTCCAGACCTCTAAAACAAAGAAATTGGCTCAGATCACGGTTTCCAAGCCTGATTAAGCATTAGAATCACATACAAGTTCTGACTTAGAAGACAAGGGTGATATATCTGTGTTTTAGTAGTGATACTGGTGTGCTAATTTAGGGATTGAAAACTAATGTCAGAGCACTTCCAAATTGTAAAATGTTCCAATTCTAAAGCACCAAGCTGTGCAATAGAAACTGTAAATCTGATTCAAGGGAGGGAAGTCTTCTGAAGGTGAGGATTAGAGAAGGATTCTAAGGAAGCAGAAGTGCATTCAGTAGACACTAACTGGGTGCACAAGGGCAGTATTTGGAGGGTAAGCCCTTTTGGGTTGGACGAGCACCAGGGCTGTACCTAGACTCCTTAGTGGTGATGACAGATGAGAGCTGATTGGCTGCTAGCCAGGACCAGGCTTCTGCTTGCGCCGCCTCGCCTCCTAACTGTAACTTGATGCATCTGCAAAGAAAATGTTTCCACACACGGTAAACTGACTTGTTGAAAAGAACCACATTCCTTTGTTACTAAAACCAGAGATGAGATCATTTTAGTTTTAGGTCTTTCCTCAGAACCACACAACTGGATGACTCACAAGGCCATTGGTAAGTGTTAAGAGATCATTTACTTCCAAAAGAAATATGCTGAATGTTTAATATTTAGGTACAAGGCATTATTAGAAATGAAGAGAACATATGCCTTTTCTAAAACGGACACCATTATTTAGGCCACATATCCTACTATCTTGTGGAAATGTGGGCCTAGGGATGCCAAATTTTTGACTTCTCAAGAGAAGCTATAAATCAAGATCTAAAAAAAATTATAATTAACTAAAAGAAATTTTAAAAAGTCACTGTGGTGGACTGGAAAAAACACTTCTTTAAAGCACAGCTGGCTATGACCACTGGTTCACACCAGGCAGCAGTGCAGTATTTCTGCATTAGAAAATGAAGACTACACAATTTCATACATACTTGAAAGCAAGTCCCTCGAAGACTGGTGTTAAGGGGAGCTTAAAGGTCTGACAGAGTGATATGGCAGTGTCAAAAAGGCCAGCCTGAACCAGGAGAGAGACCATCTCCTCTGCTGATGAACTTCCTGTGGAAATGGAAAAGAGCTATTTAGTGGCAACAGTGGTGCCTGCCAAATGACCCGAAGCCTCTGGGGACTGGTCTCTCCTGGGAGCAGTGAGAGGTGCAGAGGTGCTTGGCTCGTCTGGCAAGCTGGTCTAGCACACCGCATCAGCTGGCTGGCCCTGAAGCCTGCTGTCAGTGCCCCCCCACTGCCATGTGACTACCTGCAACCGCAACTGCCGCTGGGTCGTGCTGAGCTAGAGTGAGGCGAATGCGGGCCAAGGAACACTCTTTCTCCAGGTCGCCCAGTTCCAGAATTTCAATCTGGCGATTGGCTAGAAACCAAAGTAAAATGGGTTTGATTCCCAAAGTACAAAGGAGGTGTCTATCATCACTCCCTATTAACTCAGCCTGTCAATTTCCACTACACATTAAGTAATTCTTTTTTTTTTTTAATTTTATTTATTTATTTGACAGAGAGAGATCACAAGTAGGCAGAGAGGCAGGCAGAGATAGGAGGAAGCAGGCCCCCTGCTGAGCAGGGAGCCCGATGCGGGCCTCGATCCCAGGACGCTGAGATCATGACCTGAGCCGAAGGCAGAGGCTTTAACCCACTGAGCCACCCAGGCGCCCACATTAANGGGGGTTGGGGGGAGAGGGGGGAGAAGGAAGGCTCCATAAAAGTGAACTTAAAAATAAAGCAACAACCCCGAAACTCACTTGGACTCAGCATGCAGCTCAGTCAAATCAAGCTACTCCCGTAACAACAGCTGTAGCTGAGGAGATGCTTACAATGTATTTTACACAGAATTTCATTTAACTCTTACGACTCAGAGATGCTGATACTGGGTTAGAAAGTAAGGAACAGGGCGCCTGGGTGGCTCAGTGGGTTAAAGCCTCTGCTTTCGGCTCAGGTCATGATCTCAGGGTCCTGGGATCGAGGCCCGCATCGGGCTCCCTGCTCAGCGGGGAGCCTGCTTCCCCCTCTCTCTCTGCCTGCCTCTCTGCCTCCTTGTGATCTCTCTCCCTCTGTGAAATAAATAAATAAAATCTTTAAAAAAAAAAAAAAAAGAAAGTAAGGAACATGCCCACAGTGAGTTAGAATTAAAACCAGGTGTGTCCAACTCTAGAGCCCAAGGTCTTTAAGAAGGAACATCATGTCTCCGTGGTAACATCCAAGGACCCTGACTAAACAAGTTTGATACTAAGCTGATTTAAATACAGCAAACAACAAACACTCTTTTTAAAGCATTAAAAAAAATTTTTTTTTAAAGATCTTATTTATTTGACAGAGAGAGCAAAAGCAGGAGGAGTGGCAGGCAGAGGGAGAGGAAGAGGGAGAAGCAGGTTCCCTGTGGAGCAAGGAGCCTGATGCGGGGCTTGATCCCGAGAATCTGGGATCATGACCTGAGCCAGAGGCAGACACTTAACCAACTGAGCTACCCAGGCGCCCCTTTTTAAAGCATTTTTACTTCTTTCAGCCATACGAAGTTTTCAAAGAGCAACCAGACAACTTTTAGCAGATTAAAATACCGAAAATAAGCTAAAAGAAACTTTAAAATATTTTTACATTGCTATACATATTACAACTACTATATAAAAACACATTTAATACAGGTAATACTAGGGCGCCTGGGTGGCTCAGTGGGTTAAAGCCTCTGCTTTCGGCTCAGGTCATGATCTCAGGGTCCTGGGATCGAGGCCCGCATCGGGCTCTCTGCTCAGCAGGGAGCCTGCTTCCCCCCGCTTTCTCTCTGCCTGCCTCTCTGCCTCCTTGTGATCTCTCTCCCTCTGTGAAATAAATAAAAATAAAAAAAATCTTAAAAAAAAATACAGGTAATACTATAACACAACCACATAATTACTGTCTAAACAAAGAATCCACAGGAGACCCGCAACTCACTTGGAGCAGCTGTGCATTCTCCATCGTGATTCCTCTTAGGGGATGCTCCAGGACGATCATACTGAGAAGACAAAACAAGTGACTAAAAGTTAATGAGAAGTTGGAAAGTCAGTAGAATTGACCCTTGAACAACATGAGGGTTAGGGGCACCAGTGCCCTACACAGTTGAAACATCTGCATATAACTTCTGACTCCACAGTTGAAACATCTGCATATAACTTCTGACTCCTCTAAAAACTTAATAGTTCGCTGTTGTCTGGAAGCCTTACCAAGAACACAAATTCTCATTAACACATATTTTTATGTTATCTGTATTATATGCTATATTCTCACAATAAGAGGAGCTAAGAACATGTTATTCAAAAAATCATAAGGAAGAGAAATACATTTACATTTTTAAAAAGATTCCTTAAAAATTTATTTATTTAGAATGTGTGAATGGGGGCAGAGGGAGAAAATCTTAAGCAGATGCCGCAGAGCCCAAAGTGGAGCTCGATCCCATGACCCTGAGATCATGACCTGAGCTGAAATCAAGAGTTTGGCGCCGGAGCCACCCAGGTGCCTCTACATTATTCCATTTATTGAAAACAACTGTGTATAAGTGGACCTGCGCAGTTCAAACTCGTGTTGCTCAAGGGTCATCTGTATCTAATTTTGATATTACTAACTCAGTATTTGTGATCCAGAGCTTTCATGCTTAAATTCCCTCCACAAAAATTATGTTTATTTCAGCTAGCACGGCTCTTCTTACAACGGTATTGTAACTATCAAAGGAATGGAGTTGTTTGCCGAGCTGGCCCACTTAGCTAGCTCTGACATGTTACTGGGTCTAAGGATGTGGACTTAACCTCCATATAAACCCCCTGACCTTCCTTGGTTCCAGAGTTATATTCGCCACCCCAGACCCTGGGAAACAGCCTAGTACATGCACAAATGATATACATCACGAGTAGCTGCACATATATGACCCCATTAGCATTTTTTTAAAGTGCACATCCTTTAAAATGGTTAAGTATAGATGGAATTAAAAAAATGAATGAAATAAAAGCAGCTACCATTTACTGAGCATGTTTAGCAGGCCAGGCACTGTCACTCTTCTAAGCAACCTACATGAATTATCTCATTTAACACCCAAACAAACCTATAAGGCAGACATTATCATCACCATGATCATTCCTATTTTATATAAGAGGATAACTGGGCAGCAAAAAATTAAGTAATTTGCTTGAAGTTAGGTCTAACTCAAAACCATTCTGCAATACCTCCTCCTACAATAATTCTAAACTTGAGAACTAAAGGGTTGGTAATATATAACAAAGGAATTGCTGCAAAAATAGATGAAGTTCAAAAATATCCCAGTAGGAATTTTAAACAAAATGAAGCAAAATGAGGTGATAGTTTCAAAAGGATGAAGCCAAGTAAGTTAAATGATCCCCAAACTCCAAGGTGGAAAGCTTTCATACCACTGCACCAGATGCTGGGTGAACAATCCATGCATATTCTGGACGGATAAGTCGTAAACAGTTAACAGCAGCCAAGTAACAGTTGCCTTGTTTCTCAAGTCCCCGCAGAGTTCGAACCTCTCTGCCAAGACGCATTCCGTACTCAAACATCACTGTACCAGCTAGGAGGCAATAATAAATTAAACATCAGAACTTCAAAAATGTGTTTTAGAGGGGTGCCTGGCTGGCTCAGTCAGAACAGCATACAGCTTTGAAGTTTGAGCCCCATGTTGGGTGTAGAGATTACTTAAAAAATAAAATCTTAAAAAAAATGTGTTTTAGAGAATTTGTTATACTTACCAAATATTAAAACTTAAATTGGGTTTAACTTAAAACTACAAAAAATCATGTGTTGGCGAGGATGTGGAAAATCTGGAACTGCTGTACACTGCTGGTGGGAATGTAAATTGATGTAGCTGCTATGGAAAACAGTATGGTAGTTCCTCAAAAAATTGAAAGTGGAGTTACCTTGTGAACCAGCAATTTCACTTCTGGGCATACGGCCTGAAAACTGAAAGCAGGGTTTTGAGGAGATACTTGTATGCCCTTGTTCACAGCAGCCATTACTCATAATAGCCAATATGGAGACAATCCAAGTGTCCATTGATGGATGGATAAACAAAATGTGACATATATATATATATATATATATATATATATATATATATATATATAAAACAGAGGAAGGAAGTTCTGTCACATAGTATAACATAGATGAACCTTGAAGATATCAGGCTAGTGAAATAAGCCAGTCACAAAAAGACAAATAATATATGATTCCAGTAGCCAAATTCATAGAGACAGAAAGTAGAATGATGGTTGCCAGGGGCTGCAGGAGGTGGAAGTTGTTTAATGAGTATGGTGTTTCCATTTTGCAAGATGAAAAGTTCTGGACATTGGTTACACAGTAATGTGAATACACAACACTACTGAATACTGGTTAAGTTAGTAAAGTACTGAATACTGAAATACTGAAATATAGTACTGAATACTGAAAATTGGTTAAGTTAATAAAGTTTATGTTATGTGTATTTCATTACAATTAAAAAAAGAAAAAATCTGTAAATGTTACTTATGACATTCATTCATTTTATTTTTTAAAGATTTTATTTATTTGAGAGAGAGAATGAGAGAGAGAGAGCATGAGAGGGGGAAGGTCAGAAGGAGAAGCAGACCCCCTGCTGAGCAGGGAGCCCGATGTGGGACTCGATCCTGGGACTCCAGGATCATGACCTGAGCTGAAGGCAGTCGCTCAATCACCTGAGACACTCAGGAGCCTCACTCATTTTAAAAGTGATCTCAATACCCAACGTGGGGCTTGAACTCATGATCCTGAGATCAAGAATCATGAACTCTACCAACTGAGCCAATGAGGTGTCCCTACTTCTAACTTTTAGATAATACATTTCCAGATAGTACAGAAGATTAGTTTAGAGTGCTAGTTTCAGCCACATTTTTACCTAATTCCAACAGTGCAAACAAAAAATGTCTGGATGCTCTGCTCATGAATGGATTATCTTTATAATACTTTAGTCACACAGGCTGAATGAGATATTGAAAAACACCTTGTTCTGAAGGCAGCATGAGACTCCAGAAACCAAAGAACACTTAACATTTCTTTTTTTTAATTTAATTCTTAAAAAATATTTTATTTATTTATTTGACAGAGAGAGAGAGAGAGAGAGAGAGAGAGAGAGAGAGAGAGACAGTGAGAGAGGGAATACAAGCAGGGGAAGCGGGAGAAGGAGAAGCAGGCTTCCCACTAGTAGGGAGCCTGATGTGGGGCTTGATTCCAGGACCCTGGGATCATGACCTGAGCTGAAGGCAGACGCTTAATGACTGAGCCATCCAGGTGCCCCTAACATTTCTTTTAGTTTTCAAATGAAATTATTTTTCATTCCTACAGTTTTAAAATTCATATAATTTTATTTAAAATGAAATTGATGGGGTGCCTGGGTGGCTCAGTCAGTTAAGCGTCTGCCTTCAGCTCAGGTCATGATCCCAGGGTCTTGGGGTCAAGCCCTGCATCAGGTTTCCTGCTCAGCAGGGAGCCTGCTTCTCCCTCTTCTTCTGCCTGCCACTCCCCCTCCTTGTGCTCTCTGTCAAATAAATAAAATCTTAAAAAAATTTTAATTAAAATGAAATTGACTTGACTTTCCCCCAACAAATGTTTGAGTGCCTGCCATATTAAAACATTTTTTTAGAAGAACAAGTCTTTTTTTTTTAATAAAGATTTTATTTATTTATTTGAAAGAGAGATTACAAGTAGGCAGAGAGGCAGGCATAGAGAGAGGAGGAAGCAGGCTCCCCGCCGAGCAGAGAGCCCGATGCAGGGCTCGATCCCAGGACCCTGAGATCATGACCCGAGCTGAAGGCAGAGGCCTCAACCCACTGAACCACCCAGGCGCCCCTAGAAGAACAATTTTTGCCCCAGAAGGATCTGAATATTAATTCAGCTAAAGTGTTTTTTTTTTTTAAAGGTTTTATTTATTTGAGAGAGAAAACAAGAGAGCACAAGCAGGGACAGAGAAAGAGAGGGGGAGAAGCAGACTCTCTGCTGAGCGGGGAGCCTGATACAGGGCTCCATCCCAGGACCCAGAGATTGTAACCTGAGCTGAAGGCAGATGTTTTAACCTACTGTGCCACCCGGGTGCCTCCAACTAAAGTGATCTTAACCAGGTTGATGTAATGGATATTACTACTGTAAAAATAAACAGTGAGAGATCTTTAATCATCTACATGTGCCTGTCTATATGAGTCAAGAATATAAGGAATATGCAAACATGTTTCACCATTAGGAAAATTAAGAGCAGGTTTATGAATTACATCCATCTATTCTTTCAATGAAAATCAGCAAGAACCCTTATGAAAAGTTCTGAGTGAAAATGGTAAAAAATATTACTAGTTCCAAAGGAGAACCACAATGGTTATCTTGTAAAATGTGATCTTAAAACAGATATACAATCCCTTTGCATTTTAGCTGTTTTTTTCTGTCTCAAAGATTTTACTTTTTTTTCTTTTAATTCTTTTTGAGTATAATTGACACACAATGCCACAATACTTTCAGTTGTGCAACACAGCAATTGAACTGCTCTATATGTTATGCTATGTTCACCACCATTTTAGCTGTTCTGATAAAGACTTCATTAGTCATCATACAAGTCCAAACAAAGATCTGTTCTACAACAACGACTGGCCTGTATTCTTCAAAAATATCAATGACATCAAGGCAAAGTTAGGCTAAAAGAAGTGCTCTAGATTAGAGAGGCTCGATCCCAGGACCCTGAGATCATGACCCGAGCTGAAGGCAGAGGCCTCAACCCACTGAACCACCCAGGCGCCCCTAGAAGAACAATTTTTGCCCCAGAAGGATCTGAATATTAATTCAGCTAAAGTGTTTTTTTTTTTTAAAGGTTTTATTTATTTGAGAGAGAAAACAAGAGAGCACAAGCAGGGACAGAGAAAGAGAGGGGGAGAAGCAGACTCTCTGCTGAGCGGGGAGCCTGATACAGGGCTCCATCCCAGGACCCAGAGATTGTAACCTGAGCTGAAGGCAGATGTTTTAACCTACTGTGCCACCCGGGTGCCTCCAACTAAAGTGATCTTAACCAGGTTGATGTAATGGATATTACTACTGTAAAAATAAACAGTGAGAGATCTTTAATCATCTACATGTGCCTGTCTATATGAGTCAAGAATATAAGGAATATGCAAACATGTTTCACCATTAGGAAAATTAAGAGCAGGTTTATGAATTACATCCATCTATTCTTTCAATGAAAATCAGCAAGAACCCTTATGAAAAGTTCTGAGTGAAAATGGTAAAAAATATTACTAGTTCCAAAGGAGAACCACAATGGTTATCTTGTAAAATGTGATCTTAAAACAGATATACAATCCCTTTGCATTTTAGCTGTTTTTTTCTGTCTCAAAGATTTTACTTTTTTTTCTTTTAATTCTTTTTGAGTATAATTGACACACAATGCCACAATACTTTCAGTTGTGCAACACAGCAATTGAACTGCTCTATATGTTATGCTATGTTCACCACCATTTTAGCTGTTCTGATAAAGACTTCATTAGTCATCATACAAGTCCAAACAAAGATCTGTTCTACAACAACGACTGGCCTGTATTCTTCAAAAATATCAATGACATCAAGGCAAAGTTAGGCTAAAAGAAGTGCTCTAGATTAGAGAGTAAAGACATGACAAATAAATGCAGTATGTGATTCTAGATTGGGGATAAGGAGGGTATGGGAGGAATGTGCTATTAAAAAAATCACGTTAGCATTTTATTTACATTTAATTCATGAAATTAGTTATATTTTCTTTTCTTTTTTTTTTTTTTTAAAGATTTTATTTATTTATTTGACACAGAGAGAGAGATTACAAGTAGGCAGAGAGGCAGGCAGAGAGAGAGGAGAGAGGAGGAAGCAGGCTCCCTGCCGAGCAGAGAGCCCGATGCGGGCCTCGATCCCAAGACCCTGGGATCATGACCTGAGCCGAAGGCAGAGGCTTTAACCCACTGAGCCACCCAGGCGCCCAGAAATTAGTTATATTTTCTTAATCTGATAACTGTATTGAGGTTATCTAAGAAAATGTCCTTAGTAGATGCATCTGAAGCATTTATACATTGAAATAAGACATCTACAACTTACTCTCAAAAGAATCAGCAAAAGTAAGAAACAGGCAATAGCAAGCTGGCACAAGAACTCAAAACCTGCCACAAGAATTTCAGATGCCTCTAGTAAAAAAGTTAGTTTCTTTTATCAGACAGAAGATAGAGACAGAATGACATCTCACTGAAAATGCCTCAAGAATGTTCTAGAATGGGATAAGTGCATGTCTTTAAGGCTAACAGGTAATCTTCAAAAGGGTGAAGCTAATCTTGTAATTAAACATAATTTCCCCAAATGCATATAGAGAACACTCATTCGATGGTGAAAATAAGGTAAAAATTACTTAAGTCAAACAGTATTTTTATAAAACATGATTAAACTTCTAAGGTCGCCCCTAACAAAGACTGTTCACTTCAACTGCTCACCCTTTCGGTAATTGTGGCGAAAGACGTGAAAGGCATAGAGGAGCTCGTAGTAATTGTGAGTCATGAGGTCCACAGCTCGCGCACGTGATTCAATTATTGCCACAACCTAACAAAGGGGAAGCAATTAGATATCAAAGTTAGTAGTGAGCATGACAACCACCACAGCTGTGTCCAGTCATCAGACAAATAAAATTACCTCGTTATGCAGATTCACATAGGGAAACTCTACAAGATCCTGGAGCTGTGAGCGTTCACAAAGAACTACCACCAGCTGCCGCAGACAATCTAACTGCCTAGGAGAAAAAAAAGGGACGTGAGGGCAAACTGTCTCAGTGGATTAAACAAGGCTGGTAAATTGTCTTCTCTAAAAAAAAAGACTGGGATTGACTACCTGCTGGAATCAGGAATTTGGGTTAAGGCTTCATATGCTTGGTTATTGTGACCCAAATCCAAATGATGCTTGAAAATGCATGTCCTTAAGGTAGCCTAAATGTCAAATATAGAGGGAAAAAGAACAATAACAATTAAAAAGCCACATCCATGACAAATCTTAAGGGAAATAACTAGATGATAGTTAGTTCTTACCTGACTCTTCCAGTCACCACCTACTTCAGTTAATATTGATGAAGCCAACTGAATAACCAGCTCAGGCAAACCAACAACATCTAGTAGACGCAAAACCTGAGGAGAAATAGAGGGAGTTTCCATTAAAATATGGTGGTGCACTTCAAATTGAAATAGGAATTAATCAGAAAGATAACTAATTAAGATGAAGATTAAATCAAAGTTGTTGACTACAAGACAGAATTATTTGGTTACTATTTGACTTTCCTTTAGGGGCGCCTGGCTGGCTCAGTCGGAAGAGCGTGCGACTCTTGATCTCGGGGTCGTGAGTTAGAGCCCCACGCTGGGTGTAGAGATTACTTAAAATAAATAAAATAAAGACTTTCCTTTAGATTCTACTGTCAAATAACAGGCTGTAAAATTTCCCATTGGTCTTTTTTGTTCAAGGCTCTATGTTCAATGTTTGGTACACAGTGGGCACTTAGTGTTGTTGAAGGAACACACTATATTTTACTGCTAACTTTTCCTAGTAACTGTTTAGGTCACAGATGAATTTAAAGCCCAGAAAACAAATTGCCACCATAGCCTTATAAAACCCTAAAGAGAATAATATTTGACATAATCCATTTCTAAACAAGATAGAACAGTGGTCTTCAAACTTTTTGATTGTCCACACTATTAACAATGTTTGTGGACACATGTGCATGTATTTACTTATGTACACATAGCTCTCTAATATATGTTTAATACACTTGATATATGAATTTACAGAAGATGAAATAAAGATAAAAAATAGTTTTGAATTCTTTTTGTTAGTACTTATTCTTTATTAACAGTAAAAACATCTTTTTGTTTTGGATGCTTAGTTTTTATTTTACACTTTCTCTTGAAATATATATTTAGAAATATACATAAATCCTAGTTACACAGCTGACTGAATGTTCACAAAGTAAACATATCCATGTAACAAGCACATAAGAATTATAACATAGCAGCATTCCAAAACTCCTAGATGACTCCCTCCAGCCACTTGACTTTTATTGGTTGTTTTTAATTTCATGGAAATAGAATCTTACGGTGTGTATTTTTTTGTGTTTGCCTTTGCTTAACACATTTATAAAACCGATCTGTTAATATATGCAGCATTTCCTTTCATTGCTGTGGTATCCCATTCAAAGAATATACCATAATTTATCGATCTATTCTGTCAATAGATACTTGGGTTTCTAGCGTGTGAGTTTTATGAATATGCTGCTTGGATCATAATTGCTTATCGCTTTTGGTAAATATGTACACGTTTCTGGATATATTCAGAATTGGGAAAACTAGGTCATAGGTATATCAATGATTGCAGCTAGTAAATATCAACAGATTTTCTTTTTTCATTTTTAAAGATTTGATTCATTTATTTGTCAGAGAGAGAGCATGCAAAAGCAGGGGGAGCAGCAGGCAGAGGGAGAAGCAGCGTTCCCGCTGAGCAAGGAGCCTGGATGTGGGACTTGATCCCAGGACCCTGGGATCATGACCTGTGCTGAAGGCAGATGCTTAACCAACTGAGCCACTCAGGTGTCCCCCAACAGTTTTTCGAAGTGGTTGTAACCAATTCATACTCCACTACAGGTGATTAGGATGCATTTAATGCCTTGATAATTTTCTTTTCTTTTTTTTTTTTTAAAGATTTTATTTATTCATTTGACAGAGAGAGAGAGATTACAAGTAGGCAGAGAGAGGAGAGAGGAGGAAGCAGGCTCCCCGCTGAGCAGAGAGCCCGGTGTGGGCCTCGATCCCAGGACCCTGGGATCATGACCTGAGCCGAAGGCAGCGGCTTTAACCCACTGAGCCACCCAGGCGCCCTTTCTTTTCTTTTTTTAAAGATTTTATTTATTTATTTGAGAGAGAGCAGGAGCAGATGGGAGGAGGAGCAGAGGGAGAGGGAGAAGCAGACTCCCTGCTAAGCAGGGAACCTGATGCAGAACTCGATCCCAGGACCCCAGCATCATGATCTGAGCCAAAGACAGACACTTAACCAACTGAGCCACCCAGGCGCCCAATAATTTTCATGGTTTCATATTATCTTGAGTTGACATTTTAATTCAAGGTACACTTACTTAGATTTAAAAATAGCATTCCTGAGAAATCCAACTGTTACCACCTGATTCTTGTCAGATCTGAATATAGACTGTTACTGTGTTTACCTGGCAATATGGCTGATGAAGAGCCTGTATCAAAGGGAGAAGTATCAGACCTATTTTGTCCTCATTTGCCTGTACTTTCTTAATCTGGCTTCTCTGAAGGAATTTTTAAAAATTATGAAGGTGACTTTTATTAAAATGAAGTAATATTATGTGTAAATCAATTTAACGGGGCAAACATAATCTACTGAAATCAAATGGAGTAGCGTAGGTGCCCCTCTGAACCCCTGCCCCAGCTATGACACTCTCTCTCTTTCTTCAGATGTCTACCCTGAGGCTAAATGACAAGTGACCACCTGGTAAAGGACCACATAAGAGCACGAGAGTTGATCCTTATATTAAACATTAGCATATCTTAATTTATTTCTTCTGTGAGAGTTCTAGTATTTTCTTCCCAAGGCCCACTTTGGGGTTCACTGGAGTAGTGATTTTTCATGTTTTTTGAATCAGTAAGTTTCTTCTGATGAAAGCTATAGAACTTATCCACAGAAAAAAACACAGCACTTTGCACACAATTTCAGGGGATTTACCAATTCCTCAAATCTAGCTAGCCTTGATTAAAAATCCTTAGAATTCAGGGTGACTGGCTGGCTCAGTTGGTGGAGTGTGCAACTCTTGATCTTGGGGTTGTGAGTCTGAGCCCCACAATGAGTGGGGAGATTACTTAAAAACAACAAACAAAAAACCTGGGGCGCCTGGGTAGGTCAGTCGGTTAAGTGACGGAGTCTTGATTTCAGTTCACGTCATGATTTCAGGGTCGTGAGATCAAACCCCTTCGTGGGCTCCATGCTGAGCATGGAGTCTGCTTAAGATTCTCTCCCTCTCCCGGGGCGCCTGGGTGGCCAGTGGATTAAAGCCTCTGCCTTTGGCTCAGGTCATGATCTCAGTATCCTGGGATCGAGCCCCACATCGGGCTCTCTGCTCCAAAAGGAGTCTGCTTCCTCCTCTCTCTGCCTACCTCTCTGCCTACTTGTGATCTGATCTCTCTCTGTGTCAAATAAATAAAATCTTAAAAGATTCTCTCCCTACCCTGCTCATGTGCTTTCTCTAAAATAAATAAAATAAACCTTAAAAAAATCCTTAGAATTCAAAATAATTTTCTCATCAAAAGGATGGTGGATGGTCATTAAGAGCTACAAATCTATTTCGGTAAAAATTCATTTATCTTGGGGTGCTGGCTGGTTCAGTCAGTAGAGCACGTAACTCTTGATCTCAGGGTCATGAATTCAAACCCCACAATGGGTGTAGAGCTCACCTTAAAAAACAACAACAAAAAAAACCATTTGTCTCTTTTACAAGCAAGGAACAAAATGGTTATGCCTGCCTTTGTCACATTTTCTTCTTGGTGGGAATTTCAGATATCGACAAACAGTTATCTAAAATCTAAACATCAAGCATGGTTAAATGTTATGGTGCAGAGACTTCAATGAAGTGAGGCTTGAGGCTTGACTATCTGGGAAAAGGGGAATAGCAGATAGAAAGGTCTTGAGGGGAACAGATTGTATGCCTGGCTTGCATGAGACAGTAAGCACGCTACTCTCTCTAGAACTGAATGACCGGAGAAAAGACTGACAGGAAAAAAGGTCAGGAGAGATCCTGAGGTCTAAATCTTAAACTAAGGCTAAATACAGCATTCCAAGTTAATTCCTTGAGATTTAGGCAAGACTAATATCAATAAAATTCTGATGACCAGGCTAACAAACTGGTATCATGATGGGAATTTCACTTAAGTTAAAAACATTTACCAAGTTCATTAAAATATACATGTCTTTAATTTCTCCAGGCAAATTAATTTCTTTTCTTTTGGAAGTTCAGGGAACAATTAAATTTTTATATTACTTTTCTCCCCAAATACCAAAACAATAATTTCAGATACATTTTTACACAGGGTGGTATAAGAAGGACCAAACCACACCATAATGTACCTTATCATAATACTGCATTTTGGGGGTGGACACAATCTCCCCATCCTCTGAGCGAATCAAGCGATCCAAGAATTCCTCTTTGCCCACTTCAGATGCTGCATGGCGGAAGCAATCCAGAGCCTGGAGAAATAAAAGAATACAAAATGACTTATAATGGACTGTTCTTTTTTTTTTTTTTAAAGATTTTATTTATTTATTTGACACAGAGAGATCAGATCACAAGTAGGCTGAGAGGCAGGCAGAGAGAGAGAGGAGGAAGCAGGCTCCCCGCTGAGCAGAGAGCCCGATGCGGGCCTTGATCTCAGGACCCTGAGATCATGACCTGAGCCGAAGGCAGAGGCTTTAACCCACTGAGCCACCCAGGCGCCCTATAATGGACTGTTCTAATTCTAAGTGCTTAAAAGTCATTGCGGGGGGGTGGGGTGGTCTGTGTCAGGTGCTAAAGGAAAGTCAAAAAAGGAAAATTAAGACTGTTGACTACATTTACAATTTCTGCCATTCTAAATTCTATCTGACACATTATTTTTTTCCTTAATTTATCTCACTTTTTAACTTAAATGCTATTAAAAAGTACTTTAATAAAAAAATTGATGGACAAATATACAGTAGCATAGTAGCATGTTAAAATTTGTAGAATTTGGGCCCACTGGGTGGCTCAGTGGGTTAAAGCCTCTGCCTTCGGCTCAGGTCATGATCTCAGGGTCCTGGGAGCGAGGCCCGCATTGGGCTCCCTGCTCAGCGGGGAGCCTGCTTCCTCCTCTCTCTCTGCCTGCCTGTCTGCCTACTTGTAATCACTCTCTCTGTGTGTCATATAAATAAATAAAAATCTTAAAAAAAAAATTTGTAGAATTTGAGTAGGGAGTATATGATTGTTTAAGTCTTTAAACTTTCCTGCATGTTTGAAAATTTACATAAATAGGATGTCAGGGAACAAATCAGAAAGGTAAATTTCGATAATGGGGTGAGAAAGTAGCGTAAAATTAAAAAATATATATATAATGAAAACATGTAACTGAGTAATAAATTTGATTTACAAAATTCATCCCTAAAAACATCTACACAGAGGCAAAAGGGTTTTAATGTTTTCTTCTTCATGTTTTCCCATGTCCTAACTAATTTGCAAAGCACATGCAAAGCAATCCCCACATGGCTCTTGCTGGTCTAATTAGGTCTTTATCCTTTTCTAGAGGATTCTGTGCCTCCCATCCCCCCAACTTAGTTAAATGGAGACTAAGTGTCCTCTTTCCATTTTAAGTTCGTTAATCATTCAAATGCACTTTACCTTCTGTCCCTCTCCTGTAACCAGGTAACACCGTCCCAGCATAAATCGACAGGAACCAACATTGACTTGACACCAGGGACGTAGCAGTTGAATATAATCCTTAAAGGCATAAAGATGCTTTCTGATTAGAAAATAAATATAAGGAGGTAACCAAGTTCTTTAAAGAGGGAAAGAAGACAGTGGTCAAGCAACACAAAAGGTGTATTTCCTGAAATCATCTGGAAATTAAATTCTAATCCTGTTAATCTACTCCTGTATTAGGTTAGACACTTTAAAAAAAGCAAACAGGACTCTAATAACACCAATACATGTAAACACATGTACACTTTTCCAACTTAGGAATTTCCAACTTTTATATTTACTGGTTTAATGACTAGATTCCTGTACAGGATTCATATGAAGACAACGGTATGTTCGTTTTAGTATAAAGAGAACCTAACAGGATTACAAAAGCAAAACAAGATACTCTAGGAAAAAAACATTAGGAATGACATGTCGAGAGAAGTAAAGAAAATGTCTCTGGGATATGTCTTGGTGCACTCAAGTTTAAATTAGTGTTCTTACTATCAGCCAATTAAAATGCAGGTAACATATAAGAAAAAAAAATTCTGAAATCCCATTCTTTACCACAATGATTAAACCTGAACTATTCAATAGTACTCACCTGCAATTGTACATACTGACAATTTCCCATCAAACATTCCAGAAAGAGACATCCAGGATTGCTAGGCCATCTAGTCACTGGATAAGGAGATTTTTTTACCTTTTTGGCAAACTTATATATACCTGTACATATACACACACATATTGGGCATCAAACTCCATGCAATGTCTTAATTTTTAAAAAAGAAGGTAAAGAAAAGGTGGCAGGACACATGTTCTTATATTAGACAAATATGGTTTAAAGGTTATAAATTAGAAGCCTAGTCACCTAGCTCAGAACTCAACTAACTATGGACTAAACCATGTATTTCATCCTTGGGTGACCAATTCCAATTCTGATACACTGCACATACTGTTGGTGCCACTAGACGCCCAGCATCTACCATAGTGTCTGACATATGGAGCCATTCAATAAATACTTGATGAACATATAATGTTTTAAAAGAGATCTAGGTTTTAAGCACCCAATCTCATTAAGAATCTTCATTATACAGGGAGAATAAGAGCCTTAGGCTATTTACACAGAAAACAGCTTTTAACTGAATTTTTTTTTAAGATTTATTTATTTATTAGAGAGAGAGAGAGAGAGAAAGTCAGGATAGGAGCAGAGGGAGAGGGATGAGAGAATCCTCAAGCAGACTCCCTGCTGAGTGCAGAGCTGATGCAGGGCTTCATACCAGGACTCAGAGATCATGACCTGAGCCAAAGTCAAGAGCTGGACACTTGGCCAACTTACAGAGTCAACTAGAAGCCCCAAACTGGCTTTTAAATAAAAGGATACAAAAGCTGCAATAAATAATTGGTAGTTGCAGTAATCATCTCGGGCCAATTCAACCCAGTTTGGCTCAGAGGTGCCTTTGGTTGAGAGAAGAGATGAGATATGATATGTTTTCTTGCAACTTCTTGGAAGAATAATTCCACAATTGTCTGAGGGCTAGATACTTAAAAAGAAAAAGTTATGACAATCATCAATTTGTGATAGTAGAGCCAATTTTCAACTAAGATGGTCTACTAATTCATTTTATGCCTGTAATAAAGGACATCTATTATTTCAAAATATAAAATGCACCATGGGTGTAAGCAACAGCAATATAAATAAAAGCAGTTATAAAGTGTGAGGTACTATACAAATGCAATAAAAAGCATTTAAATCAACAGTGCACTCATTTCTTTTTCTTTTCACTGATCTCACTACACCTAAACGTCTTCCTTAGGGAGGGTTTACACTAAATACGGTCTCAAGACTCTAAGCTTTATACCAAAATAATACAAAGCAAATTCTCCAGAATGGTTCTCAAGTATGAGAGACAATGCCTTTTAAATATTTATTAAGACAAGATTACAGAAACTATCATGAACTTATTAGTAAATTTTAAAAATAATTTTGTTGAATTAATCACGAGAGCATCAATATACAACAGAAAAGCAGCAATACATACATACCTAAGTATTTTTTTTAAAGATTTTATTTATTTGACAGAAAGAGATACAGTGATAGAGGAAACACAAGCAGGGGGAGTGGGAGAGGGAGAAGGAGGCTTCCAGATAAGCGGGGAACCTGATACGGGGCTTGATTCCAGGACCCCAGGTTCATGACCTGAGCCGAAGGTAGACTAACGACTGAGCCACCCAGGCACCCCCATGCGTATGTTTATATATGTAATACCCTTAGTTTTTGCCTGATTTGGGCTGCCTGGGGTTTCATGGACTCCCTGCTGCAGCCCTCAGGCCACAGCTCGCTTATGAACCTCCCCAAATGAAAGCAGCAGAGGTGGCAAAGGACCTCTTTAATGAATACGCAATAAAAGCCAAATTTAAAATCAAATGCAGGGCGCCTGGGTGGCTCAGTGGGTTAAAGCCTCTGCCTTCAGCTCAGGTCATGATCTCAGGGTCCTGGGATCGAGGCCCGCATCAGGTTCTCTGCTCAGCAGGGAGCCTGCTTCCTACTCTCTCTCTGCCTGCCTCTCAGCCTACTTGTGATCTGATCTCTCTGTGTCAAATAAATAAATAAAATCTTTAATAAAATAAAATAAAATGCATACAGTCTAGTCCTTACCAAACTTATTTGCCATTACAGCACCAGAGTCCGTCAGTTCTAGCACTGACAAGTGTTGGAGATTGGACTCCCTGTTGAGAACAGAGAAAAAGACAGTAGTTCTTCTACAAAAATATTACTATGAGTTCTTCCAACAACACTGTTAGTAAGTTGTACATAAAAGCTCTATTGAAAGCACATTACCAAATAGGATAGTTTATCTTAATGAAAATGCAAGTTTTTTTTTTTTTTAATATAATTCTTGTAAGTAATGATTCTCCTTTTTCTTTTGGTTATAATGCAACTCAGCCTACCTTTCGTAACTAGTATGTTTTTGTGTGTGGTCTAACTTGCCCTGTGACCTCATCTAATTATTTGGCCTTCAACAGTATTTATCTTTACATTAAACATACACACATATATAATAATGGTACACCTGAAACTCTCATAACACTGTTGTGTCAACTCTACGTCAATTTTAGAAAAAGCATAAAAAAATGGGTGGTTAGTGAAAAACTACCTCTCAACAGTTTCTAAGAAAACACAAATTTTAGAAATTATATGTTTTCAATTTCCACTTTAGAATAAACATTTTTTCTTTTAAAAAACCCACATATGTAATAATGTATATCTAGTATTTTGATTCTTTTTATAAATTGCCTTCAACCTTTGGAAACTGAAGTAGCTAAACGCTCTCTGAACTTTATAGGCAAATCATGGAACGGCATAATGTTTACAATTTTTTTAAGATAATGAAAAAAATAATCAAACTCGCAATTTATTTTAAAAATAACCAGAATAATGAAACTCACAGGGTGTCAACTGGAACATCCGTTGCCAAGCACTGACTTCCCCACTTAATGAGATAGTAAGATAAGAGTAGAGGAGTTGTTCGGTGTAGCAGGTCTTGCTGGTCCTGAATGAGCTGACCAGCTCCCAAGATCACCTATATGTGATGGGGGGGTGGGTGAGACCATACACAGCAATTAGTGATGATAACTCTTAACGTTTGGGTGAAGGTAAAATAAAAAACAAACACAGTTACAAATGGCACACTAAAAAAGCTACATATATGCATAAAGGCAACAAACCTATTAAGTTTTAGGGTAGCAAAAATATATACCCAAAGATTTAACAGTACAAAAATGCTGATGGTGGAAGAGAAAACAACAAAAGTGTAACTTTCACTGAATCTGTGGGCTCAGAATTCAAGAACAGCAACAGGGAAATCTAAGCCCTTCCTTATGTTACTAGTCTTGGATAAAAATAGTTACCAACATTAGAGGAAAATTTGGAAATACCACCAAAAGCCTTAAAAACGTGCATAGCTTGTGACGGATCAATTCTAGTTCCGAGAATTTATCTCAGAGATACAGCAGAGGTGTATGGATATTTATAGGTATGAGGAAAAAACTGGCAACAACCTGGATGGCTACAAATGGGACTGGTTGAATAAAACTGCTAGGTTAACTATTAAAAATAATTTTGTACAACAATACTTAATGACATGTGAAAATACTGATGAGCTGTGTGAGGTAGAATAAAAACAATCAGATTACAAAAATACTATGTAGCATATCCTAATTCAAGAAATAAACAAAACATGTGAGAAAAAAAGGTATACACCAAAATGTTATCCCAGTTGTCACTGGGTTGATAACAGATGAGTTTTACTTTTCTTGTTTATAGACAGCGGCTTACATATAAGGGTCCCATGATGAACATTAATTCTATATTTAGGAAAAAAAACAATGGTTATAATTAACAAACAAACAAAAGCTCCACAAAAACCCCTGAAGAAAGGTAAGACTGCAGGGCGCCTGAGTGGCTCAGTGGGTTAAAGCCTCTGCTTTCGGCTCAGGACATGATCTCAGGGTCCTGGGATCGAGGCCCGCATCGGGCTCCCTGTTCGGCGGGGAGCCTGCTTCCTCCTCTCTCTCTCTCTCTGCCTGCCTCTCTGCCTACTTGTGATATCTCTCTCTCTCTCTGTAAAATAAATAAATAAAATCTTAAAAAAAAAAAAGAAAAAAAAAAAGGTAAGACTGCAAAGACTGAAAAGAACTCAGTAAGGGCTGCCCTAAGTACCGGGCTCTCAGGAAAGGCTCCTGGATCTTCCCAGTGGTCCTAAACAAGTCATCTTCCTATATGTCCTCCTCATTTTTACCTGAAATTGTACCATTATCAACACATTTGAGTTAATAAATTCTGATTTAAAATACATGAATAGCTCTGGGAGTCCCAAACGCCTTGAAGTTCTTTATACATTAACATGAAGTAGTCAACCAGACTACTCCCTTGTCAGGCTTGAGACGACCAACTAACAGACAAGTGGGGCTTCTGCCAGAAAGACATTCTCCAAACATGGAACATTTAGTAGTGTGGGAGATAAGGACTATGCGACAAGAGTCAGATGGCCTAAGAAGACTAGGATGGAAAAGGACACAGAATGGAACTGGGGGGACCCCCAGGTGGCACAGTTGATTGAGAATCTGACTCTTGGGTTTCAGCTGAGGTCGTGATCCCAGGGTCATGAGAGTTGGGCTCCAGAGTGGGCATGAAGTCTCCTTGAAATTCTCTCTCTCCCTCCCAGCTCCCCACCTGTGCATGCGCTATCTCTCTCAAATAAATAAATACATCTTAAAAAAGAACGTGCTTAGGCTAAATTTTGTCCTGCAGAAATAGAATTCTTTTTCTTCTTCTTCCTTTCTCCTCCACACTAAATGGTACCCTACTATCACATGCAAAGTAGTTACTAACAATACTAAATTTTGGGAGAGCCACCATGGGAAATTTCCCCACTGATATACATACAAAGATTAATTGCAAAATAATCTGCTTCATGTATGTTCTTCTATTTTTTAAAGCTTAATTATTTATTTTTTAAAAAGTATGCAGGGCTTGAACTCATGATCCTGAGATCAAGACCTGAGCTGAGATCAAGAGTCTGACGCTTAACCAACTGAACCACCCAGGCACCTCTCTCTCTCTCTCTTTTATTTATTTATCTGACAGAAAGAGAGAAAGATCATAAGTAGGTAGGCAGAGAGGGAGGGGCAGAAACAGGCTCCCTGCTGAGCAGAGAGCCTGATGCAGGGCTCGATCCCAGGACCCTGAGATCATGACCTGAGCCAAAGGCAGGGGCTTAACCCACTGAGCCACCCAGGTACCCCTCCCCTATTTATTTTTAAGTAATCTCTATACACAACATGGGACTCAAACTCAAGAGTTGCATGCTCTTCTGACTGAGCCAGCAGGTACCCCACATCATGTACTTATCATTTTTTAAGATTTTACTTAATTTATTACAAAGATTTTATTTAGTTATTGGACAGAGAGAGTGCGCCCACACAAGCAGGGGGAGAGGCAGACAGAGGGAAAAGGGGAAGCAGGCTCCCCACGGAGCAGGGAGCCCAACATGGGGTTCGATCCCAGGACCCCAGGATCATGATTTGAGCTGAAGGGAGACACTTAACCGTCTGGGCCACCCCGGTGCCTCCATTATGTATGTTCTTATCTGCATTATAGACACTCACTACAGGTCAAACATAGGTGACAGAGCAGTGAACAAAGACAAAAGTCTGCATATTCTGCTCTGTGTGAGTAGATTTTACAGGTTTCCCCTCAAGCAGTACTTACAGCATCGCCCAGCCTCATTAACAGATGCTGTAATATCAAAAGGTCTCGGCAGATGAGGAAGCGGGTACTGGCAATTTTACACACACCCCTGCACACAATGCATGCTGCTGTGTTGCTACCATACAGCTGGGAAAGATTCATTCGAATATTCAAAGGCTGAGCTATAAATGAAGAGGGGGGAAAAAGGAAAAGAAGTTAAGAGAAGTTAAATTGTTTTCTCTAAATCAAAGAGACACATTTGTGATCATTCACCTGGATTGAACCCCTTTTCCATTTCCACTTCTGTCTCATAATCCATTTCCCGCACAAGTAGCCCGATGGCCTGGATTGGGTTCTTGATCTCTTGCAGTTTACTGCAAATATCTTCCATCACATTTTCTCTAGAAGGACAATCAGAAAACTATTACTACTGAGAATACATAACAAAGACTATAAATCCTGTAAGCTAAGTGCTCTATGAAACAGGAAGACCAGCTACACAATAAAGGAGTGGGGATCATCACTCTGGCATACAAGATACTTTAACTTCATATAGCAAATTTTTCCTCATTCTTTCAGAAATGACAGACAAAATGCACATGAGAAAATACTGTTTAGAATTTATAGCTCTGTTAGTAGTTAATAGAGCATAATCTACGAGTCTTTCAGATCTGAATTCATGTGTTAGATTTCCTGTTTAAAAGCAGAGATAACCTATTCAGAATTATAGCAACTCCTTTTAACTTCAAACCAGTACTTTGCATGGACTTGAATGTACATTAAAAACTTGATGCTGGCACTAAAATTTGCTAAATTTCTATTAGGAAATGCACTTTACCCTAAATTCTCCTTACACATCAATAGTGATCAAATCTTCCAGAATATGTTCTGCAGCCTTTTCTGGAGACTGTAGGTTGTAACAGCTCATTTCCATCACTGCTGACATATCCACAGTTACTGACTCTCCAATCAGCCGAAGGCATTTTATAAGACACATGACATCCCGAGCAACATCCACATCTATGAGTAAGAGATAGTTAACATTCATGACTCAAGCCAATGAAAAGTCCTTGATTAACATTATGCTAAAATAAAATATTAATAAGTAAACGCCAAGGATCTATCTGAGGTCTTGGAGATGCTTAGGCCTCTTCAGTTTTCCTCACAGTATCTATATTGTGGTCAATTGACCAGGAAAGGTCATAGTGGCAATCAACATTTCTTTTGCATCCACTTGAAACAAAGCATAGGGTTCATGGAGGAAGGGGCTTAAATATGGACACAATAATTATTATTACCATCAGATATAGCTGCCTCATCCTCTGCCAAAAGGTTCTCATCAGGCAGGAGATACAAATGATCCACTAAGGAGGAAGGCACAAGGAAAGACAGGTACCCCTGGAAATACAAATCTTCCAATTACACTTTTTTCAATGAATGTTTACAGGTATAAAAAAATTGAGACCTGAATCTTATGACGAGGAAACACCAAACACATCCAAGCCAAGAGACATTCTATAAAACAACATAGTCTTCAAAAAATGTCAGTGTCATGAAAGACAAAGAAAGGCTGAGAAAAGCTCAAGATTAAGCTAAATAAACATGACAACCAAATACATCCAAGATCTTAGATTGGATCCTAGATCAGAGGAAAAATTACAGGCATAAGTGGTAAAATCAGAATGTAACAGTATAGTATCATATAAATAACGAATTACCTGATCTTTAAATTGTGCTGTGGTTATGTAAGAATACACCGTTCTAAAGATACACAGTAAAATATTTAAGGATAAAAGGGCATAATGTCTATGACTAACTCTCAATTGGCTTAAGAAGAAAAAGATGTATGTATAAAAGGAAGGAGAGCAAATGGAAGTTAGCAAACTAATCTGGGTGAAGGCTATACAAAAGTTCTTCGGGCTGCTCTTGTAACTCTTTAAAATTTGAAATCACTTCAATACTTAATAAGGTAAATAAAGTAAAATGCAAGAAAATTATAAGTATTAAGGAAGACTATCTAAATACAAATGAACTATAATTCTAAAAGAAAACAAAACCACAAAGTCCTAAAAGGTAACTACAATTGACAGACTGATAGTTTGAAAGATCCGTGGAACCATCTAAATGAGTTCTATATGCTTTAGCTCCCTTACTTTTTTCAGTAGGCACACCATATTTGTGTGTGGATTCAAATGCAGGGCAAGAGGATGAGAGAGGGCTTCCTGGTACTGAAGACAACAGGCATAGAACTTGCACCAGAATTCCTGCTGTAAATTTCGAAATTCCTCCTGGGAAAATTCATATTCTGTTACACTTCCTTGGAGCTGGCAAAGAAGAAAAAGGAAAAAAAAAAAAAGAGAGTGAGATAGAGAAACTCTTAATACCACTTGGGATCTTTCTTCCCCAAAACATAACTGTCTAATATCATTTTACTAAGTTACAGGCAAGTGAATATCTCTTATGCATTCATTACACGCCACAGGCTATGTATATATATATATACACAATATATACAGAGAGATATCTACATATATATGTAATTTTCAAATTAAAAGGTTTAAACATTTATACTTCCTACTAACAAGGTCCAGTGAACAATTTGAACAATTCCTCAGTACCAGTCTACCCTATATCAAGAGATTATCATTCTTTCTCTACCCAAAACCTCACCTCACTTTCAACAGCTAAAGTGACTTCTTTCTTTAGTTCACTCCAGGAAAGATCTAAATTCCTCTCAGTTCCTCGACAGAAAATCTAAAATTAAAAGAGACATTTTAGTGTATTATATACTACCCAAAACTGAATGGAAAACACTTGAATTTAGAAGGCACTGAGTCAATACAGTTATACAATAGAAACTGAATATGCCTAAACAATCCATCTAACACTGCAAATAATCCTGTATATAAAATCAAAGCAAGTCTGAAACTTTTTTTTTTAATTATTTCTATAGACCAGAAAAAACTACAGAAATCCACGAATCTGTCAGAATTATAATAGGGTACAGCTGGACTACAAAAAAGCAAAAAAACAAAACAAAACCAACAAAACCTCCCCCAAAATCCAAACCCCAAAACAAACAAACAAAAAAAACCCCAAAACCCCAAAACCCTGAAAGGCTATTGCTCAGCCAGAAGGAAGATATAAAATGATGCTAAATACACACACCCAAGACTGGCACAAAAGCAAGTTAGAGTAGTCTTGTGGCTGGTCACTCTAATAGGAATGACTCTCCTAAAGGAGACCATTTAATAAATTACTTAATGAATATTTAATATTTCAGTGTACAAGAGATATCGTAAGACATATACATTTAATTTTTACAAAGGAAGAAGTCTGATGGGATGAAAAGAAAAACACCTTGGGAGAAAGTGACCATGTCACCCTGAAGTTTTAGCAGAGAGAAAACAGACAACATGCAGTAGCCAGATATTTAAGAAAGTATGTAAAAGGAAAGTCAAGGGTCTACAAATGGTATCACCTGAGAGAAAATTAAGGAACTGGGTATATTTAATCTGGAGAAAGACAATTGGGAAAGATGCCTAAAATATTTGACTAGTTGCTTTCTAGAAGAGAGACATTCTATGAAGTCCCAAAAGAGAAAACCCACCAAAAGGACAGGAACTAAATTTGATCCAATACTGGAAAGAGCTTTTATTTATTTACTTTTTTTACAAGGATAGTGAGAGAGAGGGAGAATGAGCGCACAGGACAGGGAGAAGCAGGCTCCCCCACTCAGCAGGGAACCCCACATGGTGCTCGATCCCAGGACCTTGGGAATGTGACTTGAGCTGAAGGCAGATGCTTAACAGACTGAGCCATCCAGGAGCCCCTGGAAAGAGGTTTTAATGACACAGCTTGGGAACAATAACTCACACAAGAGCCAGTGAGAAACTGATCACTGGAGGCAGAGACAACTAGAAGCTGAATAGCTATTGGAAAAGCCTCAGAAGGTGTTTCTTTGCGTGGAAGGTCAGGTGAGGAGATTCTGAGGGACCTTTCAATTCTATGAGTCATTATTCTATTTTTAATCCACAAAGTTAATGGCAATTTAAGGAAGCCGAAGTGACTTTAAAGAATCCTTTTGTAAAACATTAAGTATTACTTAAGGCATGTGACTTTGAAGATTAGATTTTTAGAGTTTTTTTTGCTTCTGAAGTAAGTCAGACCTTCATTGTATTAACAAAAGGATCAAACAGAGTACCATCAAAACTAACCAAGAAAACATTTAAAATTTCTTTCAAATACTGAGATTACATACAGTATAGTATGGTATATTTTTACAATAGTGTAGGCACAAATTTCTATTTTTACTACTGGCATGCTTCATTAGTCATTGGGAAAGTACTCACAGCTCTACTTCCCTATCGGGAGTCTTACTTAATGGAAAAAACATTTAAAAATTACACTAAGACGGCGCCTGGTGGCTCAGTCGTTAAGCGTCTGCCTTCGGCTTGGGTCATGACCCCAGGGTCCTGGGATCAAACCCCACATCGGGCTCCCTGCTCAGCGGGAAGCCTGCTTCTCCCTCTCACTCTGCCCCTGCTTGTATTTCCTCTCTTGCTGTGTCTCTCTCTCTCAAATAAATAAATAAAATCTTAAAAAAAAAAATAAAAATTACACTAAAAGCACATGTATCTATAACTACAAAAATACGTTTGGTGTTTAGTGTATATAAAACAACAAAAATTAATAGTATTATTTATTATACAATGATAGTGACAAAGTAAGAGATAGTCTGAAATAAACATTAAATCTTTTCTTGCTGACCTGTAAAGCTTTACATAAAGCTGCATTTATGAATCGTCCTGGTGTAAATAGATTCTGCAAATATATCTCCTGTTAGAATAATAAAACAAAAATTAATGTCATTCTAAATAGATAAAATTTGGGAAAATTTGAAGGAAGAATTCATCACATTAGCACCAACATCTGAATTTCCATTATCTGAATACAGCCTTTCTATATTTGATCAATAACAAGTACTAGAGCAGTTCTATCTTTTCACATTGAGAAGACTGCAGTGTCTCTGAGTCAACTAGGCGTACTATAATGAAATCAGTGTGTTCCTCATGGAGTATTTCATAGCGTTCCACTGGAAAACACAGCTTGTCAAATGCCAACCTTAAATGGAAAAGGCAAAGCCAATTTATTGGTGATACGCACTGGGAAGAGAACAACCAAGCTGGTTTCTACACCATCCACAAAGTGGCTCATGTATAAAAGAAAAGGAACCAAGAATAGGCAGTACATGTAAAAACCAAGAAAAACCTGCAATAAACTGTCATTAGCAGGGAAATGAAGTAAAGAGAAAAAAAATGGGAAGTCTTATGTTGCCTAATTATTTTGTCCAACTTTTTAAATCAGATTTGCCAGGAAGTAGTAAACCTGATCTTCATTCAACTTTCCTTCCTCCTATTGAGGTTCTGGAGAATGACCTAGGGCCCATAATCTTCAACCTCATTTTAACATGAAGGTATCATCTGAAAGCTTTTGCTTCTACTTATCCTGAGGGTATTTCTGAAAAACAGGGAGACTGGCCTGTTTTGCTCACTATTGTATTCCCTTTTAAAGTTATTTTCTTGGGCGCCTGGGTGGCTCAGTGGGTTAAAGCCTCTGCTTTCGGCTCAGGTCATGATCTCAGCGTCCTGGGATCGAGGCCCACATCGGGCTCTCTACTCAGCAGGGAACCTGCTTCCTCCTCTCCCTGTCTCTCTGCCTGCCTCTCTGCCTACTTGTAATCTCTCTCTCTGTGTCAAATAAATAAATAAAATCTTTAAAAAAAAAAAAAAGTTATTTTCTTCATAGCATATACTGCTACCAGAATTTATCTGACTTCTAGTTTATATGCATGTATCAACATGGTTGCTTTAGTGGACACATAGTGTTTATGCCTGCCCAGGATCCATTTCCCTTCTTTTACTAACAAATCCTTACCTTTCTCTGTGGAACCATTCCTCTTCTACCCATGCTCCCCATATTCAACTGACCTCACCACCTTCACAAGAGCAAGGTGCAGGTTGTACAGGTTTCTCATGCCAAGCCAGATTATTCTATTCCTTCTGCTCAGAGTGACTATGTCAGAAATCAGCACATCGCTCAAGCCAGGTAAATGAGTCTACTTCAGGACCAGGGACAGAGCTTCTCTCTTTCCTCTGCAGTTGCTAAGTTCATAGAATGCACAGGCTCAGGGAGTCTGCCTGAGAATAAACCCAACAAGGAGGGAAGCAGAATAGAGACAAAGGAGAGACCAAGCCCAGAAAGCATTGTTCCAGCCATGGCTGAAGCCAGGTAACTCTTAGCTTCTCAGCTGCACAAATCAATACATTTTCCTTTTAAGATTAAGTCAGTTTTAGGTGGGTTTCTTTCACCTGCAGCTGAAAGAATTCTGACTAATATAACTGATTCTTCTCAAACTAATGATCAGAGTAAATCATCCCCTTACATAAGACTTTAATGTTGCTTACTCTGGGGTCTTGATCATCTCTGAGAATGATCTCTTCCTCTGGCAGAGAGTGCATAAAAACCGAATTCCATTGACCTGCAGCATTACTACAGGGAAACAAAAAAAAGGACCATCAGTCTACATGAAAATGATAACTAAAAGCTTATGCTGCTGATCTATTAAAAGGTTAAAAATAAATAAATAAAACTTATTTTCAGCAGCTGGCTTTAGAGAAGTACTCTTAACAGTCTAATAAGCATCTTCTTGAAATTAAAACTCTAACCACAAATCTATAAATAATAGCTAACTATCTGCATTTACTATATATTAGTCATTATCCTAAGTGCAGTTAAGGGTATTACTCTTATAAGCCGATGGTAACTCTAAAGGATGTATTACCCCCATTCTGCAGATGGGGAAAGTGAGACTTAGGGCATCTCACAGCTACTCAGTTTCACAACTGGACTCAGACTCTCATCTGATACGGAGTTCTACTTTTTACCACTTTGCTGGAATGCTATATATAAGGAGTACTCTCATATTTTCTGAGGTGTGGCTCAACCATCCGGGGTAACTATTCCTTTAATTTTGTTCTAGAATACAGGGTTATGAGCCCCTAAGGTTCAATTTGTGTAGTTCCAAGGACATGAAGCTGTATTCCAGGGAACACTACACAGGTTATTTCAGGGGTTACACAAGTGTTTGATTCAAAATTCTTTTTTAATGTGTTTTTTCACTACCAAAACATTTTATACTATTATCATGTACATTAAACATTAGAGACCAGGGGCGCCTGGGTGGATCATTCGTTAAGCGTCTGCCTTCGGCTCAGGTCATGATCCCAGGGTCCTGGGACTGAGCCCTGCATCTGGCTCCCTGCTCTGCAGGAAAGCCTGCTTCTCCCTCTCCCACTCCCCCTGCTGATGGTCCCTCTCTCGCTGTGTCTCTCTCTCTCTCTGTCAAATAAATAAATAAATCTTAAAAAAAAAAGGATTAGAGACCAAATATACCTAATATTAGAGATAATCAACATATTAAATTGTGTTATAATTTTATACTCATAAAATACTAGTTTTATATACTGGAGAGTTCATTATTTTTTGAAAAAAAAGGGGTTTCTTTTTAAAAGAAATCTGAAAAGCACTATACTTGTGTAATTAATGTCTCTTCTTATGATGAAGAAACTGAGAACTCAAAGGGGCTGTAGTATCTTTTGAAAGTTGTGGCTGTCAGAAATAGTCTGTTCAGAAGCAAAGAAAACTCCCAAATTAGAAGTATTTTAGGTAAGTGCCATTTCTCCCAAGAAATATGGTATTTTCTTTATCTCCTTCCAACCCTAAGAATCCTTCGCTTTGTTCTCAAACCAAAAGATATCACACAAAATGCAAAAGGAGGAATTTCGGAAAATAGTTAACCACAGGCAAACCCAGGGCTGAATCCTTTCAATGTGAATACTTGACTTTGCTTCTACATAAAAAGCTCTTTTCAAAATATGAAACTCCCTGGGTGAGGCAGGATAACAGAACTAAGTGATCCATACTGTTCATAGTTGATGTATTTCACAACGGTTTGGTTTTCAGCATCATGCCACATGGCCCAGATATCTGTTGACGTTATGGCAAAGTCAATCAGTGTCTCCTAGGGAGAAATGTGAGAAAAAGAGGTTAAAATAAGAAAGGGTAATAATAGCTTATAGTGACTTAAATTTGTACCAATAGGAGAGGTAAAAGCATAAAAACAAAAAGATAGTACCATAAGAACTTGGTAAAACCCAAATGAAATTTTGTTTGCATATATCATTAAATATTCCATTTTTAGATTTCCATCCCTTTACAACATAGCTGAGTTAGTTAATACTTCTTTTCTGTACTTGTGTGATAGGCAAAGGCTGATCCAACCTACCTGAGAAGTGAATAGGGAGGAAATGTGATCTAGACTATAGCGGTTATTCTCAGTGCTCACCAGCTGGAAGATGCAGAACTGTTGAAACATAAGGTGATAATTTATTACTTGATATAATCAACATGCTACTTTTTTAAGAGTTATGAGCATCCAGAAACCAATTTTTTAAAAAATGTGGTAAAATACACATAACATTTATCATCCTAACCATTTTTAAGATACAGTCCAGTAGTGTTAAATACATTCACATTATTGTGCAACCTATTTTCAGGTCTTTTCTCATCCTGTAAAACTGAAACTATATTCATTTTTTTAAAAGGAATTTATTTATTTGACAGAGAGAGATAGCGAGGTAGAGAGAACACAAACAGGGGGAGTGGGAGAGGGAGAAGCAGGCTTCCTGCTGAGCAGGGAGCCCAACGTGGGGCTCGATCCTAGGACCTTGGGATCATGACCTGAGCTGAAGGCAGACGCTTAACGACTGAGCCACCCACGCACCCCTGAAACTATATTCATTAAACAATTCCACACTCCCCTCTCCCTCCAGTCCCGGGCACCCACTATTCTACTTTCGGTCTCTATGAACTTGACTACTCTAGGCACTTTTTATATAAATGGAATATATATATATTTTAAAGTATAAGTAAAATCTGAACAGTATTTTCTTTTTTTGTGACTGGCTTACTTCACTTATTTAACATCCTCAAGGTCTATCCATGTTGTAGCATGTGTCAGAATTTCCTTCCTTTTAAGGTTGAATAATATTCCATTTTATGTATATACCATGTTTGTTTATTCATTCATCTGTCAAGAAACACTTCAACCTTTTGGCTATTTTAAATAATGCTATGAATATGGGTGTATAAATATGTCTCTGAGACTTTGCTTTGAATTCTTTGCAGTATATACCCACAAGTGGAATTTGCTGGATAACATGGTGATGTTATGATCAATTTTTTGAGGAACTGCCATATTGTTTTCTAAAGTGGCTGCAACATTTTACATTCCCACCAGCAATGCAGAAGGGTTTTAATTTTTTCATGTCCTTGTCAACCCCACTACTATCTGGGTTTTTTCTGGATAGTAGCCATTCCATGGGTGTGAGGTAGTATCCCAATACAGTCAGAAAATTGTTTTTAGGTTTATATTTTTACAAAAGTACCAGAGATAATTAATTAGTTAGAAAGAGAGAGAAAGAGAGAGAGAGAGAAAGCGCGCACATATGCCTGCCCACCTAAGTGCAGAGGGGGGATCAAGGAGAGAACCTTCAAACAGACTTCCCACTGAGTCTGGAGCCTGATGAGACCCATGAATCATGACCTGAGCCAAAACCAAGAGTTGGCAGCTCAACCAACTGAGCCATCCAGGAGCCCTGTACTAGAGATAATTTAAAACATATATAGTGGGGGCGCCTAGGTGGCTCAGTCGTTGGGCGTCTGCCTTTGGGTTGGGTCATGGTCCCGGGGTCCTGGGATCGAGTCCCGCATCGGGCTGCCTGCTCGGCAGGAAGCCTGCTTCCCCCTCTCCACTCTCCCTGTTTGTGTTCCCTCTCTCACTGTGTCTCTGTCAAATAAATAAATAAATCTTTAAAACATAATACAAATCAACACTAGTTAACCTTTACTAAAAATTAAACTCTGTAATTCAAGTGTAGTATTTAACTCTACAGCCAAAAAAATTTTAAACTCGAAAATGATATTTAATGGATATTTTAAGTAATTTTTTTGGATAAAGAAAATTCACTATAAATTGAGGAGTGACAATGATTCTATCTTTATAACACAAGCAATTGTCCCCAAGGAAGTACTAAATGAAAAATATACAGTGAAGAGTCACTTTTGGGGAAAAAATAGCAGTGTTCGAAATATGAAAAATATATGTAGTGTTCATATTCACCCTAACCTAGAGCTATATTTTACAAGATGCAGATCTCAACCCCTTAATGGGATATAAATCAGTTTAGCAGGTCTCAACCATCATTCAAAAAAACCAAAGTATCAGAGTTCATCAGTTCATCACCCCTAGTAAAGGTTAAGTATGGTTCATGAAAATTTTTTTGTTATATGTCCATCATCACATATGTGTATAGTAGGCAGTAAGGCAAGGTATTTCTTATTATAGATTCTAGGAAAAAAAAAAACAAACCCAAAAACGAGTTGGAAAAATGCTGGGCTAGTGTAGTGCATCTTAAATTACCTACTTAAAAAAAAAAAATTTCTAACCTATTGAAGATTGATACATTTATAAAAATACAGAAACCTTGAATGTGATGCCTGTAGCAATGTCGAACCACTAAAAATGTATCTAAAAGCTTTCCTCTCATTTTCTGTAGTTATCTCACTGCAAACTGGTAGCCAAGAATTTGTGGCCCAGGACCAGTCCACAGACCACACACCACAGGTCTGCAGGATTTCTGTTACAGAGCTGTCTTAGTATCTTAAATGGAACACAGGCGGCAAGCTTATGATATCAAAGAGAACAAGATGCTGGGAATGACCAAAGTAATACACTTACTAAAGAATTAGAATCCAAAGAACCAAAAAGAAGAAACAAATGAAATTAATAGGAATGGACGTAAGATATTACAGATAAAAGAAAAACAGATGTCAACTGTGCAGATTAAGGGAAAAAACAGGCTGAAGAGCAGTTTTTGTGAGGGGGAAAAAAAAGGATTACAAGTTCATTATGACCTGGATAGGCCTAACTGCCAAAAAAGCTGATTTGATTTTAGATTTCATTAATAGAACCATAATGCTCAGGACAAAGGAAATAATAGCTCTGCTCAGGGGTGCCTATGGCCCAGGTCATGATCTCAGGGTCCTGGGATCCAGCCCCACATGGGGCTTCACACTCAGCGGGGAATCTGTTTGTCCTTCTGCCTCTGTCATCTCCACTGCTCATGCTAAGAAATAAATAAAACCTTAAAAAAAAAAAAAAAAGAAGAAGAAGAAAAAAAAAAGCTCTGTTCAATTTGACACTACTCCTACGTTCAATTTTGAATCTTTGAGAGGAGTGTTTCTCAAAATGTAGGCCACAGGCTGTTTCAGGGCATCAGTGAGGCTGAAACCTCTTCTTTTAAGTTTTTTTCCTAAGTAATCTCTATATTCAACATGGGGCTCAAACTCACTACCCTGGAGATCAACACTCGCGCTCACGCTACTGATTGAGCCAGCTAGCCTCCCCCCACTCCCGTGAGGCTGAAGGTCTTTTTTCTTTTTCTTTTAAGATTTTATTATTGTCAGAGAGAGAGAGAGAGAGAGAGAGAGAGAGAGCGGGCGTGCACAAGCAGAGGGAGTGGCAGGCAGAGGGAGAAGCAGGCTCCCCACTGAGCAAGAACCCCGACTTGGGATTCAGTCCTAGGATGCTGGGATCATAACCTGAGCTGAAGGCAGACACTTAACTAACTGAGCCACCCAGGCATCCCAGAAAGTCTTTTCATAATACTACTTACTACATTATCCTTTTTCACTGTGTTGTTATTTTTGCATTGATGATGCGAAAGGCTAAATAGAGGGTAAAATTATTGGTGTTTTAACATGAATCAAGGCAATGGCAACAAACTGAATGCCTTTTCATAATAAAAATACTCAATAAACTAGGAGTAGAAAGGAACTTCCTCAACATGATAAAGGGCATTTATGAAAAATTCACATCTAACACCAACTTGAAGGTGAAACACTGAAATCTTTCTCTCCTAGATCAGCAACAAGATGAAGATGTAAACTCTCCCCACTGCTATTCAATATTATACTGGAGGATCTATCCAGGGCAATTAAGAAAAAAAGAAAAAGGCATTCAATTGACTCAAATGGAAAGGAAGCAATAAAACTGTTTGGAGATGAGGTTATCTTATATATAAGACATTCTAAGGACTCCACTGCAATACTATTAGAACTAACAGAAAAAAAAAAGAATAGAAAAGGTTGCAAGACATAAGATCGATATACAAAAACCAACTGTACTTCTATAAATTTGCATTGTGCAATCTGAAAATAAAATTGAGAAAATAATAGTTTCATTTCAATAATTTCATTTACTAGCAATAAAATACCTGGAAATAAACAGATCACAAGAACTGCACAATTTATACTCTGAAAACTACAGAACATTGTAAAAAGAAATTAAAGATGATCTAAATAAATGGAAAAAAATCCCATGTTTACGGCCAAAAGACTAAATATTGGTAAGATGGCAATTACTGTCCAATATCATCCATAGAACCAACATTACCTCTTTCAGAATCTGTCAAATAAGACATATATTGGTCTCTGCCCTAGCTCCTGATCCTGAGCTAAAAAGCTTGTATTTTCCTAAGTGATGTAAATGACAGGAGCATCTTATACAGAGCCCCCAAATCCCTTGGAATTTCCTGGGTGATAAATGCCTTTTGTTCCTTTTTTTTTTCCTTTAAAGTAGGCTCCACACCCAACATGGGGCTGGAACTCACCCAGAGATCAAGAGTCACATCTTCTACCAAATGAGCCAGCCAGGTGCTCTGGAAACACCTTTTGTTCTAATGAGGTGACTCCTGGATAGCTTCAGGATGAGGGCTGGTCACCAGGGAGACCAAAGCATGATTAGAAGGTTGGAACATTCAGCCCCAAGCCTATTCTCTGGGGAGGGGAGAGAGGCTAGAGATCGAGTTAATAATGGATCATGTCTACGTCATGATGCCTCCATAAAAATTCCTAAAGTACAGTATAGGGAGAGCTTGCAGACTGGTGAACACATCCATGTGCCAGGAGGGTGGCACACCCCAACACGACAGGGACAGAGGCCCCTGAACTCAGGACCCTTCTGGACTCATCCTCTATACTCCTTCATGTAGTTGTTCATCTGTAGCCTTCATCATATGGTAAACTGGCAAATGTTAGTATTTCCTGGGAGTTCTGTGGGCTACTTCAGGAAATTGAGACCAAGGACAGGACTATTGGATGAATCAAGAGCCCAAGGGATATAGGGGCACCTGGGTGGGACAACTGGTTTGAGTGTCCGACTCTTGGTTTCAGCTCAGGTCATGATCTCAGGATTGTGAGACTGAGCCCTGCACTGGGGCTCTGCACTCAGCAGGGAGTCTGCTTGGAATTCTTTCTCTCCCTCTGCACCCCCACAACTTCTCTCAAATAAATAAATAAACCTTAAAAATAAAAATAAAAAAAAAGCCAAAGGCAGTAAAAGGAGTATCCACATTTGGCTTAGAGTATAGGTGCATGAGCAGGGTGTGAGGGCTTCCACACATAGGCAGAAGGGTGGGAAATCCCGCAGTATGATGAGGGCATCCACACAGCAGCAGGCTATATTGGTGATCAGAGCCCAAGCAGGGGAGGAGGGTGTCCACTGCATGGGGGCGGCAGAGAATCAGCCCAGATAAAGAAAGCATTCAGATGGAGGAGCAACCTATAGTTGGGTATCAGAGCCCAAGAGAAGTGAAAGGGGAACCCAGATGGGCACCTCCAGGATAGTGAGGAAAACCCCCACCTCACTGGAATGTTATCAGGATTAAATGCATAATATGTGTAAAGTATGTGAGCTTAGAATAAGCACAATCCAAGCATTTGCTATTAATATACAAAAGGGGCCTGGCATCATGCCAAAGAGAGTATCCGACAAATGGCTATTTACTCTGTGATTACATAATTGTATTATGCCCTAAATGCCTCATCTACATACAACTAGTGTCTGGAAGATGAGCAAAATAATTTCTAAAAATTAACTTCCCTCCAACCACTTAGTAACACCTACATCCCTTTCATAACTCCATTTTTCCACCCAGACGTCCAAATTGGCTCTTTCTTGTTCAGCTTTGGTTAACTTTTCCTTTCAGATGCCTTTAAACTCTCTATTCCCTTTAATCCTAACTCCTTCCAGATCTTTAAATTCCCATATTAGCACAAAACCCATCATCTCCACGGAAACAACACTTGAAATACCTACACTGGTGTGAAAAACTTAAACAGACTCCATAAATCTACAGCTCCCTCCCCATATCGGTACCTACTACATGGCTTGCCGGAGGTCTTATTTGTTCCATACCTGACCTTGTTTGGGCGCATGCATGTATACCCCCATGTAGAGTCCCATGGAAGGAGAATAAGCAAGTCGTAGTTTATGTCCAGTCCCAGCAGCCAGCCGAAGGTCTTTAAACGTGGGAACGTACTCCAGCATGTCGGCTGCCATCAGGCACATTTGGTCCTGCTCAAGATGAATCAATAAGTAGCATCAAAGAATATCCAAGCTAGAAAAACAAACTCCTTCCCTTTCGAAAGGAGGTACATCCATTTCATCTACCACTTTCTCTTTTATCTGCTGAGGGACACTACAGGGTTTGCTTTTTTGTAAAGGCTGAGATGAAAATATCTCTTCAGCCTGATAAATGAAACCATCAACTGTTTTATGAATCTTAAAAACTATTTTACTGGGCAACCCATTCAGGACCCCTCTCTCTCTAGAGAGCTTTTCCCCTTTACTTTCTGTTCTCACCTTCACTTAATAAACTTTCACTTCACCCTTTAAAAAAAACCAAAAAACTATTTTATCAACTTGCATTTAAAAAACACATCTGTTCCTTTTTTTAAACATTTGTTCCTCTTAAGAGTATTCCCTGTACTATTTTAATTCTGCAGGACTCATAATTTAAAAGATATATATATAGAGAGAGAGAGAGAGAGAAGAGAAATGTGTGAAAAATAAAGCTAAATGAAACTGAGTCTAGAAATGGCCTGTAATTTCCAAACTAAGTGATCTTAATACTCTTTGAGAGAAACAGCAAGATTGATTTCAGTTTTCTTACAATTCACAATCCTATTCTGACTTATAGTAACTATAAATGTAGCATTTACCTTATAAGACCACATTCGTAGTTTATGATCCTGGCACAGAGCAAAGATGAAGGCATCGTGCTCAACGCAATGAACAGCAAGAGCAAAGGGACGATCAGAAAGCCCCTGATCACCTCTAAAAACATAAGGCCCAATTTTCAGGTTTTAGTGTTATAAATATCAGATTAGAATTTGTAATTAAAAAGATAAAACAAAGTTATAAATGTACACTCTTTTCAACAGAAGGAGCCAAGAATTTATATACTGGTAAAAGATAACTGTATTTTCTAGTGATTTATAATCAATCACTATGATACATTTTAAAAGGCTCTACATAAGACAGAAATAGAGTTCTAATCATCAAAAACTTCCTACTTCTAGTATTACTAAAATCAGACTTGGTAAGTCAGGGCAGAGCACGGAATGGAATATTGTGAGAATATTTACAGAAAATCATGTTATGCAGTCAAGGTGTCCAAGGTATGGCTCTCCTCAGATAGAATGTGATGTTTTACAGACTCTTCTTCTTTTCAGTGTAATGCTTATCTTCCTTAGAGTAAGACTGGAATTACTAATAGGTGCTGACCAGTGCAAAAATTAAATTCTTGGGCCCTCTGATTTACCCACCAGATACTACTTACCTGATGGCTGTTGGCATCCAGCCTATAAGCAGTCGTTGCATTACTGAACTCTGTTTCAGTTCCACAACTGACACCATTCCTACAAGATTGAAAACAGACCAATGATATCCAAGGCACCTCTTGATCAGACTCAGAGAAACCCAACAACAAGAAAGATGCAACCATAAATAAGGTCCTTATAACAGGTGACACGCTTCTACACTTCTACACCAAGAAGTTTTAGGATGCAGCCTATCCACATACGTCCCACTTAAAACACTTTGAATTATTCTTGGATCAATAAAAATGGCACTAACATATTCCTAGGGAAAACTTCTGCCATTTACCAACAGTAACCCTATTGCTGCTCAGAACAATCATTCTTTCCAAAAGAATCACTGGTTTCTTTTCACGTGCCAGGCACAGTTCCAGATGTTGAAGATGTAGCTGTAAACAAAATATAAAAAAATATCTGTCCTCATGGAATTTATATTCCATAGGGAGGAGGGCAGAAGCCGAGACAATAAACTATATTAAGCAGAATGGTAATAGGTGAAAACAGGGACGGTACAGTGAATGCTGCAGGGGGCGGGGAGATGTGCGTGTGCGTGTGTGTGTGTAAGTACAATTTTGAAAAGGGTGGTCAGGGAAGGCCTCGAACTGATGGATCATTGAGTAAAGACCCAGAGGAGTTAAGGGAATGAGCCAAGTTAGTCGCTGGAGAAAGACTATCTCAGGCAAAAGCCCTAACATAGGAGTGTGTCCGGTATGTTCGTGGAACTGCAACAAGGCGTGAGACTGGTTCACAGAAGGTGAAGGGGGAAAAAAAAAAAAGCTGAGGTTAGAGAAGAAGCGGGGTGTGTGTGTGTGTGTCCGTGTGTCCCTATAAGATAATGTAAGGACTTTGGGTTTATTCAGAATGATATGAAGAACAAACCCTCACTCGAGCGCTTTGAGCAATGGAGTGACATGGTTCTACTAAGGTTTTAAATGTACCAGACCCAGAAGTCTCTGTTGAGAGGTAAGGAGAGGTCTGAGAGATATTTAGGAAGCTAATGCAATAATCTAGGCAAGAGACAGTGGTGACTTGGAGGAGGTTATCAGCAGCTGAACTTCCTCGTGTCAATTAATTTAATTATAGAACCTTAACCTAAAGGCAGATAAGTAGTCAATGCCTCACTACTATAGGGCTAGAATAGGCTATCTTGTAGTCATCTGTCTTCCCACACTCCAAAAAGGTTTACAATTCCTCATCTACTGTAGAAAATCTTACTTGCTCAGGAAAAAAAAAACCAGTAAAAGCATTACAGACTCCTTAGGCAAGCAACACTGAATGATCATTTCAGGGGGAGTAGAGAAGCAGTTCCTGCCCAGGATGATGGGTATGAACTTCTAAGGTTTTAATGTCAACATTCCTTGTTTAAAGTTAAATCCAAGCTGGGTTCCCATTCTTACCAGGTATGTCATAAGGAGGTAGTTTAAGAACAAAGATTCCCCCAGAAGCAGATGGTAGAGCAAACAGAGCCTCCCCATCATTGCTAAGCCAGGCTGCTGAGGTGGTAGAATTAGGGGAGAGTCCAGGTACAGCTGGAATTAATTGAGAGTTGCAAGGATCCCTGAAATCAACTTTTCCAATGTCAGTAAATATGGACTGCATCTGACTTTCAATTACCAACTCCTGTTAAGTAATGAAAAAGAAAAACCCGTTAAATCAAAATAAGCTGAATTTTGCTCAGTTTCTTTCAATCGCTATAAAAGATTTTTTTAAAAGATTTTATTTATTTATTTGAGAGAAAGAGAGAGAGAGAGCATGCGAGCTCAAGCATAAGCAGGGGGAGGGGCAGAGGGACACAGAGAAGCAGACTCAGACTCCCCAATGAGCGAGGAACCTGAGGCAGAGCTCAAACCCAGGACCCCAATATCAGGACCTGAGCCAAAGTCAGATGCTTAATTGACTGAGCCACCCAGGTGCCCCTATAAAAGTCTCTAAAGTAAGAAATGATTGATCCTAAAAGGAAAGCTAGTTTTTTAGATAAAAATTATTTCTTCAACTTAAAAGTGTGATCATTTTAAATAGTAACTATCAAAGTATGCTTGGTGAGAGGTAACAAATGCAATTTTCCTTCAGTTTCCAAAGGACACTGCTCCAGCATTTAATTTCTGACAGCCAGGGTAATCTGAGAAATAAAGGATATTACCCTTAACCAACTTACACTCCTATACATCCGGGAAGGGTGTGGTAAAAGTAATCTGTGCACTGTTTGATTGGTTAATATCAAGATTATCACATGATTCTGAGTCTCAGAGACATGAACCCCTCCAGGTAAGAGAATGCAATTTTGGAACTTGAGGCGAACGGTATTATTCAACAGATTTACGTCCAGTGACTCTTCCACCAGCTCCAATGTATCTCCAGAGGTCTTCCTATTAAAAAAGAGACATTTGTTTACAAAGTTTATGCTTTTCTTTCTAATTGACTCTTGCTTTGAAATATATGGAAATAGTTTCCAAGTGAACTTTCCCAATTTGAAGGTTTTGGGTAAACAAATTCAGATCAATTTTACAATCCAAACCATCACAATATGTTCATTTACAAAACACAGCACAATATAAAATTCAAATCTTTTTATATGATTCTCTGTTCAGTGGAGGCATTTCCAAACTTGATGACCTGTTGATTTAGAACAACGATACTCAACACAATTAAGCCCCACTACAAAGACATTTCACACACCCCCATTACTTGCAGTGGAATGTGGCTTCCACTATTAGTACCACAGCATCATACTACAGTGACTTTAATAAATGTGACTATTTCCCCTTCTATGACTTGTCCCTGCTAGGTAGGATGCAGGGCAGACTTCTTCAAGCGCATCTCTGCCATGTGGTAGCCTTGGATCACAGAAAACACCATGCTGCGAAAGCCCTTGCTTCTCATCACCTTGTTTACCATACTGCCTGCATCTGCCCTCAAAGACCAAGTCTCCTTCCAGTAATTCAAGGGCAATTTCTAACTTTGCCAACTATACCCCTCCTGCATCCATCTCTCCTTCTTCCAAAGCCTTCTCTCCACATTCAGATATGCTCTTCCCTGGCCTCTCTGTTTCCATCACCCTATTCCTGCCTTGATCTGGCTATCCCAATCTCTCCTTTCCCCTCCATGGCCTCATCGTGCCTATTTCCTCACCTCCCTCATACTCTTCAGCCTGCCCTCTTCTCACCAAGGTCACCACACCGATTCCAATCAATGGATTCCTCAGTCCTGCTCTTACTTGACCTCTTTGCAGCATTCCACACACTTGACCATGTTGTCCTGAAGAGTCTCTTTCTTGACCTCTATGATACACCCTCTCCTGGTTTTATTCTCCATCTCTAGGCACTCCCTCTCTTCTCTGACCGGGCGCCTACTTTTTATTTCTCAAACTCTGATCCTGGGTCATCGTATCTGCTCACTGTACACATTCTCTCAAAGCACATCTTATCCACTTCCAAAGCTGTATGCACCACATGAATTCTGATGATTTCCTAGGGCTCCCTTCTGCTAACTCACGGTATGTCATCAGCACAAGTTTCTGGATCCTCAACCTCATCTCTGAACAACTGCTTCACCTTCCTGCTTTATGGATAAAGCTGGGTCCTGGATCTTGCCTGAGGACACCCCTGGAGCCCTCTCTAATGGTGGTAAGCTTTCTCTACCACACTCCCTTCAGGGGGGCCTGAAGGTAGGGCACATTTGTCTTGCTTGCTCCCCACTGCCACACTGGGTCATTGTTCCTCCCTCCCTGCCCAAACCACTCAGCTCTCAAGTGTGTGCAACTAGAAACCACCTGCAACCCTTGCCCACCACAGTTCCCTAGAGACCTCTGTCATTCCTTGAAGCCTAGCTCCTGCTTACTCACTCTCTCCCATACTTCCTCTGCCATATCTATACTTTTTCAAATATCTCACTTTCTTGAATTCCCCTCCTTTACTGATTGCCCTTGACTGTATATAAATACAGTGGTATATTTCTCCCACACCCTAGCATTATCCTCCTGCTACCATTTGATTCCTCTGCTTCTCTCACAGTAATGCTCCTTAGGAGAACTATTCTGTTCTCACAATTCCTGTCCTCTTCTTCTCTCCAGAACTCAGCCGCTTCGGGTGTTTGGACCACAATAGGAGCAGTTTCCAACAGGGTCACCGATGATCTCCATCATTCAAAGGTCTATTTTCACTTCTCTGACTTATATACAGTATTTAACAGTTTTTCATTCTTCTTCTCCTTGAAATATTTCCCTTAGCTTCTGGGATACCACTCTCTTTACTCTTTACTTCTCTAGCTATTCCTCCCCAGTCTCCTTATCTTCCTAAATATTGAAGTGCCCAGTGTTTAGTCCTCAGACCTCTTTTCTCTTGTCCACACAAGTTTTCAACAGTGGGCCATTCTAGCCCACTCCCTAAGGACATTTAACAGTTATGTGGAGATATTTTTGCTTGTCACAACTGGGAGGGGGTATGCTATTGGTCTGAAGTGGGCAGAGACCAGGGTTGCTGCTCAATACCCTACAATGTATAGGGCAGTCCCCCATAACAAAGTCTTTTCTGGACCCAAATGCCAATAGTGCAGGTGATCTCTAGGTGATCTCATTCAGTGTAACAGCTTTAAATGTCATCTAATGCCAGCAATTCCCAAATCTGTATCTTCAGCCTAAACTTTCCCCTGAACTGGCTACTGCTTCAACACTTCCACTTGGATATCTCACAGGGATTTCAAATAAAACCTGTCCAAAACAGAATGCCTAGACTAGCAAACCTGAAAAACACCTGGTCACCTGCACTCTTTTCCATCTCAATTAATGGCATCTCTGTAACTTCCAGTTGCTCAAGTCAAAAATGTGGAAGTCACCCTTGACTTTTCTCTTTCTGTATACTCTACATCAGATCCAACAGTAATTCTAACAAACTCATTTTTTTTTCTTTTAAAGATTTTATTTATTTATTTGAGAGAGAGAGAACGTGCATGTGCACAACAGCCAGGTGAGGGGCAGAGGGAGAAGCAGTCTCTCTGCTGAGCAGGGAGCCCAACTTGGGACCCTGACTCGGGGCTTGATCCTGGGACCCTGGGATCATGATCTGAGCTGAAGGCAGACACTTAACTGACTGAGCCACCTAGGTGCCCCCCAACAAACTCATCTTTAAAACACATCCACAATCAGAGTATTTCTCAGTGCCTCTACCAATACCGCTCCGGTCTAAGTGGCCATCACCTCTTGTCTGGACCGTTGCACCAACCTCCTAATTGGTCTCCCTGCTCCCAGCCTTTCCTGGCTGTATGCTCTTCTCAACACAGCAGCGATAGCAATCCTCTAAAAACACAACTTAGCTCATGTCATTCCTCCACTTAAAACCCTTCAATGGCTTCTTGCCATCTAACTTGGAGTAAAAGTCAAAGCCTTAAAATTACCAACAAAATCCTAACTTGACTCTATTATAATCTATCCTTCGATCACTCAGGGACAGACTTCTGGCCCCTTGCCATTCTTAAACATAACAAACAAGCTCCTGTCTCAAGGTTCTTTGCATTTTGGTTCCTTTTTCTTGGAAGGTTCTATTTGAAAATCTTATTCCCCAGATAGCTACTTCCTCTGCTCAAATGTCAACTTATCACAGGGTCTTTCCCAAATAAAAGATCAACTCCTGCAGGCATCCCCCTTCCCTTCCTTCCCTGTTCTCTATTCCATTTATCACTGGAAAAACTTACTTATTTGGGGGAATTACTGTTGTTTATTGCCTATCTGTCTCCACAAGGGCAGGGACTTTGTTTTGTTCCCTGCTGTATTCTCAGTCCCTAAACACTGACTAGAACATACTAGGCACTAAAAAGTATTTCTTAAATGAGATTTGTATGTCTAACATAGGTCTCTCTTCTGAGCCTTCGATCTATAAATTTCAATGCCTACATGACATTTCTGAAGGGCTGCTACAATGGATACTTCAAATTTAATATATCTGAAAGAATTATTCACATCTCTCCAAAATCCACCTTCTATATATTAGTGAAAGGCAACCCCACCACCCAGTATCTTATTAGTGATACCAGAAACCAGGGAACTGTCTTTGCTCCCTCCATTTCCCTTCCCATCTTTTACCCAATATTCAGTCTATCACCAAGTCCTAGTAAAGCTACCTTCTAAATGCATCTTAAATCCATCTATTTCTCCTTTCCTAACCTCTCCCACTATTGGGCCACCAGGATCTCTTACTTGGTCCATCCTAAGAGCAAGACTGTTTTTTTTGTATAATATCTATCCAATCCAAATTCATTTTCCATGAAGTAAACTGATTTTTTCTTTATGAAATTTTAGATATGCTAGTAACTGTCAGTAACTCTTTGAGACCCTACATTGATTATACAATGTACTTGGGAAAAAAAATCCAAAGTCCTGAGGAAGGATCTGAGTCCTGCTTACCATCCCCACCACCCCGCAGTATCAGCATCTCTCACATCACTTTCCATTTCACCCACTGCACTTAAGCCACACAGAGTTCCAATCAGTTCCTGAAATCTGCCCAGGTCTTTCTACCTCATGGATTTTGCATATGGTGATCCTACATGCTGACTGCTCTCTCCCCAACCACCTGCCTCAGCAACTTTTCATCCTACAGATCTCAGGTAAAATGTGATATCCGTGAAGACCTTCCCTGTTCCACCAATAACATTTGGTCCTCTCATTAGCCTCTCACAGGCCCTATACTTTTCCTGAGGCAAGTACAAAAAAATTATGTTTATACACCTATGTTGTTGGTCCCTTTAGTCTTTTTCCTTCATAAAATTGCCCCATGAAAGGTGGCTCCACATCTCTTCTCAAACAACTACAACATCTTCCATGATGGAAATAGTGGTTGCTTTTGTTCACCACTTCATCTCTAGTAAACTTAGCACAGTGCCTGATATGAAGAAGCTCAAATGTATTCGAAGAATGGAAGAAGCTGTAAAACACAATGAAAACACAATGAGCTCGAGTTTAAAACTCGTCTTTGGGGCTTTATCCCATAAGCTTCATTCCCTCTGCTTTTAGTGCTCCCTGGAAGGGCACCTCTCCTAGAACTTTTTGTCTCCTTAATTTCCTCCTGATTCAGAAATCAAGAGAAAACAGTCTTTCTCTTTTCCTGTCTATTACCGCCTCGGAGAATGACACTCTGGCCAAGAGCCGCGGAAATTCAAAAGCCGTACCATCCGACCTTCCAGGGGGGTTCGGCGAACACAGCACTTACCAATGAATGAACCTGTTTCTGGTGACGGAGAACAACTTGCCACTTTCCACGTAGTAGAAGCCTCCCGCGCTCTCACTGTATTTCACGACTCCAGCCAAGGCATTTGCAGTCCCTGCAAAAGGAGTGGTCAGCCTGCACACCTGGTTCTCCCGGGATGACAGAGTCTGAGGGCGCTAAGAAAGCAGAGGGTGACGACTGACAATCCATACAAAGAGAAAGGGAGGAAAGCAGGACGAAGGAGGACACTACGGAAGCTCTGATCCCAGGGCTATAGGCATGTGGACTTAGAGGAGTATGAACCTGGGGTCAGAGATTTAAGGACCTACGGGAGGAGCCCGAGAGGAAGGATCGGATCGCGCCCTCCTCCTCGGCTGCTTTCGTACCGATGCCGCAAACTGTGAATTCCCGAAAGTGTCTCGGCCTCTCGCGCTCAGCACCACTGAGCTCCACGAAGCTCCGTTCCAGGGCTCCCGCCGCCGCCATCTTCGCGCCGCCGCCGCAAGGCCCGACGGGACGCGAGCTAGGCCGGCGGGCCATCGTCACTTCCGGGGGCGGGGCGGACGCAGTGGCAGATAGGTGAGGAAGCCTGCGGGGAAGGGAGGGTACGATTGACCGGTCGTGGCGAGGCTTCCAGTTAGTTGGCTGGAGGACGAGGGTGGACAGGGAGGAAGCCAGAAGAGAAAGGGGCAGGGGGGACCGACTCTGCTTGCGAGAACTTTCGTCTGGCCGGCTGGGACGTCCCCCCAGGGGGGCGGCACCCTTTTCCCGGCGTCCTCAGGGCAGGGGGCGGGGCCAGGTTTGTTTCCCTTTTGAAAACCCGGGCGCGGGCGGCGGGGCTGAGCTTCCCGGGAGGGGCGAGGTCCGGGGAGTCCGGGTAGCCGAGCGCCCTCTACCGGTTGCCGAGTTCGCGGTCACCCTTCCCTGCGTCGGGGTGGCAGTCTGTAAATCGCCTGGTCTCCTTTTCGGCCCTCCGCGACACTTGGGATGGGGAGAGGCGATCTTTTGGGTTATCTTTTGTGTTGGAATCTTTTGAAGAGACTGAATTCGTGCATTCTTGTTCTGAAACGCAGTGCGTTCCGTAAAACATTGATGCGACTTGCTGCGGTTATCTAAACGCTGCCCACTTGCATACGTGAAAGGAATTTGCCTTTCATTCCGTCCCTGATCTAGGTGTTTGGAAGATATTGTGACTTTACGTATCTAGGGCACAGTAGATGCTCAGTATTGGGAAAAATGCTGATTTTCATGAAAAAAAGGATTTTTCCTCGATAGTCAACGTTTGTTAAGCAATTCTGTTATTCTTATCACCAGTGAATGCAGCCCTTCTCTGTCATTCTCTGTTTCATTGATCCTATTCTTACCACTCCACCACCCCCATCTTTCCAGCCCCATCTTTGCTCCTAGGACTCCACCACCCCCATCTTTCCACCCCCATCTTTGCTTCTAGGACTCTAGTTCTAGCAATGCAATCCCTCCATCCCACCGCGATCCATTGTTCTACCACCTTTTCACTGTCCCCCATTTCCTTGAGAGTTCTTTCTAACTCTGCTTAAATTCCATTTAAATTACTCCTTTGCCTCGCTTTCTGTCTCCATTATGCTCTGGTAAAAACTAGAAATTTGATTGAATCCAAGGTTGCAGTTGAACAGGGCTGAAGGAAAATATACAATCATCAGACATACCTTCCTCTACCTCCATCAGGATTCTGAACCTCCAGTGGGTCCATACTGCTACCCAGTGAACACATTGTGTTTCCCTTGTCCACTTACTGTCCTAGATGAGTATTTCACAACTTCTCTAACCTGCAACACCTCCCTCCTCCTCCTCATCGCAGCTTGCTTTTTCACTTAGAAAATTTATGAAGTCAAAGGAGAATTTTTCCCCACTGCCTCCTCTCCCTACCTGCCTGTCTTCTGTACCTGCATACTCTGCCTTCCTCTCCTGTTACTATAAATCAAACTGTCCCTAAACTTACGGAAGGACAACCGTTTTATATTTTCCCCTGCTCAAGGATACCATTCCAGCAGTTCTCTCTCTCCTCCATCTACAGTTCTGCACCCCCCCCATTTACTAAGTTGTTTCCCCAAGCACACAAACATGCTGTTATTTCTCCTTCCTGCCACATTCAAAAACTCATTTGATTTCCACTCTCTTTGGCTACTATCTACTACTTCAGAGCTCCTCTTCATCGATACAGCAGAATTCAAGAGCTTTCTGTTTAATTTCTTTTCTTTCAATCTCTCCTAAATCCACTTTTAATCCACTTTTGTGCCTGTTGCTCTACTGAAACAGCTTTTTTCAAGATCTCCAATGACGTCCATTTTATTATTTTAATGCCAAACTCTCATTCTCTTTTTTTTGTTGTTGTTGTTTTTAAGTAATCTCTACACCCAACATGGGGCTCCAACTCATGAGCCTGAGATCAAGAGTTGCATACTTTATGGGCTGAGCCAGCCAGGCCCCTTGAATTCTCCTTCCTAAACTTACTTGACCACCTGCAGCTTATGACCAATTTTTTTTTGTTAAGATTTTATTTATTTATTTGACACAGAGAGAGAGAGATCACAAGTAGGCAGAGAGGCAGGCAGGGAGAGAGGAGGAAGCAGGCTCTCTGCGGAGCAGAGAGCCCGATGTGGGCCTCAATCCCAGGACCCTGAGATCATGACCTGAGCCGAAGGCAGAGGCTTTAACCCACTGAGCCACCCAGGCGCTCAGCTTATGACCAATTAATTGCTTTCTTGCCCGCTTTCTTCACATGGCTTCCAGGACACCACACTCTCTTGATTTCCTCCCATTTCACAAACTGTTCCTTTTCAGACTCCTTTGCTAGTTGCTTCTCTTTTTCTCCAAACCTCTTAATGTTGGAATGCCCCAGGGCCTAGTTCTTCGTCCTGCCTACACACGTTCCCCTGAGGATTTCATGTAGCCTTCTGGCTTTAAATACTAGATTTCGGTATTCTGATAATTTCCAGATGTGTTTCTCCAGGCTATACCTTTCTCCCTTGACCTCCCACTTTAGGTATCCAACTGCTATTCCTTTTTTTTTTTTTTTTAAGAGTTTTTATTTTTTAAGCTCTAGGCCCAGGATGGGGCTTGAACTCACAACCCCAAGATCAAGAGTCACATGCTCTACCGACCGAGCCAGCCAGGGGCCCCTCGAGCCTGCTTTTTACATTCGTCTGCCTGCTAGCATCACTGGGATTCCCCTACAGACACCTCAAACTCAACATATCCAAGACATAACTCATTTTACCTCACTCTGTGTTATCATGTGATTCTCTATGTGCCTGTCACTATCCAGTGACCTGATTTAGAAATTGAGTAATCATACTGGGCACAGAGCTCCTGAAACCCTTGGAATTCCCTAAGTGATGAGAGGAAAAAGGTGTCTTTTTAATGTTAATGAAGTGACTTTTGGAAAGTCCCTCAGAAGTTTCCTTTGAAGTGGGGACTGGTTGCCAGCCAAAGCAACCACCTGATTTGAAGGTTGGACCTTTCAGCTCCACCTCCATCCCCCAATCTCTGGGGAGGCTTGGGGTGTTAGAGATTGAGTTCAGCCACCAAAGGCCAATGATTTAATCAACTAAGCCTATGTAATGAAGCCTCCATAAAAACCCAGAAGGATGGGTTTGGAGAGCTTCCAGTTTGATGAGCCAGAATGAATCCAGTACTGTGCCCCAGACTCCATGGGGACAAAAACTCCTACATTCAAGACATTGCTCTGTATATCTCTTTATTTGGCTGTTCATTCACGTCCTTTAACATCCTTTGTGATAAACCAGTAATCTAGTAAGTAATCTGGTTTCCTGAGTTCTGTGAGCTGCTCTAGCAGGTTGTGGGAACCTCCAATTTATACCCAGGGGTCAGAAGCACACGTGATAACCCGGACTTGTAATTAGCATCTGAAATGGGAGTGTTGTGGGACTGAACCCTTATCTTTTGGGATCTGATGTTATTTTCAGGTAGGTAGTGTCAGAATTGAGTTAAGTTTGGGATACCTGGTCATGTCCACAGGAGTTAAGTGCTTGGTGGTGTGGAAAAATCCCACTGGACCTCCAAAAGGCTTGCCCTTAAACACCATCACAGTAGGGATCAGGTTTCAACATGAATTTCGGGGGTGAGGAGGACACAAACATTCATTCTCCAGCACTTTTTAAAAACTTTCAGGGGCTCAAAACAAACAAACAAACAAACAAAAAAACCACACACACACACACACACACACACACACACACACACACACACACACACCCCTTTTGGGGGCTCCCTGTTGCTCTGACTTCCAAGGGCTTTTCCCACTTCAACATGATCTACCTTCTTTAAATTCTTGCATCTCCTTGAGGAGAAACACTTTTGCTGTCCCAACTGTAGACTGCCTTCTTCATACAGTCCTAGTGGTATTCGGTCATATCTGGGGACATTTGTCAAACCTGTGTGATGCATATGCCTTAAACCGACTTGCTAAGGGACTGAAAAGGGTCTTGGGAAAAAATGTTGCCTTAGGGCAGAAGGAACCTGTAGTCATTTGATTTGGGATTTAGTTGTAGTGGAGTACATTGTGATTTGCCTACCTCCCTGGCTTCTGCTGGACTTGGCGTCTGATGCCTATGGAAAGCAGAGTCGGGGGCTAGAAGGACAAAAAGACTAAGTACACTAAACATATATGAAACTTTGAGGGCCCTCGAGTACTGCATTGAGACTGCTTTCGCCGAGGGTGCAAAAAGGGAGAGCGCCAGTATTGCTCCAGCACAAATGACCCCAGAGCAGGTTTTCCAATTTAAAGGCTCCAGCATATTGTGGGTGGGTGGGTGGGTGGGTGTCTTCCAGAAGTCTGGTGACCAAAAGGGTCGGGTAAGTACCTGGCAAGGACTGGTGTCCTAGAGAGCAAGGGTGGTCCCCCGAGGAGACCGGAGCCTGGCCAGCAAAGCATTCTTAAGAGTAACTTGGTGGATTTACCTACATTACTTGGAAACTACTTGGAAGTGGATTATTTTGTAAACAGATTATTTCATGAACCCAGACACTCCCTGGGTACTCCCAGAAATTCTTTAGGGACTGTTTAGCAGGAGCTGACTGATGATCTGCCGGCAGGAGTAGGTGGGGGAGAGGTCAGTGGAACGTATTCATGTTTTTAATGTAACTGTGCTTTTACCCATGGGCTGGGGAAATGTGGGTTTTACTGTATTTGGATTATTTCACTTTGTATATGTCATGCTTATAGAGTTCTGTGTGCTTTTCTGTATGAGTTTTTCATTGCTGCCATACTAAATTACTACAGATTTAGTGGCTTAAACAGTTACATAGAACAGGTTAGAAGCCCAACATGGGTTTTAATGGGCGAAGATCAAGGGATCAGTAGTGCTGTATTCTTTCTGGAAACTGTAAAGGAGAGTCCCTTTCCTTATCTTTTCCATCTTCATGAGGCCAACACATTCCTTGACTTGCGTGCCCTTCTTTCATCTTCAAAGCCAGTAATGTCACATCTCTCTCTGACCTCAGGGAAAAGTTCTTTGCTGTGATTAGGTTGGGCCCACCTAGATAATCTAGAATAAACTCGCCCATCTCTAGATTCTTAAACTTAATCACATCTACAAAATTACTTTTGCCATGTGAGGTAACTTAGTCATAGGTTCCAAGATTAGTATATGGACATCTTTCCTGCGTGGGAGGGAGGGGCATATTCTACCCACCATATTTATGATTTACTAAATATATCATATTCTAATTTCATTTTTATAACATCCTTGAATGGTAGTATTATCCCTGTAAGGTAGGTAGCTTTTCTGAAGCACTGGTTAAAAATATAGTTCCTATCAGTTGTCACCATCTTAAGCCAGAGTTCAGTCTTCGCATTACTCACTCATAAGGACAACCAGATATAAAGTGTCTCCTGGGTGATACAAAGTGAAGGATATGACATAATCTGTAAAAGATTTTTAAACAACTTGATTAAGATATTATTAACATGCCATAAAATTCACCCTTCTAAAGTTATTTTTGTATATTTATGTAGCTATGTAACCATCATGACAATCTAATTCTGAAGTATTCATATCATCCCCAAAAGAATTCTAATACCCATTAACATCACTGCCCGTTTCCCCCCTCCTCAGCCCCTGGAAGCTACTAATCAATTTTATGAGTTTTTAAAAATATTTAATTAGTTTATTTATTTGAGAGAGAGAAAGAAGGGGCAGAGGGAGAGAATCTCAAGTAGACTCCTTACTGAATGCAGAGCCCAACATGGGGCTGGATGTCACTGCCTTGAGATCATGACCTGAACCTAAATCAAAGGTTGGATGCTCAATGGATGGAGCCACCCAGGTGCCCTGCCTTTTTTATTGTTTCTTTGTTTTTCAAGGCCCAATGCAGGGCTTGAACTCATGACCCTAAGATCAGGACCTGAGCTGAAATCAAGAGTCGGATACCTAACCGATTGAGCCACCTCAATTTTATGTTTCTATAGATTTGCCTATTCTAGATATCTCTTATAAATGGAATCATACATATGTGGTCATTTGGTTTTAACTTAGCATAGTGTTTTCAAGGTTCATTTATGTTATAGTATGTATGAATCAGTATTTCATTCCTTTTTATGGCCAAACAATATTCCATTGTTGGGGCACCTGGGTGGCTCAGTGGGTTAAAGCCTCTGCCTTAGGCTCAGGTCATGATCTCAGGGTCCTGGGATCAAGCCCCACATCAGGCTCCCTGCACAGCAGGGAGCCTGCTTCCTCCTCTCTCTCTGCCTGCCTCTCTGCCTACTTGTGATCTCTCTCTCTGTTTCAAATAAATAAATAAATAAATAATCTTAAAAAAACAAAAAAACCCCCACAATATTCCATTGTGTGAATATACTGTATTTTATTTATCCATTCATCAGTTGGTGGACATTTGAGTTATTTTACTTTTTGGCTATTATGAATAATGCAGCTATGAACATATAAAGTATTCTTGCAAAAATGTTTAATACAGATCGCGGTAGGCAGAATAATGATCCCCCTATCCCCCACCCCCAGTGTCTACATCCTAATCTCTGGCACCTGTACTATGTTACCTTATATGGCAAAAGAGACTTTGTATGTGTGAGTAAGGTTAAGGACCTAGAGGTGGAGAACTGAGCCTGGGTCACACAGGTGGACCCATCTAATCACATAGTCCTTAAAAGAAGAGAGCATTTTCCGAGAAAGAGATGGGAGGATGGAAGAAGGGTCAGACATGTGTGATATTGCTGGCATTGGGGATGGACCAAGGAGGCCAGGAGTAAGGGATGTGAGCAGCTTCTAGAAGCTAGGAAAGGCACAGGAACAGATTTTCCCCTACAGCTTTCAGAAAGGAACGGAACCCTGCCAACACCTCGATTTTAGTCCATTGATTTTTGCTCTTAGCCAAAGGGAGCTGCCTTGTCTTTAATTATGCCTCCTGCATCCAGTGAGTGGTCAACCTGGAAAGTCTAAAGGTCCTGCCCCCTTGCCTTGATCTAGGACCACTCTGAAGACCATCTCAGCTCCAGAGTGCTATGTGGGATCAGCTGAGGCCTCAACTTCTCTTTGTGCCCAGCCCTGCCTCCCTTAGTCCCTTCAAGGCATTGTTGGGAGAGCACTCTCCAGTAAACCTCCCGCAATGCAAATATGCCTCCGAATCTGCTTCCTGGGAATCCAACATGAGACACATGCACATGACATCTCCAAGGACAGGCAGCCAGCTAGGAACCAGCATGAAAAAGAATTTGGAAAGGGGAAAAGATTAAGTGGAGAACCTACTCTAAATTCCAAAATTGGTGATGAAATATTGGAAAGGACATCAGCTGGGCTTTAGAAAACTTGGGTTCAAGTTCTAGCCCTGCCTCAAAGACCTCTTGTCACTCGGCAAGCCACCTGTCTCCCTGCCTCCAGTTCTAAGAAGAGGGTGTTGTACTTACTCATCTTCAAGGTCTGTTCTGGCGCTCAGCTCCGGGTCTGTGGCCTGAAAGGCAGAGACAGGCTGGATCTTTACCTTCATCTCTCCCAAATTTCCAGGCTCAGAAATGAGCCCCTTCCAGAAGCTTTCCAGGACTGAGGACAGGCATGTCCTTCCTGAGTCGAAATTGACTTCTGAGTTGCACAACCTATAGCCTTTGGGACACAGTTCAGACTGTGATAGTTTCTTAGATGCTTGTCTATCAGCATGCTTTCCCTTTGCACTATTTTCTTACTTCTTTGTTGATAGTTAAATCTTTTTTCATGTATAAAAAATGTCATGCAATCAATGTGGATATTTTATATAGTTTCCTTCCTTCCTTCCAAAAAGGTTAAGCTGATGGGGCATCTTAGAGTATCCTACAAATCCAGTAATTACAATTTTTACAGTGAGCTTTTCTTATCTTCAATATCCATCAAAGTTCTTGAAACTTAAAAGTACCTAAAAATGTTTGAAGGAATTACTAAGTGAATGAATAAACACACATAGACATCCTTAGAAAACTCAAATACTGGGGCACCTGGGTGGCTCAGTGGGTTAAGCCTCTGCCTTCGGCTCAGGTCATGATCTCAGGGTCCTGGGATCAAGTCCTGCATCGGGCTCCCTGCTCGTTGGGGAGCCTGCTTCTCTCTCTCTCTGCCTGCCTCTCTGCCTACTTGTGATCTCTCTCTGTCAAACAAACAAATAAATATCTTAAAAAAAAAGAAAACTCAAATATTCTTTGAACCATTAAAATGCTGGGCATGGTGTGTTTGCAATATAATTGGAATCATATTGCCATCTAGTGGTTAAGTAGTGACTTCTTCTAGAAGCAAAATGCAGAATGTCATGTCACTAAAATTATTTGGGCAGCAAGTTTTACTTACAGACACTTTTGTAAGAAAAATACTTTTATGACTTGATGCTATATTCTGAGAACATCTTGGTTTGCTAGATTGCCACTAATGAATAAGTATAAGTGAACAGTGTTGTAGATAGAACTTTAGGGCAGATTTTCCTAACCTAACTTAATAGCTATTCCTTGGAAGGAGAATTTGGTGGTTGAAATAAGCATGGGAAATGACAATTAATAAAGTTAAGTGTATTTATCTTCTGCAGAACTTTTCAGAGACGTTAATAGGATTGTGTGCTTTGTGAAGCTCCACGAGGGGCTTATGCATGATGTGTTTTCCAGATGCTTTATATTCTTTTCAAGGAACAACTCATTGGACCATTGTTTTATGGGAAAAAGTTTTCAGAAACACTGCTTTCTTGTCATTTTCCCCACATGTTAAAAATATCTGTTAGCACACAGCGTTTCCTGCCTACAAAGCCTTCTTTGACCTTCATTGCCATGTCCTAGTTACAGTCAGTTCAGAAAGCATCTGAATAACTCAGTAGTCCTACCTTACATTTATAGGGATCTTAGTTTTTTTTTTATTAAAGATTTTATTTATTTATTTGACAGAGAGAGACACAGGGAGAGAGGGAACACAAGCAGGGGGAGTGGGAGAGAGAGAAGCAGGCTTTCCCACAGAGCAGGGAGCCCGATGTGGGGCTCAATCCCAGGACTTTGGGATCATGACCTGAGCCAAAGGCAGACGCTTAATGACTGAGCCACCCAGGTGCCCCTAAGGATCTTAGTTTTAAGGTAAGAATTTCATTAATTGAAATTAGTATTCCAGGCGCCTGGGTGGCTCAGTTGGTTAAGCGACTGCCTTTGGCTCAGGTCATGATCCTGGAGTCCCAGGATCGAGTCCCATATCAGGCTCCCAGCTCCATGGGGAGTCTGTTTCTCCCTCTGATCTTCTCCCCTCTCATGCTCTCTCTCTCTCTCTCTTTCAAATAAATAAATAAAATATTTTAAAAAAATTATTCCACATTGAACACTTTTTTTTTTATCATAATCTACTTTCTTTTGGATTCTAGGAGTGTGGTTTCCTACTGTTTGGGCTATTACTTTCAATAATTGCTATTAACAATGGTAGAAATGACTCGGGATTCAACCACAATGCAAATGACTTAAGATTTCCTATTTCTGTCTTTTGCCTACATGCATTATTAACCAAAGCGACTAATTTCTGAATTTCTGGCAGGAGCTTCATTTATTCTTTTAGTCTTTTTGTTTTGTTTTGTTTTGTTTTTTAAGTAAGCTTTACATCCAACATGGGGCTTGAACTCACGACCCCAAGATCAAAAGTCACACGCTCTACTCACTGAGCCAGCCAGGTGCCCCTATTCTTTCAGTCTTGCTTGCACACCTGCCAAGAGTTAGGCCCTGGGGCTAGAAAGACCCCTCCGGATTTGAGCTCTGTGCAGTCAGGGATCTTGTCCACCTTGTTTTCTGTTGTATCTCTAGTGCCTGGCACAGTGCCCAGCACTGACGAGGTGTTCATGAAGTATCTGTGGACAGAATACACATTTCCCACTCTCTGCTTTTGAGGTTTAATAGAGGGACAAAGGAGAACTATAGATAACAGTAAAATGTGATCATTATTATAAAAGAAGGAGGAGAAAGAGCATTCTAAGCAAAAAGTCTGAAAGGCATGGAGAGAGTTGGGGTGAGGAGTAGTTGAAAAGGCTGGGGTCACAGTGGAGAGAGCTTTTCCTTTCTTGCCAAAGAGTTTAAGTTTACTTAAACGTTTCTCCTTACAACTCAGTGCTTCAAGTACTTGGTAAATTCTTGCTGTAGATATAAGAATTTTCTTTCAGTTCAAATCAAACTTTGCAAGTAATTTTTTGAAAGGTTGATTTGACATCAGGATAGAGATCCTTGCTGAAAGGGAGAAGACATCGCCGTAAGGTCGGTAAATTCGTGGGGGAAGCTAGGATGACATTGTAGTAGTTAGTAATTGCCCCGACATACCGTCTAGATTTCTGAAACTCTCCCCAGGAAATGCCTAGTGCAGAGCCCTGCAAGAGAAGTTTAAAAAGCAAAATTGTGGAATAACTGAAGTATGTCAGTGACTTTTCACTTCCCTTTTCATTATTCTGTCTACCTGCTTATGAAACCACCATGACTTCAGAGACCAGGGCCCTCTGATGGCCCCTGGAAGCCCAAGTTAGCCAGACCCGACCCTCCTGTGCTTTGGACTTATCCTTGGGGACCATATGTCCTGAATTGTTTTCACTGCCTTTCATCTAATATTTCCCATAAATTTCAATAGATTGTGATTCATTCATTACATGCTTAATTGTTATTTTTTTAAAAAAAGATTTACTTATTTTAGGGGGCACAGAAGGAGATGGAGAGAGAGAATCTCAAGCCAACTCTTCGCTGAGAGTGGAGCGCCACATGGGGCTTGATCTCAGGACCCCAAGATCATGACCTGAGCTGAAACCAAGAGCCTAGACACTCAACCAACTGAGACACCCAGGTGCCCCTTAATTAAATGTTACTTTTATATCTTTGTGAGAGCTTGCACGTGATATAATTCACAAAATCAGAGAAAGAAGATCCTTGCTTGAACGATACAGCCTGAGTTTTGCTTCTAAAAATACAAAAGCTACATCTATCAAAACCAGTTTTGGTATATAGTTGGAAGTGATCTGACATAGATCCACACTGGGGTGCTATATAAAAGCTGAATAAATGCCCTTTCCAGAGAAGTGGACACTGCAGCACGCTTTGCCTTAATCCACAGACGTTGCCTCTCTTCTCTCTCTTGTTCATCTTGCTAATCAGTTGTGGGAGCCCTTTCCTACTTTAATATCATTTCAATGCAGTACTTCAGACAACTGCTATCAGTCGACTGGTATTGGCACGCGATATATAATCTGCTTACCATTTTCAAAGGAAAGGTACTCCAGGGGTGGAATGGAAGGCACCAACAAGGAACCAGATTCGTAGGTGGCCCCAACAGGGGGCAGTTAAGTCACGTCAGTAAAATATGATTAATATTGACCTTACAGACCAAGATCGAAGCCGATCCAGTCAGGAGTTTTTGTTTGTGTGCATAAAGCCCAGAACTACTGTTTCACGTAAAAGCACCCAATACGAGTAAGCTAGAAATCCACATTTTATAAAGTGGAGATGTCTGTGTCGTTCTGGACTTCTGTGAGGTCACACCCAGACACTCCCATCTCATCTCGTCCTTTCTTTTCTTCGTAAAGATTTTATTTATTTACTTGAGAAAGAGAGAGTGAGCGCACGAGAGAGCACGAGCTGGGGGTAGAGGCAGAAGGAGAGGGAGAAACAGATTCCCTGCCGAGCAGGGAGCCCGATGTTGGGGCTCAATCACAGAACGTGAGATCATGACCTGAGCCAAAGGCAGACGCTTTAACCGACTGAGCCACCCAGGCGCCCCATCCTGTCCTTTCTGGACACCTCAGGGCTGCTGTTGCTTCTGCTGCTGCCACACAGTCACAAGGGCTGCCAATCCAGCTGCCCACGTCTTTGCACGTCTGCAAAATAACGACGGCCATAAATAAAAGTGGGAGAGTTTTGCCATCTGTTTAATTCTCTTCTCCTTTCATCTGATCCTGAAAGTTAGCCGACGTCTTTCTCCCGTTCTTCTGCTTCAAAGACTAAAAAGGTTCAAATCATAAAAATAGGAGGAATTTTTAGAAGTATTACCCCTTCCTCATTTTGCCTGCCAAGTTTCAATTCAGTGCAGGTGCTGACAGATGTTCATAGGGAAATAAAATAAGTCATTTCCATGTTGCAGAGCAGGGATGCTCCGTGGCCTGAGCCAGGGTTAGGACTTTGATTAGAGGCTCCAGTTTGAGGTCAGAGGCCAGTGTTTTTCTAAATCCCAGGCTTTGGTTTGTTCTGGGTCGCCTGTGTCATTGCCCGAATCCTGCAAGAATGTCTGGGAATTAAATAAGTCAAAATGGACGCCTGCAATCTCGGGCCTGGCAAAGCTTCCATAGGCAACCACAGGTCCCCACCCAGCGGTTGTTTATATTCCTCTTGCATCCTCCAGGATCCTGCTTACGCACCACTTTCTGTTGAGTAACGGTGTGCGGAGCCAAGGCAAGACCGGTAATGTTCCTCGTCTGCCTTCTCGGGCTGGTCCTGACGCTGGCCCCTGACAATGCCAGGCTCGGGAACTCTTTGTTTCTGATTTCCAGCCAAGAAGTCTAACAATTCTCTCCCTTCCTTCCTATCGCCCTCTTCTTCCTTACCAATGCCAAGTCTGGGATTTTCCTTGTCTAGAGACCATACAGGCAAGGAAATGAACTTTCTTGGGCTATGACAGACCACTTAACAGAAACGGTGCCCTTTGTTCTCATTCAAATGCCTTTTCCTTAAATGACATTTCTCTCTAAGGCTTCTGCAGAGATATCTGCACCAGCTCCTCAATTCCTACCAGGTCCCTCTCAGAAGACTAAGAAGTTGTAGGCATTGGAATTCTCATTTTTCTGATTGGGAAGCAAAAGCTCAGAAAGGAAGAATAATTTGCCAAGGATTTAGTCAAGCAATTCTAGTAGTTGTGTCTAAATCCATTTTTTAAGCTTAAAAACCCTTTCTTAAAAACCCATTCTGAAACTATAAATCCTTTTCATTCTCAGCAACTGTGTCTAAGACAAGAAAGCAAGCCCTTATATTTACATACAGAAAATAGAAAGAGGCAGGTCTGGCTGTGGATCACTAATTCCACCATGTGTCAGAAAACTTTTATTTCTTTTGCACCCACTCGGGGACAGCCCAGCCCTGATTACAGTCCACAGGGACACGGCTCCTACTTCCCGCTGTTCGCTGGACGCCTCACCCTGGGCAAGTCGCTTCACTTCTCGGGACTTGCAGTTTCCTCATCTGTAACACAAAGCAGGTGGGATTCAGTGTTTCTTCGGTTTCTTTTCAGCTTCAGGAGTCAGCAACTAGGAAGATGCAGAGATAAAGGCATAAGACAAACCCATCTGTAAAAAGCCAGAAAAACATCTATATATAACACTTTAAAAATAATCTCTAGTAAATAAGAATTTGTATCTACTTTGGTTCAGCAATTTTACTCTTGAGGCTTTATCCAAAGAAGCAAACAAAGACGTGCTTCAGATTTGCAAGGATGACTGTCACAGTGTTTACGTTTAATAAACTTTTAATTTTAGGATAGTTTTAGATACACAGGGAAGTTGCAAAGATGGTACAGAGTTCCTCTGTTCTCCATCCGTCCTTCCTCCTCGTTTCCTTCATTGTTTAACTGCTGATACTAGTATATTACATTCATCACAACAAATGAACCAGTATTGATATATTTTATTAATTAAAATCCATACTGTATTCCTGTTTCCTTACTTTTAAACTACTGTTCTTTTTCTGTCCCAGGATTCTATCCGAGTGCCAATTACATTTAGTTGTCGTCTCCCTAGGTTCCTCAAACCTGTGAGAGCTTGCCAGATTTTCCTTGTTTGTTTGTTTGTTTTTTTTAAGATTTTATTTTTAAGTAATCTCTACACCCAACATGGGGCTCGAATTTACAACCCTGAGATTAAGTCACATGCTCTTACCAACTGAGCCAGCCAGGTGCCCCAGAGTTTCCTTATTTTTTGATGCCCTTGACAGTTCTGAGGAACACAGATCAGGTATTTTGGAGACTGTCTCTTGATATTTTTTTTTTTAAAAAAATCATGATTAAACTGGGGTTATTGGTTGGCAGGAAAACCACAGCTATAAGGTACCAGTCCTGTCAGATCATATCAGGGGACAAGCTGTCTACATGACTTTCCACCAATGATGTTAAGCTTAATCACACAGCAGAGATAGCATTTGCCAGATTTTGCTGTGCTATTTTCCAAAAGCAAAAGTTCTCAAATAAGCTACATGTCAGTAATGAGACTGTAGACTCCACGAGGGCAAGAATTTTGCCTGTTACATTCACAACTGTGCACCCAGTACCAAGCACAATTGTGACTCATAGTGGATGTTCAGTGAGTAGAATTTGTTGGATGAAGAGGAGATTGGTTAAATAAATTAATTTATGGCGTGCCTGGTTGGCACAGTCGGTTGAGTGTCCTATTCTTTTGTTTTTAAAGATTTTATTTATTTATTTGACACAGAGAGAGAGATCACAAGTAGGCAGAGAGGCAGGCAGAGAGAGAGAGGAGGAAGCAGGCTCCCCACTGAGCAGAGAGCCCGATGCGGGCCTCGATCCCAGGACGCTGAGATCATGACCTGAGCCGAAGGCAGAGGCTTTAACCCACTGAGCCACCCAGGCGCCCGAGTGTCCTATTCTTGATTTCAGCTCGGGTTAAATCTCAGGGTCATGAGATCGAGCCCCGTGTCAGGCTCTGCACTCAACATGGAGTCAGCTTGGGTTTCTCTCTCCTCCTCCCTCTGCTCCTCATGCTTGTGCTCTCTTTCTCTCTAAAATAAATCTTTAAAAAAATATGATGGACTATTAGTGGTCATCACAGATATTTGACGGTATGGAAAAAAATCAGTGTTATATTCAGTGAATGAAACAGGTCAAAAGGTAATTTGTGTACCTCCTATTTTCTATAAAGTTTGTATGTTTGTGTGTGTGTGTGTATGTGTGTATGCCCGGGTATGTGTGTAGAAAAAGAACTAGAAGGTTGCCAAAATGTTAAAGTGGTTGGTGGTTATTGTGCAGTAGAAGGATTACAGGGGATTTTAATTTTCTTTCTTGTTCAGTAACGAAAAGAATGACTTTCTAAATCAGAGGGAAAAAAACCAATACAAATGGAGAGAAGTTTTGACCTTCAGGAAGGTTCTCGAGCAAGAAAAATAGATGTTTCAATACAATGCCCAGCAACCGCATTATTTAGCCATCTATTAGTATCTGTGAAGGAACTGAAATCAGTGATGCGGTGCATAGAGGGTGTTGTCCTCAAAATTCTGCAGTTTCTAGGAAACAGGGTACACTAGGCACCATCTGTTTCTGATTTAGGGCATTAGAGTTGCAAGATCATGAGCTGTATCTTTGTTACTCTCGTAACAAATTGTTTAAAGTTAAAAAAAAAAAGTAAAGAGCAAAACCAAATGCACAGGATGCCAGAGTGAATGGCATTATTGTATCGCTGGCTTTCTCCTCCCTGGGGCTTTGCATTTTAAAAACACATGTTGTGGTTTTTCTGTGATTATCTTCCCACTTCCTGTGTTGTATCTTCCTTACTGTAAATATCCTTTTGTGTAGTCATGCTTTTCTTTCCCTGTGTCTTGCATGTGTGTCTTTCTTAATACTCAGTAACTCTCTCCAAACTTCCACCGTATATTTTCCCAATACTAATTTGTATGGGTCCAATAGTATTTTTAGAGATTTTTAGAACGTTGATTTCAAATTCTAGTTCCATCTTCTATGAGCTGTGAGATCTGCGCAAAGTGGCTTCACCTCTCTGAGTTTCCCTCTCAAAACGAGGACGGTCTTCCGTACTCACTCAATATTTCAAGGAGAAATGAGATTTAATGTAAATAAGCGTAGGATCCATCCTATTGCCAGTCACAAATGAGGCACTTAGCCTGTGGCATCTCTTACTTCCTTCTCCCCTTCCATACATACTCTATACTGTGTCTCATGCTATCTTTCTAAAATGCTAATAACATATTAAAGGATCAAGTCTAACCTTAGGCTTTCAGAGTCCTCTTTAAAGGAGCCCCAGCCCGTTTCTGTGGTCTTACGACCTTCCAGGCACATTGTATATACATATTATGCTCCAACCACACCAAATTACTAGCTGTTGCCTAAACACACGTTACTCTTTCTTCTCTTCATGCTGTTAAGCATCTTTTCTGTGTCTGAAAGTCCTTTGTGCTTCTTGCAGACAACTTTTGTTGTGAAGCCTTTCTCTGACAGCTTGAGGGCCCCCATGCTCCCCTCTGACCACAGTAACCTGTTCAGACCTTTATTCACGCAATTCCTTATACAAGTGTCTACATCATTCACTTATTTATTCGACAAATAGGTTCTCCAGCTCTTTCCATGCACCAGGCACTGGAATGTATCCTCTGGTTAAATTGTGGATCCCACAACGGCCGGAGTCTTGTCTTATGCACCTCCTCTCAACCCTGTGCTTAGTAGAGGAGTAAAACAAATACTCAAAGTCTGTTTGTTCAATAACGAATGAAATTCAGGCATTTCTTTTTCGATAATCAAACTGCAAATCATAATGCTACCAAGTACTCCCTCATTTGCCCTTTAAAAGACAAAGATAAAAGACACATATTTTCTTTTACATGTAACATATTGTTATGCTTATTAACAATTCCAGGGGGCTCAGAAATATTCCTTTGCTTTGAGTGTTCTCCATCTGGAAGAGTTTAGCTAATTAAACCAAAGATCACGGATGAGTTGGCCCCATTTATCTCCAATGGATGAAATCCTTTTCTCTCCAGAGGATTCTTCAGACAAATATCATGGGTCAGTGTTATTTTTAGTAACATATATTTTTGAAAGTCTTAACATTTTTTCAATTTCTAAGTTTGGTAACACATACTTTTGAAACTCTTTTTATTTGTTGTTGTTTTTTAAATTAAATTTATTAGCATATCTTGGCCTATACAGAAGCATTTGTCTCAACTCTAGATGATATTGAATTACCATACTAGAGATTAAGGTAGTCATTAGTCTGCAAAAGAACTTAGAAAAAAAATGCTTTGTCTCTCTCCCCCACAAGTGCAGGATTCCTCTTGGTGATGATATTCTGTGCAGATTGAATGGTGATTCAGAGAAAGCTATTATTATCCTTCCTTTTGCGGGACTTTCAATTTTTGATGATTAATAGTTGTCAGTATTTCTGAGTTTTCATTCCCGTCCTTCCCCTCTCCTCCATTCTTTCTCAATGCAGGGAAACTTACAGGTCTTATGTTCTTGGATTCATTTGGCTTCCTCTTGTATGCTTCACAGGACAGTTATGAAAATTCATGTGCTGATTACATGCCGATTTCTTTAGGCTTAAGAATGAGAACACTTTATAACCTCACATTAGCAACAATTAAATAATGGCCACAAGAGCTGAGTTTTAGGGATCTAAAATTTTTTTCCTCTAGTTGGAAACAGTTTGTCCATCTTGAGTTGCATCATGACATTTAGACTGACTTGCCCAGATAGGAAAAAGGTAAATCAGGTTTTAGTGGAAAAGATACCATGCAGACTTGCACAGTAAATAAACCAGACCCCATGTCTAACATGACTTTCCTTGCTCGGCAATGTCAGCATGGCCCACTGACTCACCTGAACTTCATTAAGAGCTAAAAAACAATAAAGGGAGTCAGCGTGGAGCCAGAGGCACCCACGGAAGTTTATTGGGCCCTATTTAAGTGAGGCCCTCTTTCACATCCCTTCTTGGGGCTGTTCCTCAGCTTCTCTCAAGACTGCCTCCTCCTAGCCTATTTCTCTGGGGTTGGGGGGAACAAAAGAGTTGGGACGGGCAGCTGTGGCATTCAGATCACTGAATTTACCAAAACAACCAGGTTCTTTGGTCATCATGGCCCCAATAACAGAGTTGATCAAATCCTTAGCTCCTAAGGGGTGTTTGGCATTTTTACAGTGCCCCAAAAGTTGGAGGGCTGTCACCAGACACTTTTCTCATTTCCCTTCCCTGAGGCCATCCCCACATTTCTCTGGAGGTCATTCCATCCGTCCTTCACCCTGTGGTAGTGTTGGAAGAGCGCAGCATGTTTTTCTAGCCTCAGGGAGAAATGCTTCTGCTAACTGGTGCTTTGGCATTATAAGGAAGGCCTGTGAAACCCTTCGGTGTGCTTTGAGGAAAACGTTATTAGGACCCTGTTTTCTAAAGTCCTTCGGGAGGACCCATGGGCGACAGCACAAGTGTGCTGGGCCTATGCGACTGGTGTGTTTCTCCTTCAGGGGCTTTGTGCACTTTGTAACTCAGGATGTTTCTCTCTCGTGTTGCTTATCAGGAGACTGAGCCAACTCTTGTCCCATCTCTAGCAAAGACGTCATGACTTGCATCCTATTTCCCTTGGCTATATGTTTCTCATCTCAAATTTGTTTTATTTTGGTCCAGTGTTTGCATTTTTGTAGGTAGCCTTATGTTCTTCTTGCAAGAAGATGGGTTATAGATAAATAAGTAAAGCAAACATTGGTGGGTAGGAAAATCCAGAGAAAATGTGCTCTTGCAGACCACACTCAGCTACATTGAGAGGACCTGGGCCTGCCACTAAATTGCCCACAGTGCTCTGTGGATTGTGTTAGAAAATGCAGTGCCCTTTGGAGCACCATGGCAATTCCCATGGTATGGATAAATATAGCAACGGATGTGTGAATTGCACCCAAGTCATGAAACCTGGGAATCGCTGAATGAATGGTAAAGCAGGAACCTAGTAAGGCCTTTTTCAACTTTGTCGTTAAAAATGATTAGATTCTCCTACAGGAGAAAGACTCAAGTGACCCGAAGGAAGTGATTCATCGGGGATGAAACCAAAGAGTAGTGACAGAAAAGGTCACCAGAGGGAAAGCAGGAAGTGCCAAGCAGAAACTCCAAAAAAATTAATAAATAAGCATTTGTCAAAAGGCGAGTACATAAGCCGTCCAACCCAGGGTCACAAGCTCCTAGCAAAGTGGCTAGAATTTCTGCTGATGAATTGAAGGAAATTTGCAATAAGGAAAAATACACCCATCTGAAAAGAAATCCAGTTCATAAGGTCAGCCCAACCCAAAACAACATCAGTGAACAGGAATTTCATTCTGTGAACAATACTGATTTTAGCCCTACAGTGGCCAGCTCATTCCTTTCCAGAGTGCATATGGTTCACACCTATTTTTGTTCTGAAAATTCAACAGAGAACTTTTGAAAAAAGTCCCGGACAGTCAGGAACCCTCAGAAAATGTGATTTTTGTTTCCACGATGGCACATGTCTGTTAGCGATTGCCAAGTTCACTAAAGCGCACGGTGCGGGCAGTGAGACCGCCAGTGACCTCACACACACGCGGACTTTCAGGGAAGGGAGACGATGGCACTTGGTACTGCCTGACATTTAAATACCAGCATAGAGCCCAGGAAGCCTACCGGGAGTATTGAAAGCTGAAGAAATGGGTGACGTCACATAGAGGGGGAAGAGGAAGAGGAAGGAGGGCCCAGGGCTGGACCTCAAAGTTCTGTGTCTGTGCTGAACTCCAGGTCCACGTATCTAGCTGCCTACTTGACATCTCCACTGATGTCTGATACATTTCTCATACCAAATATTCAAAGCCCAACCTTGACTTTCACCCTCCTGGTCTTCTCTAATTCTGTAAGTGACATTTCCATCCTCCAGTGGCTCACGCCCCCAAATTTGAATTACCAGATCCCTCCTCTTTTTCTCACATCCCATATCCAATCTGTCAACAAATCCTCCCTCCAGGAGAATACTGTTTTCCACTTTTTATTCTGTCTACCACTGCCTCTCTGGTCCAAGCCATCTTCTCCTCTCCCCTGGATTGTTGTAGTAGCTGCTACTTCCATCCTTCCCTCCTCCAGTCTATTCTGAACACGGCAGCCAGAGTGGTCCTGTTAGAGCATTAGACAAGTCATGTCGCTCCTTTGCCCCAAACACTCTTTTTGCTTCTCATGTCACTTAGACTAAAATGGTCTCCCAGGCTGTTTTATGACCTACATCCCCTGCTCCATTGCCTCCTGGAGTACACGCTCTCTTTCTTCTCTTTCTGTTTCCCTTACCCTGGCTTCTGCTATCCTTCAAGCGTGTTAAACTCTGCTCTGCCTCAGGGCCTTTGCACTTGCAATCTGCTTAGCATACAACATTTCTTGCTTCATTTCACTCCTCAAATGTAACTTTATGAGACCATCCTGTAAAAAACAGCAACCCCCATCCTTGGCTCTTCCAATCTCCCTTAACCTGTTTTATTATTTTTTCTGTATCTCTTATGACCATCTAACATACTACATAGTTGCTTATTTGTTGAGTGATTATCTCCTATCTAGGAAGAATATATGCTCCATAAGGAGAAATTCTGTGTCTTTTGTTCACAGCTTATTCCTAGTGCAGAGTAGACACTCAAATATTTGTCGAAGGAAGGAAGGAAAGGCTATAGCATTTCTCATCCAAGTAGAGAAAGAATTGACTAGGAGACTGAGAAGTGGCCAGAGAATTGGGAAAGGAGAAGCCAGGAGCATGAACTATAGTAGAAGCTGAGAGAAAAAGCATTTTTTTATTGTGGTAAAAAAATATAAACGGGGCTCCTGGCTGGCTCAGTTAGTGGATCCCTCTTGATCTTGGGGTTGTGAGTTCAAGCCCACGTTGGGTATAAAGCTTATTAAAAAATATATATATATATATATACACACATATATACATATATATACACACACACATATAAAACATAGAATTTACTATTTTAACCATTTTAGAGTATACAGTTCAAGTGGCATTAAGTATACTCGCATTGTTTTGCAACCATCACCACGGTCTATCTCCAGAACTTTTTCCACCTTCCCAAACTGAGACCCATTAAACAATGCTCCATCCTCTCTTCCCTGCCGTCCCTGGCAACCACCACTCTGTTTTTTGTCTCTATGACTTTTGCTACTCTGGATATCTCCTATGAGTATACTCACACAGTATTTGTCCTTTTGTGACTGGCTTATTTCATTTGGTGTGATGTATACAAGTTTCATCTAGTATTTATCAGAATTTCCTTTTTTTTAAAGCTTTTAAAAAACATCTTTATATTTTTAAAATTTTAAAAATTTTAAAACTTTTTTATTTTTAAAATTTTAAAAAATACCCTATTGTCTGTATATACATTTGTTTATCCACTCCCCTGTTGATGGATAATTTGGGTTGCTCCCACCTTTTGGTTATTGTGAATAATGCTCTTCTGAATACTTTTTGAGACACTGCTTTGAATTTTTTAGGAGGTATCTATCCAGACGTGGAATTCTGGGGTCTGTGGTAATCCTCTGATTCATTTCTTTCTTTCTTTCTTTCTTTCTTTTTTTTTTTTTAAGATTTTACTTATTTATTTGTCAGAGAGAGAGAGAGCACAAGCAGGCAGAGTGGCAGGCAGAGGCAGAGAGGGAAGCAGGCTCCCCACTGAGCGAGGAGCCTGATGTGGGACTCGATCCCAGGACTCTGGGATCATGACCCGAGCCAAAGGCAGCCGCTTAACTGACTGAGCCACCCAGGTGTCCCTCCTCCGATTCATTTCTTATGGAGCTGTTGCACTATTTTCCACAGCAGCTGCACCAGTGCACAAGGGTTCTGATAGCTCCACATCCTTACCAAATTAATTTTCGTTAAAAAATGTTTTGTTTTTAGGGTGCCTGGGTGGCTCAGTGGGTTAAAGCCTCTGCTTTTGGCTCAGGTCATGATCTCAGGGTCCTGGGATCGAGGCCCTCATCGGGCTCCCTGCTCAGTGGGGA
>LNAC01000205.1:2684098-2752393 GCA_002007465.1 Ailurus styani
TGCCTGCCTCTCTGCCTCCTTGTGATCTCTCTCCCTCTGTGAAATAAATTAAAAAAAAAATGTTTTGTTTTTACCTTTAGCTCAGGTTGTGATCTTGGGGTCTGGGGATAGAGCCCCTCATTGGGCCCTCTGCTCGGTGGGGAGCTGGCTTCTCCCTCTCCCACTCCCTCTGCTTGTGTTCCCTCTCTCTCTCTCTCTCAGATAAATAAATAAAATCTTTAAAAATTNTTTTTTTTAAAGATTTTATTTATTCATTTGACACAGAGAGAGAGATTACAAGTAGGCAGAGAGGCAGGCAGAGAGAGAGGAGAGAGGAGGAAGCAGGCTCCCCGCTGAGCAGAGAGCCCGACGTGGGCCTCGATCCCAGGACCCTGGGATCATGACCTGAGCCGAAGGCAGCGGCTTTAACCCACTGAGCCACCCAGGCGCCCTAAAAATTTTTTTTTGTTTGTAATTAATAGCCGCCCTAATGGGTGTGAAGTGGTATCCCATTGCGTTTAAGGGAAAGCATTTTCTTCCTTCCTTCCTTCTTTCCTTCCTTCCTTCCTTCCTGAAGATTTTTTTAAAAAAGATTTTATTTATTTATTTGACAGAGAGAAACATAGCGAGAGAGGGAACACAAGCAATGGAGTGGGAGAGGGAGAAGCAGGCTTCCCACTGAGCAGGGAGCCCGATGTGGGGCTCAATCCCAAGACCCTAGGATCATGATCCAACCTGAAGACAGATGCTTAATGACTTAGCTACCCAGGTTCCCCAAGATTTTTTAATCTTAAGTGATCTCTACACCCAATGTGGGGTTTGAACTTACAACTCTGAGATCAAGAGTGGCATGCTCTGAGCCAGCCAGGTGCCTGCAGAGGAAAGCATTTTATTTATTTATATATTTATTTATTTAAGATTTTATTTATTTATTTATTTGACAGAGGAAGAGGAGAGAGAGAGCATGAGCAGGGGAGCAGCAGGCAGAGGGAGAGGGAGAAGCAGGCTCCTTGCTCAGCAGGGAGCCTGATGCAGGGCTCCATCCCAGGACCCCGGGATCATGACCTGAGCTGAAGGTAGACACTCGACTAACTGAGTCACCCATGCTCCCCTAGAGGAAAGCATTTGAAGCCAGAGACGGTGGTCAGCTGTGTCAAGAGCTGCTCCAAGATAGGTAAACCAAGACTGGAATGTCTATTGGATTTGGCATGTGGAGGTGGTGGAGCAGAATGACGGAGGGTCATCAGATTGGATCAGGCAGGAGAGTGAATAGGTGGTAAGTTGACTTGAGAAGCTTGTCCGTGCTCAGGAGCAGAGAAATACTCTTTTTGAATGTTTGCTCTGCTCTGATATCATGTGAGATGCCAGGGTTGGAGGAGAAGTGCCAATAGATGGGTTCCTGTCTTCATGGGGCTGACAGTTCAGCAGAGGAGAAAGACAGTCAAGAAGTTTCTTCAACTCCAGTTTGATAAGAGCTAAAATCAGAGGTGGAGGATGCTGTGTCTGTTACGGCCAGATGGCACCTGAAGAAGGGGAGGAGGGCGTCAGAGGAAGTGTCTGAGGAAGTGACACTCAGATGGGTTATAATTTGGTGTCCCCTGAGGTCTGTCTTCAGGAAGAGGATGCCTTGGTCCTGCTGACATTGGCATGTGGGTGCCATGGCGATTCCTTCTCATTGTAAGCCCCAGCCAATACAGTGTTCCCAGATAACTTCTGTGAGTCCTCAGAGAAGCACGTCTCACACACTCTCAAACCAGCCTGTCAGTCTGCCTCTTCTTCCTCTTCAGCTCTGGCTTCTATTTATCTAGATACTCTGTCTAGGAGACTAGTTGATGGAGCATTCCTGTGGCCAAAGTTGAAGGGTCTCCATGTAAGGATGGCCAAGTATGTGTCATGCCTCCTCCTCAGGCTTCTAGAGCCATCTGTTTTGTGAGTGAGGAGGGCTCACCCAGGCCTGGGGGGTGGGTGGAGGGGTAATGTGCTCTGCCTCTACCCCAAAGTGATCATGCTTGTGCTCACAAAGTCTCTCATTCAAGTTTTCTGTCAACTTTCTGTCCTGTTCAATTCCAGTTCAAGGGCCAGATGGGGACTAGACCTATGACCTTGGGCTAATTAACCTCCTTGAGCCTCAATTTTTTTCATCTGTAATTTGAGGATAATAGAAGTACTTATTTCAGATAAAGTGAAAAAATTCACGGAAAGCATTAACACAGTGACTGGCACATAGGAGGAGCTTGGTAACATTTAGCTTTTGTTGTTACTTTTGTTATTATGGTTATGTATTAGAGTTCAGGTATACGAAGCGTCTGAGCTCCAGTTCGGTGATTCTACTGTTCAAAGTGCACTGTTTAATAAATTGGCATTCTAGCTTTAGCCATTAGTCTTGCAAGCTTAGCTAATGTGTGTCTGCTTCTAAGAGCTAAGGCCTTGGGGTGCTGACAAGATCTGGATTCTGAAAGGCGGGGCTAAGGACAGTTGTAGCCTGGCCTGTATTCACCAGAGTAGTGAGGCTTCTCAGGGGCCAGCTTACTGCCCTCCCTGGATATGCCCAACTCTTCCTTTACCTTTCCACTTGGAACCCCAGTGTTGTAACACCAACCCTGCTTTCTATATACCCACTGGAAAAGAATGTGTTTTTTTTTTTTTAAGATTTTATTTATTTAACAGCGAGAGATAGAGAACACAAGCAGGGGGAGTGGAAGAGGGAGAAGCAGACTCAGAAGCAGACTCCCCGCTGAGCAGGGAGCCCAACGTGGGGCTCCATCCCAGGACGGAGCCAAAGGGAGACGCTTAACTGACTGAGCCACCAGGTGCCCCAACAGTGTTTTTAAGCATCTGCATGCCAAAGGTTTCCAAATGTCTCTGGAGTTTGGGGAGTCTTGTTTTTTTGTTGTTTTCTTTCTTTGTACCACTCCCTTGCTCGACTCCGTGGGCTTCCTGATCTCTTCCTTTAGCAAGGCAGTGTGATACTGAGCTCCAGAAAATTCCCAGGGAAAACCTCTGCCAAAATGCAAAAGCAAGGAAAAAGGATAAAAGCAACAGTTTTGGACCAGGCTGGCATAAACGGTAAACGCTTTGTGCCATATTTACTTTTTCTTAATCTAAAATAACAGAGATAACATACACAATGGACTTTCTAACTTGCCACTTTTCGCTTATCTTTTTTCCCCGTTGTGAGCCCTAAGACATCATGTTCTTTCATATAATCTTTCTCTCTCTCAAAAAAAAAAAAAGAAACCAAAAAAAAAAAAAAATGTTGGCCATTCCATTCCTGCTGCCCATGGAGAAGAACAGACTCTATCTGATATTTCAGCTGGAAGGCAGGGTGGCAGATTCTTTCCAATGGGGTGGCGACTTCCTCCCTACTCTCTGAACACACCCCTTCCCAAAAATACGCCCTCCTGGGCAGGCAGCACAAAGGGAGCAGACCCAGCTCTCGGCGTCAGCAAATGCCCACATCCCTTCCTTTTCCTTTTACACCCAGTGGCCTGGGAATGGCACATGAGCTTGGGGAATCTGCACCACCAATCTGTGTGGCCCCATCAGGCCTGCAAATGGCCTCGCTCTCATCTCTTGCCCTCCTGGACCATCTTCCAAGCCAACTGCCAGACGTGATTGTCCTGAAAGGCACAATCTGATCATTTCATTCCATCTGCTTAAGAACTTGCCATGGCCTTTTGGCCCACAGTGAGGGTTCCCAAACTCCAGCCTCAGGTCTATGCATGGTTGGCTATAAAAGAATCATTGTATTCAGATGTACGTTCTAGAGTTTGGAATAGAACCTGGGGATCTGGATATCTAGCCTGAATTCTTTAGGCCGTAAGTGACAGTAACAGATCTCAAACAAGCTGAGGTAAAAAATGGAGTCCATGGGCGCCTGGGTGGCTCAGTGGGTTAAAGCCTCTGCTTTCGGCTCAGGTCATGATCTCAGGGTCCTGGGATCGAGGCCCGCATCGGGCTCCCTGCTCAGCGGGGAGCCTGCTTCCCCGTCTCTCTCTCTGCCTGCCTCTCTGCCTCCTTGTGATCTCTCTCCCTCTGTGAAATAAATAAATAAATAATCTTAAAAAAAAAAATGGAGTCCATTATGTCTTCTCTTGGGAAGTCCAGGGGGTAAAATGACCTTAGCTGTATCTGCGGGGTTTTATTTTATGGAGGTGACTGAATGATGACATGGAGAAGTCAATAGCATTGAAAGACTAATGTATTCGTTAATTTCCGGAGAGAAGGGGTTTGCCATGCCACACATGCCCCCATTTAGGGAAGCATCACGTGGCAGAAGAGAGAAGGGGTGGGATGATGGCGGAGGCATAGACCACAGCCGTGATTGGGATTTCTGCAGGAAAGGCAAGGCAATTTCTGCAGGAAAGGCAAAGGCTACTTTGAATAAATCAGGTGGCCTTTGGGGCATGGCAGCTGTTCCTGGTTGTCTGATACCTGACCCTGGGGTTGATTGAGGGCAGGGGACCTAATGTCTTGGTATACGAGTTAGCTGAAGGAGGTGATTTCAGAGTATGGACTCTGGATCTCAAGGGAGATGTAAACTACTTCAGCTGTTAGGTCGGGTGCCAAATAGACCAGTACAGAATCTAAGAAGACACAATTAGAATAAGAACTGGCTTCAGTGGGAACGGCCTTAGGGATGTGCTGTCAATAAAGCAGCCATGAGCTACCTGTGGCTGTTGACCACTTTAAGTGTCACTAGCACGAACTGAAATGTGTTGTGTGAGATATATACTCAGTTTGAAAGACAGCATAATAAAGAGAAAACTTGTACAGCACGGTGATGCGATAGTCATGTGCGTTGCTTAGGGCTTGCCACCATGGGTGTGGTTGCCGTCTGTCACCACGCAACTCCGTTACAATATTATTGACTATATTTCCTATGCTGAAAAAAACGAAACAAAACAAAAATCCAAACAACCCAAAATATTGGATTAAATATAGCGTGAAAATTCATTTCATCTGCTTCCTCTTACTTTTCTTAACGTAGACACTAGAAATTTAAAATTGCCTGTGCAGCTTACATTTGCGGTTCACATTACATTTCTGTTGGACAGCACTGGTCCATATAACAAATGTTCCCTTTCTCTCTGTGGACTCTGCTTCATTAAAATATATTTGATGTTCATTCTCTCCTACTATAGACTGTGTGTCTGTGAAAAAGGCTGCTGGCATTTCCAGGCATATAGAATTCTAGCTTCTCAATGCCCTCGAAAAGGGAAGTTCTTTCTTCTGTTGTTCACACATCAGTCTCAGGGAAAGACACTCATTGGCTCTGCTGACGTCACAGTCCACCCCTTGGACAAATCACTATTGACAGGAATACAAGTTCCTGTGGCTATTCATGAATTGCGTGTCCATCCAAGTGGAGTGGAACATCCCCATGGCATGAGAGAGGGGCAGTACCCCATGTGATGAAAATAACTCACTATTGCTATTTGCAGTTTCATTACGCTTCCCAGGTGATTCTGACACACAGTATAGTTGGTAACATGCCAAACTCTGGAGGTAAAATCTAATTATATCAGTGTGCTTTGGTGTGGCATATTAAGCCTATAGTCTGGTCTCATCCTAACTTTTTAAATCTCGTGTCAGTTCCCTTCTTCCCTCCCCCTGCAGTATGCCAACATTGTATTCTTTGGATATTTGAAGCTTCTTGCAGCTCCTTGAACACCCCATGCTGAAAAAAATTTACTATAGAAATGTCCAACATACATAAAAACAGAGAGGATAGTATAATGACCCCTTCATATACTATGACCTAGCTTCAACAGTTATCACTGAATGACCAATACTGTTCCGTCCATGCCCCCATTACTCTCCCTAATGGATTAGTTAGAATCTAATCCATTTCCAACATCATACTATTTCATCTATAAATATTTAAATAAGTATACGTATGAATTAAGGAACCTTAAAAAAAGATAATCACAATACCATTATGACTCTAAAAACACAATACTTCCTTATTGTCGTCAAATAACCAGTAGGTATTCAAATTTCTTTGGATTGCTAGAACTGGTTTCTCTAACTGGTATCCAAATAAAGTTTGCTGGTGTGTCTCTTAGATTTCTTTTAACCCATAGGCTCCCTGTGCTCTTTCTCTTACCTTGCAATTTATTTACTGAAGAAACTGAGTTTTTTGTAGTTCCCACATATTAGATTTTGATGATGGCAACCTTATTGTGTTGTTTAGCATGTTTGTTCTGTGTTTTTCCTATAAACTGGTACTTAGATTTAGAGCAGTGTTGTCCAATAAAAATAGAATAAATCACAAAGGCAATTTAACATTTTCTGGTAGCTACATTAATAAAGTGAAATGAGGGGCGCCGGGGTGGCTCAGTTGGTTAAGCATCTGCCTTCGGCTCAGGTCATGATCTCCAGGTCCTGAGATTGAGCCCCACATCAGGCTCCCCACTCAGTGGGGAGTCTGTTTCTCTCTCTCTCTGTCCCTCCCCCCAGCTTGTGTGCATGGGCTCTCTCAAATAAATAAAATCTTTTAAAAGGATAAAGTGAAAATGAGATGATGAAATTATTATTATTATTTTTTAAGTAGGCTCCACATCCAGTGTGGAGCCCAACATGGGGCCTGAATTCAGGTCCCTGAGATCAAGACCTGAGTTGAGATCAAGAGTTGGACACCCAACTGACTGAGCCACCCAGGCGCCCCTGAAATTTGTTTCAGTAATATATCTTACTTAACCCAATATAACCAAAATGTGAATAATTCACCATGTAATATATACAAAGGATCACTAATGAAATATTTTACATTCTTTTTCATGCTAAGCCTCAGAAATCCAACATGTGTTAGATACTTCCTATACATCCTTGCTGTGCAAAAAACAGTAACTACTAGACACAAGAAGTAGCTATTAGCACTTGAAATGTTGCTAGTCTGCACTTCAAGTGATAATAGCTGCTTGTGGCTAGTAGTTACTATCTTTTTTTTTGCACAGCCTAGCTCTAGGGGCTGCAGTTCAGCCTTGTCAAGAATATTTTGCAGATGTACTCCCACCAAAGGCACTTGGTAATATCACTTCACATCACCATGATGGCCAAACAAATAAAAACCGGAAGCTAAATGTTGACAAGGATGTGGGGGAGCTTCAACGCTCATATATGGCTAGTTGGAATGTAGAATGGCCCTGCAGCTGTGAAAAGCAGTTGGGCAGTTTTTCAGAAGGTTCAGTGGAGAATTATCATTTGACCCTGCAATTCTCCTCTAAGGTACAGACTCAAAGGAGTTGAAAACTGGTGTTCAAACAAACATTTGCACACAAATGTTCGTTGTAGCATTATTCACAGTATTGAAAGGTGGAAAAAACCCAAATGTCCATCAAATAGGAAATGAATAAGCAAAATGTGGCGTATCCATACAATGGAATATTATTCAGCTATAAAAAAGGAATAAAGTATGGATGCCTGGTACAGCATAGTTGAACCTTGAAAATGTGCTAAGTTAAATAAGCCAGCATAAAGGCCACAGATTGCATGGTTTTCCTATTTATGTGAAATATGAAGAATAGGCACACTCATAGGGACAGAAAGCAGGTTAGGGGTTGCCATGGGCTGGAGGAGGGGGCAGAATGGGGAGCCAGTGCTGAATGGGTATAGGGTTTCCGTTAGGAAGATGAAAATGTTCTAGATGTAGATAGTGGTGATGGTTGCACAACATTGTGAATGCACTAAATGCACCTGAATTGTACACTTTAAAATGGTTAAAAAGGTGAATTTAACGTTATGTGATTTTTCCTACAATATAAAAGGGCTTGATGTCTGGTTGTTTCTCTTTCAGCAGACATTAATCATCATTGCCTAGATCTATAATTTCATCAGGGGCTTAAGGTTACAGAAGGGCAATATTCTAAATCTAGAATTCCTTCCTCATTTATTTTCTGGGGGTACTTTTATTTGGTGGAAATTTCTTGTCAACCACTTGGTTTTCCTGTGGTACTGTGTGCTTTGCCTGTGCCAGACCATCAGTCTGGAACACCTTTCTTTCTCCTCCCCTCTGCCTAATTCCGAATTCAGCCAGATCCCTCTAGTCGAACTGTTCCTACTGTGAAGCTCAACTCTCTTGATCATAGCACTTATTGCCCTTCATTGTGATTTTTGTTTTTTTTTCCTTCAGTCTCCTCTACTGACTTTCAGCTCACTGAAGGTAGGTTCTGTCCCCTATTCCAGGATTCAGCTCCAACAGAATAGTGGCTGCTCAATAACATTGAGATGGAAGTGAGCTCGTTCGTTGCAATGGGCAAAAGATAAGGGTTAGTTATCTACTTTATATGAGTATGTGAGTTTTATATTGTAGTGTAACTAATTACCACAAATCTAGAGGCTTAAAACAGCACATGTGTTATCTCACGATCTGGAGTTTGGCATGGTTTGGCTGGGTCCTCTGCTCAGGATCTCATCGGGCAGTAATCAAGGTGAGAGGTGGGCAGCGTTGTAATGGGCAAAGCCTCTAGCAGTGAAGAATTAATTTCCCGCATCATTCAGGTTGTTGGGAGAACTCATTTCCTTTTGGTTGTATGACTGAGGTCTCTGTTTTCTTGCTGGCTCTAAGCCAGGGGCCACTCTTGCTACCAGAGGTGGCCCACAATTCCCACAATCCCTTGCTGCATGACCCTCTCTAAATGCCCTCTTGCAACACGGCAGCTTACCTCTTCCGAGTCAGCAGTGGAGAGGGACTCTCCCTGGCGTGTGCTAGCAGGATGGAGCCTTATGTGTATAATCGTACCTCTGATCTCATTTGTCACATCCCACTGGTTATGAGCAAGTCAAAGGTCCCACCCATACCCACACAAGGTGAGAGCATCGGGGCCACCTCAGGGTCTGTCTTCCACAAGTAACCATGACTTATTGAGAATCTGCTGTGTACCAGACACTGTACAAGGCACTTTCCACTAATTCTTCCCCTTATTCCTCAAACTGTTTTCTATTAGATGAATACTGTGAGAGCTATTTTGTAGATTTGGAAAGTGACGCTCAGAGAAATGGGTGTTTGAGGTGTTCAAGGTCTCACAAACGATACAGGACAAATCTGAGATGCAAACCCATGTTTAATCTTAAAATCAGCTTCTCCCTTCAAACCTCACCTTTTAAGTAGTTTGTTCCAGAGAACTCTTAAAAAATTGTCCCCTCATTCCTCTTTCTCAAAGGTCACAACATACAGAGGAAATACACATTCTTTGCTCCTTAACATTCATATTTTAGAGCACAGTCAGAATGAATTCTTCCTGCTAAGAGGGAATGTTCAGATGGGAGCTGGCCCTTCTAGGAAATGTTATGTTGCAGAATTAGGGCAGGCTGCCAAAGCACGCAATGAGACCTGCCCTGGATTTTCTCAGTGCCATTAGAAAAGAGTCATAATAATACCTCTAGTTATATAGTCAGTTATCAATTCCTCTCATTTTGTTCTCCATGTCCCTGGGAGTCAAGAAGGGCAGAGATTTCATATATTTAATGTAGAGATTATTCTGTACATACAAGTTTGTATTTTGGCTTCAAAACTTTAGTATGTTATTGCACAAACATTTTCCCATATTATATCTTCTCTTTAAATATGATTTTAAATGGCTACTTAATATTCAATTCAATGGATATATCCTAACTTACTAAAATGTTTCCCTAATTTTGGCTATTCAGGTTTCTTCTTGTTTTTCACTATTACAAAGAATATAAGGAGAAACGCCTCTGATGGTTGAAATGTTTCCGTACATCTGTATGCACACATGCTTAGGATAGAGCCCTGGAAAAGGGATGGCAGAGGACAGCCTTGAGGCTCTTGGTACCTATAGAGATGTGGTTGTAACCCCCACTTTTCAGATGAGGACACAAACTTAGAGTGAGACTTGCCTCAGAAATGCTCAGCTGAGATTTGAATGCAAGTCTTCTGCCTCCCAGACTGATGTTCTTACAACTAGCTCCTCAGAGTGTGCGCCCGGACCAGCAGCACTGGGAAACCCTGAAAGGATGTTAGAAATGCATGATCTCAGGCCCCACCCCAGATTTTGTGGATTAGAATCTGCATTTACCATGATCCTGAGGTGCCTCTAGGCACACTGAAATTTGAGAAGTGCTTCTCACAATACATCCTCCCCTGTAATTCTGTGACGTACTTGAGAATAAGGCAAAACACCACCAGCTTTGGTGTTACCAGTTTCCCTCAGCTTTGAGATACCTCTTTCACATTGCCTTGTTTCAGGGCTGTGTGCAACGTGCCTACCTCATGAAGGGATTTGTGAATTCACTGTAAAAGAGCAGATTTTTAAACTTGCCTCCATATTCTCTCTGGATTTGGCCAAACCCTCCTGCTCAGGATTGTACGAATAGCATTTTGGAATAGTTTTCAGGAAGTATTATGAAGAGGAAAGTGTATTACACCAGGAATTCTGGTCCGGGTTCCACCGTTAACAAGCTGGGTGACCTTGGAGAGCCTGGGTTATTCTTTATCTATCGAATTAGATACTGTGATGAGAACACACTTTGTTCATCACCGGCCAATGGTGTATCTTTGGGGAGCCTATATTTTGACAGCATCCTCCTTCTGAGAGAAATGAAGGCATTTGGACCAGACGATCCTTGGGGCAAATATTCAAGAGGACCACATTCTTCTGAGGAAACCTGCTTTAGGTTGGATTCCATCTGTGTGCTTTCCAGGGATATGACAGAGTGCTATGAGTCAAATCAGGATGGGTATGAGTGAAGAGCTGGGGTAATTGATCTTCTAGTCCCTTCTAACTCTGAAAACTTATGATCTTATACCATTTCAGCATGAAAAAAGAATCAGAATCTTAGCATGGGCTGGTCATTTTATGTAGCTACCTGCCTTCAGGAAAGAGAGCAGCTTTCTATTCTTTTAAGAATATGGATTTAAAAAAAAATATGGATTTATTTCAAATCCCATTTCTGGGATTAGAGTCTTTCTTTTTGTTGTGATTCAATTAATTTCACTTGCCTTAAGCACATGAGGCAATCAGAGAGCAGGCTCAGGTCTTCCCAATCAGATATAATGACTGACGTCACTGATCTCTGGTTCATTTTCCTTTTTTCTCTCCACACATTATCTTTCTTAGAGGAAGGAAGTTAAACGCTTTATATAGTTCTCTCTGTTTTGCAACCACATTTCTCAGACTTAGAGCTGAACATCATTATGACTAAATAAGCGGCTCTGATTCCGCCTCTTGGAAAATCAGATACTTAAAGGACTTGATATGTCCCATGCAGAAGATTTAAAGAAATGGTCAATGGTGGCCATTTACCCTAAACATCACAGTAATGTTCTCAGAGAAAAAAAAAAACCAGATATTTTTGAGACCAAAATCCAAAATTTTTCTTTTGTCTTAATGTCTTACATAATATCTTTTCTTGTAATAAGTCAGATTATGTTATCATTTCTTTTTTTCTTACAGCATCTTTGATATGGGTGGGGAGGGTTAAATGAGCTTTTTGATATTGAGAGGTCGGTATTTCTAAAACCCCCAGGTTCCAAAGAGGAAAAAAAAGAGAGAGAGAGAGAGAGAGAGAACAGTATTTCTATTACTTTCAACAACAAAATATTTACACAAGGGTCTATTACTTAATGTCCCTTATTTAGGGACTGGTGGGGAATTAACTGCTCGTTCATTTCGTACGTATCCAGGAAAAGCTTACTACATGTGAGGTGCATTTTGAGGTCCCAGGTGAAAGACACGGCTCCTGCCAGTGCTAGGGAAAGTATAAGCACAGGAGCTATGGAAATATCGAGGGCAGACAATGCTTCCTAAGGGGTTGAAGAAAACTGTCTAGTAGAGGCGTCCCTTGGGCTGAGGAAGTGATAGCCGGGGGGGCTGAAGTACATTTCAAGTAGAGGGAACAGCAAATGGGAGAGAAGAGCAAATGCAAAGGTGCAGAGTCAATTGAGAACACTAGCAAAGAATTAAGCATGACCAGGGGCATCTGGGTGGCATAGTCAGTTAAGCATCCAATTCCTGGTTTCAGCTTAGGTCATGATCTGAGGGTCCTGGGATTGAGCCCTGGGTCGGGCTCCACGCTCAGTGTGCAGTCTGCTTAAGATTCCCTCTCTCCCTCTCCCTCTGCCCCTCCTGCTCATCCTGTCTCTCTCTAAAATAAATAAAATCTTAAAAATAAATTAAGCATGACTGGATCATGACAGGTATGAGGAAGAGTGGGGAAGATGCAGGAGTGGGTGGCAAATATACAATGTAGCACTGGCTGAAATAAATCAGACAGACTGAGCCAAAGCCTCCACTGTATAAAGACCCCAGAGAGTGGAGTTACTTTACAGAGGCACTTTAGAAATGATACCTGTTAGGAGTGAAATTCAGTTTGGAGAAGGCGCCATATCGAGAAACCCATTGGCATTCGCCCAAAGTAGAGATTATATTTTCCTTTGGCTTGGGCATACTCCCCCCCACCCGCTTTGAGTGTAAGTGCTTCATCTTTCTTTGGAAGAAAATAAAGTCTCAGCACAGGCGGTGTTTGATGCCGTGCTCATTTGATCTGGTTGATTCAGGAAACAGATGCATCCTCTTGGTCTCAGCACAAATTGTTGGGGTTTCTTTTTTCTGGTTTCACCAAAGCCAGATCTGTGTCTCTATCAGCACAGAGGAAAAAAGTAATTACCGAAGTATTAGTGTGATTATTATTTCCTGATACGAATTGCTGCATTCCTTACTTGTATCTGGTCCTCTCCCTGAGCTGGGGCTAGGAAATTTAAAAACAAACTCTTCTTGGACAAAACCTATATTGATTATTTTTTAATCTCGTCTGTGTTGGAGAACTCTTTGAGAATTTAATGAAAGAGAAAAACCCTTTCCTTGAAGAATTCACATTTTCTCACACCTACAAAATGGAACATGATTTCAAGAGATTCACAAACCTCTTGAAGTCCCTGAGGACCCCTGAGGAATCTGTCGACCCTGGTTAAGAACCTCTGGTCTATACAGTCAAAAGCGAAATGGAAGACCTGCTTGCTGAAATTGGACAGTGACAATTGCCTACTAATTCTGGCAGTACATTTTGGGAGGTCAGAATAAACCTATATTGCATTTGCCATGTAGTTGCTTGAGCCTCTGCCATGACATTGATGCAGCGGGGGGACCTCAGCTTTCCCAATACCCCCACCTCCATGCCAACCCAAACATGAGTGAAGTTTCCAGAGAGAAGAGGAAGAGGAGCTGGAAATCATTTGAGAATTTTCATTTTCTGAAGTTGAGTCCTGACCTTGGAGTTAGAAGAGGACCTGAGTTTTGATAGTATCGTTACTTCTCACTTGTGTAGTCTTGTCAAGTGATTAAAATTTTTCCAGTATCCACTTCCTTAGCTCTAAAATGGGGATAATTTTAATACCCACCTCTCAGGGCTGTTGTGAGGACTTAATGAGATATGAGTGTGAAAGCATTTGCCAGACATCTGGCTCATAGATGGTGCTTGATAAGTTAACTGAAATTCAGTTCTCCGAGAGCAGAGTAAAACCTTTTAGAGAACCTCAGTCTTGAAGAAATTAGGGTGGGGGACTTCCAGTTTCTAAATGCAGCATGTAAGGAGCTTAGAAATTGCCCCTCGGTCCTAACAAGTAAAAAGCTGAACAGACTGAGAAATCAACAACTTTTCTTAGATCTGTCAAAGAAATGAGGTCACAGGGGCGCCTGGGTGGCTCAGTGGGTTAAACCTCTGCCTTTGGCTTGGGTCATGATCTCAGGGTCCTGGGATCGAGCCGTACATCGGGCTCTCTGCTCCGCAGGGAGCCTGCTTCTCCCTCTCCCTCTGCCTGCCTCTCTGCCTACTTGTGATCTCTGTCAAATAAATAAATAAAATCTTAAAAATAAATGAGGTCACAGAGCAAACTGCTATTCCCAGAATTGGGAAGACAGACAGGTGGATACAGAGACTCACGACTTAACAGGAGTAGAGACTGCCGTGGGAAGCAGGTCCACCCATGGTAGAAAAACCTGAACTGTAGTGGACGAATTGCTGGAGGTGCAGGGTGGTCAACTCTGAGGGGTAAAAACTCCAGGGGACCCATTGGTGGGGTGGGGGAGGTACTGTTTTTGTAAGTTTTGCCTTTGGGAGCTCTAGCGGATCCCCACAGTCAGTATTGGAGAAAAGTACTCCTACTTTTGGCAAGTGGAGGGGGAAGAGGAGCCATTTTGAAATATGTCAGAACATTCTGTTGTTCGTAACAGTGCCTGTCCTTTACTTACCAGAGCTTAATCCACTGGGGTTTTACCAGAGCCTAACCTGCCTGGGGGAAGGGAAACATATAACTCCAGCTCTTCCAGCCATCCTGTCCCACCTAAGGTGGGGGCAGGAGCTGAGAAGCACTGAGGAAGCTCACAGTCCAGGCACACACGCTCATCAAAAGACTGAGACCTAACTGTAGGATTATAGACTATGTCCTTGCCACCTACGCCTTACTACCACCCTATTACTAAGGACCTACTTATTGCAATTCCTTTTACACAGTGCATCATGCCTGCCTTTCGACAACAACAAAAATTATAAGCATACTAAACGGGCAAAAAACACAGTTTGAAGAGGCTGAACAAGCGTCAGAACCAGAAGCAGATATGGTAGGAATGTTGGAATTGTCAGACCAGGAATTTTTTTTTTAAGATTTTATTTATTTATTTGGCACAGAGAGAGATCAGATCACAAGTAGGCAGAGAGGCAGGCAGAGAGAGAGAGGGAGAAGCAGGCTCCCTGCTGAGCAGAGAGCCCGATGTGGGCCTCAATCCCAGGACCCTGAGATCATGACCTGAGCCGAAGGCAGAGGCTTTAACCCACTGAGCTACCCAGCCACCCCCAGAGACCAGGAATTTTTAAAAGCTATGATTGATATGCCAAGGACTTTAATGGAAAAAGTATACAACATGCAAGAACAGACAGATAATGTAAACAGAAGTAAAAATTCTAAGGAAGAATGAAATGAAATGCTAGCAATAAAGAAAACACTGTAAGAGCAATGAAGAATGTCTCTGATGGGCTCATTAGTAGACAGGACACGGCTGAGGAAAAAAATCTCGGAGCCTGAGGATATGATAATAGAAACTTTCAAAACTGAAAAGCAGAGAGAACAAAAGACTGGGGGGGAAAAAAGGCAACAAAACCTAGAATAGAATCTCCAAAAACTGTGGGACAATTACAAAAGGTTTAACTTACATGGAATGGGAATATTAGAAGGAAGAGAGAAAAAGGAACAGAAGCGTTATTTAAAGAATGATGATTGAGAATTTCCCTGAATTCGTGTCAGACCCCAAACCTCAGGAAGCTCAGAGAATACAAAGCAGGATAAATGACCAAAAAAACTACATATATGATATTCAAACATCAGAAAATCAAAGATGAAAAACCTTGAAGGAAGCCAGAGGGAAAACAAAACAAAATTCTTAGTTAAAGAGAAACAAAGATAAAAAGTATGTCTGACTTCTCAGAGGCCATGCAAGCAAGAAGAGTGAAGTATTTAAAGTGTTGAGAGAGGGGTGCCTGGGTGGTTCAGTTGGTTAAGCAACTAATTCTTGATTTCAGCTCAGGTCAGGATCTCAGGATCCAGGGAAATAGGTGAACTCAACCCCACCATCAATCAAGTGGATATAACTGATATCTGTAGACTACTTCATCAACCATAGGTTACATGTTCTTCTCAAGCTCACATGGAACACTCACCAAAATAGACCACATTCTGGGCCATAAAACACACCTTAACAAATTCAACAGAATGTAAATCACATAACGTCTACTTTCAGACTATAACACATTTCTAAATAACAAAGAAATCTCAGGAGAAATTGAACAATATTTTGAGCTAAATGAAAATGAGACCACCACTGCTCAAAATTTGTGGGATGCAGAGAAAGCAGTGTTTAGAAGGAAATTAGCATTGAATGCCTATGTTAGAAAAGAAGAAAGATCTAAAATCGGTAATCTAAGGAGCAGCCTCACCAAAGAGGGTATATAGATGGCAAGTAAACATACGAAAAGGTGTTTAGTAACATATGTCATTAGGGAACTGCAAATTAAAATAACAGCGAGGTACTACCACACACCTATTAGAAGGACCCAAATCCCCCAACACTGACGGCACCAAATGCTGGTGAGGATGTGGAACAGCAGGAACTCTCATTCGTTGCCAGTGGAAACGCAAAATGGTACAGCCACTTGGAAAGCCAGTTTGCATTTTCTTACAAAGCTAAACATGCTTTTATTTACTGTAGGATCCAGCAATCATGCTCCACAGTATTTACCCAAATGAACTAAAGACTTATGTCCACACAAGAACCTGCACATGGATGTTTTTAATAGCTTTTTCATAATTGTCAGAACTTGGAAGCAATCAAGATGTCCTTCAGTAGGTGAATGGGCCAATAAAATAAACTATGGTGTATTTAGACAATGGAATATTTTACTTCTAAAAAGATAGGACCCATCAAGCCATGAAAAGACATGGAGGGAACTTAAATGCACATTACTAGGTAAAAGAAGCCAATCTAAAAAGGCTCCATACTGTGTGATTCCAACTACGTGACATTCTGGAAAAGGCAAAACTTTGGAGACAGTAAAAAGATTCAAGATTGCTAGGGGTTAGCTGGGGGGGGGATGAATAGGCAGGGCACAGAGGATTTTTAAGGTAGTGCAAGTATTCTGCACAATCCCACAAGGTGGATACCTGTCACTATAGGTCTGTCCATACTCAGAGAGTGTGCAGCACCAAGAGTGAGCCTAAAGGGAAGTATGGACTTTGGGCGATGATGGGTCCGTGTAGGTTCGTGGATTGTAACAAATGTACCACAGTGCTAGGGGATGTTGACAATGGGGGAAGTTATGCTTGTGTGAGGACAGGGGTATATGGGAACTCTGTACTTTCCATTCAGTTGTGCTGTGCACCTAAAACTGCTCTAAAAAGTAAAATTTATTAATTAAAAAAGCAAAAAAGTTGGTACACCTCTATTCCCACAAGTAATCTGAACTAGGAACAATATATAAATATATAAACCTAAGGGGAAATATTTTTTCCTGTGATGGCATCAGAGCTTTTTAAAAAAAACACACTTTCCCCTCTTATTTTGCGTGTGTGTGTGTGTTTGCACGCATGTGTGCATGTGTGTGTGTGTCTGCATGCCTGGCTGGTGTCCTAGGAACATGCTTCATCTTTCAACCGGGTAGCCAGCACTGAATTTCCCAAGCACACAGGTCATAACCAAGGCCATAACCAAGGAGGTCAGGAAGGAAGAGTCCTTTGGTGTGTGTGGCATCATAGTCAGGTTCACAGGCACCAGAAGAGGGTCCTCATCAGGATTCCTGCCCATAGACTACTTTCTTGGCCAGGCTGCCCCTTCTCTCTCCCTGCATCCTTGTTGCTGCTGTGTGAGTGGATGGAAAGTTCTTACACATTGCATTACAGCCCATTTGGAGGGATGGGTCACCTCAGGCCTCAGGTGCTTTTCTCTTTCCAAAGCAGAACTGAGATTTCACCTGGGCAGTCAGTTCTAGTGACCACAGAACTTTCATTTCCCTTTTATTGTAGGGAGAAAGTTCTAAACACTACCATTTCACCATGAGAAACTGGGTGCTGGGTGGGACTTGGTTCACACCTGTGGTTCCTAACCAGCAAAGCACTGGAATCACCTGGGGAGGACTTAGTCCACAGCAGATGCTTAGGCCCCACCCAGACGGGTGAGCGTGGAGGGTGATTTCCTTTCTCTTTTCTCATTTTTTGTTTTTTAAAAAATGTAATCTCTATGCCCCATGAACGGCTCCAGCTCACAACCCTGAGATCAAGTGTCACATCTTTCATCAACGGAGACAGGCAGGTGCCCCTCATTTTTAGTTTAGTTTTTTTTTTTAAGATTTTATTTACTTATTTGAGAGAGAGAGAGCATGTGAGCCAGGGGAGGGCCAGAAGGAGAGGGAGAAAGAATCTCAAGCAGACTCTGTAATGAGCACAAGGCCCAACCGGGGGCTCGATCCCATGACCCTGAGATCATGACCTCAGCTGAAGTCAAGAGTGGGGTGCTTAACTGACTGAACCACCCAGGTGCCCCTCATTTTTAGTTTTAAATCACTGCTTTTATTTCTTCCAGTCTTATTGAGGTATAACTGACATACAGCACTGTATTTGTTTAGATTTACAGCATAATGATCTGACTTACAGATGCTGTGAAATGATTACCACAATAAGTTTAGTTAACAACTCTTACATAGATAAACAGATATATACTTATGTATGTATTCTCCCTTGTGATGAGAACTCTTGGGATTTGCCCCCTTAACTTTCATATATAGGGTACAGCAGTGTTGACGATAGTCATCCTGTTGTACATTACATCCCCAATACTTATTTATAATGTAACTAGAAGTTTGTGCCTTTTGACGACCTTCATCCTGTTTCCCCTCCCCCACCCCCCGTAACTTCAAATTTGATTTCTTTTTCTACGAGTTTGGTTTTTTTGCTTTTCTTTAGATTCCACCTATAAGTGAGATCATTCAGTATTTGTTTTTCTTTGTCTGCCTTATTTCATTTAGCATAATGCCCGTGTTGTTGCAAGTGGCATGATTTCCTCATTTTTAAAAAAAGATTTATTTATCTATTTTTAAGGATTTTATTTATTTATTTGAGAGAGAGAGAGCAAGCACAAGCAGGGGGAGTAGCAGAGGGAGAGGGAGAAGCAGGCTCCTGGCTGAGCAGGGATCATGACCTGAGCTGAAGGCAGATGTTTAATGACTGACCCACTTAGGGGCCCCCCTGAGAGTCTAAGATTTTATTTTATTTTTTTTTTAAAGATTTTATTTATTCATTTGACACAGAGAGATTACATACAAGTAGGCAGAGAGGCAGGCAGAGAGAGAGGAGAGAGGAGGAAGCAGGCTCCCCGCTGAGCAGAGAGCCCGACGTGGGCCTCGATCCTAGGACCCTGGGATCATGACCTGAGCTGAAGGCAGCAGCTTTAACCCACTGAGCCACCCAGGCGCCCGAGTCTAAGATTTTAAAATAAGCTCTTCTCTGGGCTAATCTTTCTCTCTTTTTGCAGGAGGGAATGCAGAAGAGGGGAAAATCGTAGAAGTTCCTCCTCATTGGCCTCCATGGATTTTGAGATGTACAAATAATGTGGGAGAAGATGGTAGGAAGTAAAACATACCTAACTATGGCCAAACTCAGCGATAGTGTTAGGAAAGACCAGTGCCCACTTTTGGCACATCTTCATTGATTAGAATTATCTGATTGAAGCATTGGGGCCTCTGGAAGTCAAAAGAAGCTGAGAATTCTTTTTTTTTTTTTTTTATTTCTTGATAAATGGAAATATAAAGAAGGCCTAAAGCAGTGTGATACAAATGTGGCATATTTAAAATGTTTGGATTTAACAAATGAATATTTTTACTCCCAAAAAGAAAGTTAGATTTAAAATGTTATTCACAGATTATGATGAAGTTCTAAAGCAATATTAATTCAAAGTAGACTCTATGGGGGAGCCTGGGTGACTCAGATGGTTAAGTGTCTGCCTTCGGCTCAGGTCATAATCTCGGAGTCCTGGGATCGAGTCCCACATCAGGCTCCCTGCTCAGTGGGGAGCCTGCTTCTCCCTTTGCCTCTCTCTCTCTCTCTGTCTCTCTCATGAAGAAATAAATAAAATCTTAAACAAACAAACAAACAGGGGTTCCTGGGTGGCTCAGTGGGTTAAGCCTCTGCCTTCGGCTCAGGTCATGATCTCAGGGTCCTGGGATCGAGCCCCACATCAGGCTCTCTGCTCAGCAGGGAGCCTGCTTCCTCCTGTCTCTCTGCCTGCCTTTCTGCCTACTTGTGATCTCTCTATCTCTGTCAAATAAATAAATAAAATTAAAAAAAAAAACAGACTTAAAAAAAACCAAAAACAAAGTAGACTCTATGGGACATGGTCCGGTGTTGGCTGCCATCCTCCAACATGGCACAGTGACTCTAGGTGTACATTCTTTTGTAGATGATGCTGAAAGTCTGAGTGTGAGGTCTTTGTCAATGTGAATTTAATCGACAAATTGAGTTAAATGCCTCCCATCTCCTCCCCCAAACCATGTAAGTCTCAAATATGATCAGAGAGCACTGTTTTTTATTTTGTTTGTGTTTTTATTTTTTTAAACACTTTTTTAAAGATTTTATTTATTTGACAGAGAGAGAGATTACAAGTAGGCAGAGAGGCAGACAGAGAGGAGGAAGTAGGCTCCCTGCTGAGCAGGGAGCCTGATGTGGGCCTCGATCCCAGGACCCTGAGATCATGACCTGAGCTGAAGGCAGAGGCTTTAATCCACTGAGCCACCCAGGCGCCCCCAGAGAGCACTGTTGACTCCATAAGGGGACTCACTGAATAAGTGGGCTTGACTCTCAGATCTCTTACTTACATGGTGTGGGACTTTGGAGAAAACACATAACTTTTCTCATCTCAGCCTCCTTGTTTGTAATATGGAGATTGTTAAACCGGCTCTGCCTACTCCAGGATGATTATGACACGCAGATGGACTGTAATGCATCAACAGAAAGAAGCCGTTGTTAGTACTATAATGGGATTGCAGAGACACTGTAGGCGTTAAACACTGAAGCTCCTTAATGGAAAAGATGGTGCTTATTCACCATCGAGTCGTTAGCACCTGCCACATATTGACGCTCAGAATAAATTTATTGACTTTATAAATGAAATAGATAAAATATTTCCTTCTTTCAAGTCAGTGTGGTGTTATTGGAATAGACTGGAGCACCCACAGTGAAACAGTGACTTGAAAATGGAACGTGAGCCACTAAATTTTTGGAATTTAGCTACATTTGGGGAGTGTTTCTGGAGCAACTTGCTGAAACGGCTTTGGACTTGCAGAAAAGGCTCCCATCAGGATATTACATACACATTTCCAGCTCTGCTCAGATAATATTGGAAGTGTTCCATAATTGAGGGAGGGTTTTCCCTCAGGCCTTTAAAAATTTCTCATCAGTAATATCCTCATCGCAAGAGAATCCTAAGCCATCTGACCGAGCACCCCTGGGACAGTCACTTGTTTCAACACCGATCCCGTGGTCGGACGTGACCATGTGCCCAGGCTCCCCAGACTCATGATACCAGCTTGTTAAGCCACTCAAGGGTTTGTTTGGTGTTTTACAGATGTGTCATTGCCCAAAGAAAGGCTAAAGATAACAGTCTATTGTGAGTACTACTGATGCCAATAAAAAGAAAATGAAGCCAAAACCTTAGTTTTGTTGTATCCTAAGTCAAATGCAATCGTTTCATCTGTCTTTCCATTTGGGAGGCAGCATTGAACAGTGGAAAGAAAAAGGGCTTTGGAGGCAGCCAGACCGGAGTTAAAACCTTGATGACAGCATGTTGGAGAACGGTGGCCTTTCGTGTGACTTACTCTCGGTTGTACATCCCAAGGTTGTCATGAAAGAAAGACAAGTCCGTGGAAATGAAGGTACCTAGCACAGTGCTGCTGGCACCCATTCTTGGGTGGGAATGGAGGAAACTTCGAAGAGATGGGGGTTGTTGTGGGCTGGGAGGTGTCCCCCATTGGAATCCACTACAGTGGCCTTTTAGGGCTTTGGATTCTGCTTATCATATTCAGAGTCACTGAGACCTCTCTTGGCTGATGGTAGATGAAAACCATTTCAGATCAGGGTGGGATGGGTGGGGGGTGGGGGGAGTGGTTCTTAGGTAAACTTGAAAGGAGTGACCAAAAGACTAGTGGGCAGGAAGAGAAGTGTGGGTGAGCAGACCATCCCAGGGAAAGGAGCTGCCACCAATGATCAATGATCCTTTTGTTCATTCCCTAGTAACATTTCCCTCCATTAGCTTGTGTAATAAGGATTTGTCTGCATTGAATGTAATGCAGTTGCTTTTGGAGCAATTTGAGAATATGGTGTACTGGTGGGGAGAGTTGGCTTTAGGATTAGGCTATGTATTAGGCAGGTTACTTGGCTTCTCTGAGTCTTAGCTTCCTTATTCCTAAGGTGATAGCATTTATTCTCTACCCTCTGTGTCATTGCTTTGCCTCATGGCTCCTCTCTACTCATTGTGATAGCTCATTCATGGTCTTCAAAGGTAATCACTGAGGTCTCTGGGTAGAACTGTTTGTTTTAGACACTCTAGAAGCTGCTGGCCAGTTTATGGTTGCCCACCCACCTCAGGTCTAATCAGCATGGTCAGAAACTATGATCACATAAAGTAACTCAGAGGTGGCTGCTTAGCCAAGGACTGTGGACTGAGCCATTTCTCATAGGAGATTGTGGGTGCAATGGGTGTTCAAGATACAGAGATGAGACAGAGCTTTAATGCAAAGTAGACAGTTGGGTAATGGCAACAAAAGAAGTACTGTTTACAAGCTTCATAAGTTCAAATGAGAAAGAACTTGCTTTGTAGCTAGGGGAGTAAAGGAAAGTCTTCATGAAAGAAAAGGCCTCCAGAGTGTCTATTACCTTAGGTCAATTAGGACTCATACCTGAACTTGAAGGTGAGGGTCAGTCTCACCCAAACCTCATGACTGGGGAATACAGGGAATTCCTCCAACGAACCCACCCCATTCCCTGACCACAAGCATTGATTCAAGGATGGTGTACAACAAAAGTCAAGCCAGTCAGGGGCAGTGAGATCTACCAGGAAGCAGAGGTTCCTCTTCTCTGCTGAATTTGAACATGGAAGCATGTGGCCTTCAAAGTCATTGCCAGGCACAAGGGGAAACGCTTTTGAAAACGGAACTCTCTTTAAGGAAGTAGAGCTGGAAGTGAGAGAGAGAGAGAGAGAAACTGGGCTCTCGATGTATCGTTTTGGGAAAATATGGAGGAGTTTGAGGGCATTAGTGAAAAATATAATTTGCTGGGAGCCCTGCAGCAAGGGTGTTAATATTGGAAAGACAGATTAGAAAGAGATCATTGAAGGTCTTGAATGAGTCATAAGAGGCTTTCTATAGCCTTTCTGTAGGCAATAGGAAGCTACTGAATGTATTTAAGTGCTGTGATATGAGTGGTGTCATGGGTGAAATAATCAGTAATGGGTGCAAAATAGATTGGAACAGAGGAAGGTTGCACGGGGGAGACGATGGGGAGTTTATTGCAATTATCTGAAGACCTCAACTAGAGCAAGTGCAGTGGGGCTGGAGACAGGGCTGGAGACAGGAGGGTGTGGACACATGAGACCACGGAGTCAAGAGTTTAGAGGAAGATTTTGTCGTTGAGTAGAGGCCACATGAGTGGAGGAGGGAGGATGCCGACCTGCCAGTCAAGGCTGGAAGAGCGCCACACCTCACGCTCTGGACCGGCTTCTCCAGGCCACTGGTTTATCACCGTAAAAGGTGGATGGAGGAGATTAGACAGAAGATTAGATGAACTACCTTTGTGTCTTTAGGATAAATACCCAGTAGTGTGATTGCTGGGTCGTAGGGTAGCGCCATTTTCAACTTTTTGAGGAATCTCCATACTGTTTTCCAGAGTGGCTGCACCAGCTTGCATTCCCACCAACAGCCTGATGATTCACAGACCTGTACCCCTTGGGCAAAAAAAAAAAAAAAAAAAAAAAAAAAAAGATTAGATAAAAAATTTCTTTAAGCACAATGCCACAAGGCAAACCGATTGTGATGACGTTTTCCGACACTGAGAAAGTCTATGGTGTTGACTCACAGTCTGCACCATTAGCCAACATCAGGAGCTATTTATAATAGTGCTAGCAAAATACTTTTGAAGGGGGTGGCGTAAAACATACATACCTATTTGTTGAGACTTGAACTGTTTCTCTAACTGGCTGTGTGACTCTGAGGAAATCACTCACCCTCTCTGAGCTATAGTTTCCTCAACTGTAAAAAAGGGAAGAATACAGCTTCTTTCTGGGGTTGTGGTCCTGACCTCATGATCTCACAGGAAAATCCCTTGCCAGTGTCTCATAAATCAAAGATAACTAAATACAAAGTAAAATAAGTAAAAATATTTAAAAAATAAATAAAAGGTAAATATGTTTCAAATCTTCCCCCCCTTTCCTTTCTCCCTTTTCTTTTTTTCTTTTTTTGCCCTGAGAATGCTTTATGTTTGCAGGCTGCCCTTAAACAGGTGGTATTTGTTTTGTCACAGCTTGTTGATAGGCTTCATGTACTTTTTTTAAAAGATTTATTTATTTTAGAGGTGGGGGAGAAGGAGAGAATCTTATTTATTTATTTATTTATTTATTTTTTTATTTTTTAAAGATTTTTTTTTTATTTATTCATTTGACAGAGAGAGAGATTACAAGTAGGCAGAGAGGCAGGCAGAGAGAGGAGAGAGGAGGAAGCAGGCTCCCTGCTGAGCAGAGAGCCCGATGCGGGCCTCGATCCCAGGACCCTGAGATCATGACCTGAGCCGAAAGCAGAGGCTTTAACCCACTGAGCCACCCAGGCGCCCTTATTTATTTATTTGAGAGAGAGTGAGAGCTAGAGAGAAAGAGAGAGAGGGCATACATACAGAGGGAGAGGGAGAGAGAGAAACAGACTCCACACTGAGCAGGGAGCCTGACTTGGGGCTCGATCCCAGGCTGGGATCATGACACAAGCTGAAGGCAGACGGTTAACTCACTGAGCCATCTAGGCACCTCAGAGAGGGTGAGAATCTCAAGCAGACTCCCCACTGAGTGTGGAGCCCAACCCAGGGCGGGAACCCAGTACCCTGAGATCATGACCTGAGCAGAGTCTGATGCTTAACCCACTGAGCCACCCAGTAACTTTTATGGTTAAGATTGTAGTGCCATCTGCATTACAGCATTGGGATGGCCTTTCCCTGCCCTGAATTTTATAATGCTGGAATAGCTAATACACAGTATTTTATGATGATGATTTGCTTTAAGAGCTAAAAGCTACTCCTGATTTATAATATTGTGGAGAACAAACCACAGCAAAGGACTATGCACGTGACAAGCATTGTGAGTAATACAGAGTGTTTAGAGCAGGGGTGTGATAGGGAGGGCTAAAATGCACGGGCAAGTGATGAGGGCCGTAGGAGGAGCACAGGGAAGGTGCTGTGGTTAAGGGAGAGCCACTGTTATGGATCCAGTCTCATAGATCTGTCAGTGGCTCCCCAGTTCCCCTCCACTACCATTTATTGAATGTTTACTATGTGCTAAGTGTTTGTACTATTTTGTTCAATTCTTGGAATAACCCTATGAGGCAGATAAAACATTATTATTAAGCTTATTTGACAGATGAGGAAATTGAAGCTTAGGTCACTTGTCCGAGGTCACGAAGATAGTTAGTAAGTGATCGAGCAAGAACTTGAATCCTGGGCTTTACTAACTCTAGAGCCCGTGGTTTTAACTATAGTCCCAAATCGCCTGGGAAGCCCTCTCTTATCTTTTCTTTTATAGGCAGTTGATTTATGTCACCCATCTGGAATGGAATGGAGTGAAAAAAGGGGATTTGGGAACTATTGTCTCCTCAAGATTACTCAGTTCTTTGATATCTCTCCTGGGAGCCACATTGACTGTCAGCTAGAAGGTGCTGGAAAAAAATAGATTGCTCCCGGGTGTTCACTTGTGTGCAATTTATTATTTCTAAAGATAAGGCCTAAAGAGACTTCTATACCGCATTCTATTTCTTCCAGTGAATGAAAGCAGAAGGGCATCTGTTTAGCATTTGAGATATGCACCTGGCTTGCTCTGGTTAAAGAGAAAAATAAATGTTAAAACATAGTAATCCAAATAATGACTCCCTCTCTAGCTGGCTTGCCCACTGCTTTGAATATGGGACTCAAAGACGGTCATTTAACTTTGGGACTGCCAAAAAAGGATGTCTTTGCACTTGATCCACTGCTAAAGATCTCCACAAGAGAGGGTTGGATCCCCTTCTGCTTCTAAACCTTCTGGGCTCTGGTTCTGAAGCTCGGGGGAAAGTGCTGAGGCTCTGTCAGACAGGGAGCTCCAAAGAAAACATCATCTCGCTTAATACTGCCCTTAAACCTTTAACTGTGGAAGGCACTCACCTTCCACTTGGGGATTTATGCCAAATGCCACGACCTGCTCTTTACCCTTCCCTGCCCTGCGCTGTGTCTTGGGAGGCAGGCCTGTGTGGACTGCATCCGTGGGTTTCCTCACTCTCTGGTTTCCAGTTTGATCAGGCCAGAGGGAAGCACCCACAGCAGATCAGAAGGCAGAGGAGAGCAACATAAGGTATTATTTTTTCCTGTTCCTCCCTGCCAGAGCACCTGCACAGGTTGGCCTTCCTCTGAAGGCCAAGGGTCTTGTGGGTGAGCCAAATGACTGCTTCTCCCTTGTGCCTTCAAGCCCCAGGTGTACTAAGGGCTCCTGGCAGTAACTAGCCCTGCAACGCCCCCCTATCCATTTTGTGCACGTGTCTTTGTAAGTAGCTGTGTTGTTACCCTCGAGTCAAATGACCCAGTTTGGATGTGCCATCTGTTTCCTGCTGGGACCTTGACTGATATACCCAGAGAAGTTTAATGACTTGTCCAAGGTCTCAGAAGGATTTGGCTATGTACCAGTGTGCGCTAATGAGAAGAGATAACACTGGCATATTTTACTGTTTACGAAGCAATTTCATCACCATCATCTCGGGTACAGGAAAAGCTTTCCACTTAGAGATTAGAAAATTGAATTTTAGAGGAGAGGAGGAATGGGCCACAGCTGATGAGCATCAGGGCTGTCCTTGAACCCAAGGCATGGGTTCTGCCTGTCACCCCCTGGGCACCTCCAGGTCAAGCTGAACCTCTAATTCTTCACTAGCACCACTCCAATGTGGAGCATCAGGGGAACAAACATGCCCGGGGTTCTATCTCCCACGCCCCCAGAGCTAATGATGCTACATACACAATCCACCCATCATGTGTGCAAAGTGAGGACGCCCCCATCTCCTACATGAGAATACTGAGGCTTAGAAGGCTGAATGTCTTATCCAGAGTCACACAGCTGAGAAGCAGCTGGAACTTGAACCCAGGCCTGTGTACCAACTCTTTCCAGTGCCCTGCATTGCCTTCGGGTACACAGGTGTGGATTTCTGAAGGCACTGCAGGCTGCAGACCTAGTGCATCCTTTGTACCTTCTCTCATCAAGCCAGTCCTAGTTTGGCCATCATACTAACTCTGGGACCTTGGCCTGGATTTCCTATTGGGAAGCCAAGGCAGCTTTTGTGGATGAAACATGGTAGAAAATGGAGAACAGCTGATTAAAATCAGGAGATAACATGGCAAGGGCTGGAGGCCCTCGGCTGAGATAGCCTGGAAAAAGTGCCACCAGGGTCAGAGCTACCTCCTGTCGCTACTGCATGGGGAGCGGTGCCAGAGGGTGATGTTCAGCTTTGATGAGCATCCCAGTTAGCAGGGCTGAAGGGTCCATCTGGTCAACCATCTTCATGGGAGATTGGGCCCATTAACTTTCATGACATAATAGCAGAGTCAGGGGCTCTTGTGGGCTGAGTATTGACCTGGGGTCACCTGCTCTCTGTGTATAAGGACTCACTTCCCCACTTCGGACCTCAGTTTCCCTACCTGAAATATTGGATGAGATGGATGAATCCAGCTGCCACCTATCTTCCCAATTTGTCCTTTATGAGTTGGGGATCTGGGGAAGTACGTGAGTCTTTCAAGACCTCCCCACTTGCTGATCCCCCCGCCCCATCCCTTAGCAGGTAGCAGGGTTGTATTGTTGGTAGATTTGCATCAGTCCATTCACACTGTCTTCCCTATTTAGTTACATCCATAAACAGCTGGCCAAGACCGGGCAGTGGCCTGTGTTTGTGGAGTGGGGAGGACTGGATTCAGGACTCTCTGCATAGCATTTTTGCCAGCCACCAACCCTTGAGGGGTGATCTGCAGTCTTACGAAGTTTTCTAGGTGAAGTGCTGGTCCAACCTGCCCTTACTTTACCACAGTGACAAGCAGAGCCTAGGATGCCAAGTGACTTTCCAGGGTACCCATGACCTGGGGCCTCCAGCCTCCTGGAGCACTGTGCTCTCGCTGCCAAACAAGACTCACTGTGCTTGGCGAGGGTCTCCGAAGGGTATTGCTTTGAGGATGAAACAGAAATGATAAATGTACAGTGTAGGGGGAAACGACATAGAAAATGTAGAGTAATAAAAAGAGGAAGATGAAAAGAGTGATTTAATGCCACACTGTTTTGGCTTAAGCAGAGTAGGGCTATAAGGAGGTGACCTGGAAACTGGCTTAAAACCCAGCCGAGACTGAACTTTTTGTTCTTATTGGCAGGTTCAAGGGTTAGTGGCCACTGTGCTTTCTGTTTTGGGAGGGCCCTTGGCCAGGGTTTCTGAGTACTCAACCCAAGCCAGGTGATGAAGCAACTGGCAGTAGACAGAGAAAGGGAGAGTGCTTCTCCTGGCTGAATGAGGAGACCCATTCCATGGTGGTACGGTCTGGGAGATGGGGTGGTCCCTGAGACACGTGGGTAAATCTATAGGGACATTTGCTCTGTGGGAAGATTTGCCTCCCTCCATACCCACCTTCAGAGCTCGGTCCTCCTTTCATGTCTCCTAAAAAATAGATGCTCCCAGATGCATTTTGGCACTGAAGACTGTTATCTCCTCCAGCCAATTAAAAAAACCCCGTTCAAACCTTAAGGTATAGAATTTTAGATTGTCAGAGCCCAGAAGGACCTTACAGCCCAGCTAGTCACAACCTGGTTATTTAACACTTGAGGAACCTGAGGTTGAGAGATGGGAGTTGGCTCACTGAGTATCATGTGGTGAGTTATTGGCAGTGCCAAGCCTAGGATGTGGGCTTTCTGGTTCCACTTAGTGTGCTCTCAGGCTAGACATCAATTTTAGACGAATGGTAAACGTGTTCTCAGCCAGGCTGGGAGGGTAAAAGGAGACTGCTTGTAAGGAATAGGTAGTCTTAATTTCATATGCACAATAATAACTGAATGTACTGAAATGTACTGAGATCTTATGTGCTAGCAATTTCACATTCATTATCTCATTTAATGTCCACGTGACCTATGACAGAAGGGTTTTTATTGCAGGTTGTTTAGATGAGAAAACTGAAGTTTAAATGTCATAATTTGCCTCAATTCACATAGCCAACAAGTAGCCGAGGGAGGGTTAGAACTTAAGTTTGACGCCAAGCCCTGTCTTCAGGCCACTAGATTAACATAAAATAATCATATAAAATCTGGTCTTTAGTGAGACACAAATTTCAGGCATCTTTTCCCTTTCATATTTCAATTTTTTTTTTTTAATATTTAAAAGAATTGAGGGACGCCTGGCTGGCTCAGTCCATAGAGCATGTGACCCTTGCTCTCAGGGTGGTGAATTTGAGCCCCACATTGGGTGTAGAACTTACTGTAAAAAATTGAGATACAGTTCATATTTGAATGTTTTAAGTAAATTCATATTGGAGTGAACTTAGTGGTTTAAAGCAGAAGTTTTCAAGCTCTAGCGGGCATCAGAATCACCTGGAGAGCTTCTGAAAAAGCCAGACTGCTGGCCTCCCCCAGAGTTTCTGATGCCTCGTAGTCTGGGGTAGGGCCTGAGAATTTGCCTTCCTAACAAGTTCCCTTGTTAGGCTGCTGCTGCTGCTGACCTAGCGACCTCACACAGAATCACTGACTTAAAGGAATCATGAAAAGGCTTTGTGTCCACTGAATTTTCTCGCACTGGGTCTCAAGTTTTCCAAGTAACTATTCAAGACCAAAGCTGCTACACGTCAGTGGAAGTGTCTTGTCAGGAAATAAGAGAAACGAGATTGCCACTTGATTTCCTAACTACCATTTCAAAAGGGTTGCAGAGGGGGGTCTCAGGATGAATTGTCGAGAAGACTAAAGCCTGAAAAGCACAGACCGCTGCAGCAGGAATGAATAAGCTCCAGCCGCGTCTTCTGCTCCAGCCCTACTCTCAAGATTGAGGGTTCTAAGGGTGAGAAAGCATGAATGGCTGAGCTTCGGTCACGTGTCTATTCCTGAGCCAATCACCATGGCCAGGAAAATGTGGTGTTCTGATTGGCCAACCCTGAGTCACGTGCCGGCTCCCAAATCAGGAAGTGAAATGAACTGGAAATAATTCCACCCGTGTGCAGAGCCTGACTAGGGGATGTGAGTGGTTCTCTTAGGGGAAGCCTGGGGGTGAGGAACGCCAGAAAAAGGGTAAACTGGATGCCAGGTGGCAAAAGCACACACAGCCCCCTTTCTGGTTGTAAAGGCAACCCTTTACATTTTAGTGCTGGTTACTCTTTCCCGCAAAGTTCTAGCTCAACGGCTAACCTTTTTTTGTAGATTTTATTTTATTTTATTTTTTAAAGATTTTATTTATTTATTTGAGAAAGAGAAAGAGTGAGAAACAGCATGAGGGGAGAGATTCACGGAGAAACAGACTCCTAGCTGAGCTGGAAGCCTGATGCAGGACTCGATCTCAGGACTCCGGGATCATGACCAGAGCCAAAGGGAGTCGCTTAACCAACTTAACCCAGGTGCCCCAGGGCTAACCCTTCTGTAGATGGAAGTGAGCCAAACCCAGACGGTCTTGAGTGAAATGGAAAGAGATCTGGGCTGGAGATTTGGGTTTTAGTCCTTTTCTGCCATGAACTGCCTTCCCTCTGGGAGTCTGTGTTTTCTTCAGCTATAAAATGAGATCCTGCCTAGGATCTCACCCAGCCCTTGCAACTCTACTAGGCTGTGGTTCTGGGCGGGGTCACAGGCAGTGGGGCCCTCCCAGTGCCTGTCCCCTGATATCTCAGAAAGGAAGGCAGCTTCTTCTAAACATGGGAGGTCCCTGACATGGAATGACATGGTTTACTAGGAAGAGCCTGGGTAGATGGCATCAGCTAGACTTGTTTTGATTTCTGACTCTTTTATTACCTGTGTGACCTACGCAAATTAGATTAGCCCCTCTGAACCTCCTTCTGGAAGCTGGAGTTAATGATAATCCCCACCCGATCTCAAAGGTTGTTGAGAATGAGAAGATGGATGAGAACGTGCTTTGAAAACCCTCAGGTGCCAGGCAGATGGAGGGCTACCGACCCTGGGCTTCTGCCTCTCAGGCCAGCCTGCTTCAGGGACTCAGTGCTCCTGAGAAAAGGTTAATACCCACATTCAATGAGAATGAGCCCTTCCACAAGGCACATGTCTGGCATTTATACTAAACCTTGTTATTCTGCACACGAGTGCCATATCAGGTGGTAAACTGAGCAACTGGAAGCCGCTCCTAATGACTCTGTCCAAGTAGTCCCCACCACCCACCAGTTTCCCTCTCTCTCTCTCTCTCTCTCTCTCTGCATGTTTCCTCCATAGCACTTATCACAATTCATATTTCTCATTGTGTTCATTTAGTTCCTTATTGCCTAGCTCTACTACACTGTAAGCTCATGACAGCGGGAAAGGTGTCTTCCTGTTGCATGTCCCACATGTATGTGCTCAATAAATATTTTTTGAATTAAAGAACAAGTGCAAAAAAATTAGAGGTCTGTCCCTGTGCCTTCTTCCGGTTTTCGTCGAAGGTGCTGCACTGTGAACCAGTAATTCTAAGCACCTTGTGTGAGCTAGGAATGAAGAGAAATGCTCGCAATGCCTGGCTCTTCCCAGACTGGTAGAGAGTGGGCTGCCCTGTCCCTGTCCCTTGACCTTGAGCATGCATGCTCTTGCCTTCCCACAAGGCCACGGGTACCTGGACTCTGAAATTCTCCTGGACCCTGAAGCTCTCCTAAAATGATTTTCAGAAAAGGATCTGATAAAGTCAGGTATCCTGGTGAATGAGAACACTGTATTTCTCACAACAAACAATAAACCACACTTGAGATTACAAGGATTCTTGTGATAATTCCCGCAGGCCTGACTATGTAATTTTGTAGTACTAAATGCAAATATGGGCCACTTGTTAAAGATTTATTAAGAATGTCAAGATGGTGATAGCAGAGCATTAAAACAAGTGCAAAGGCCCTTCCCTTCTGAGTGAGGGCTGCATACCTACGAAGATAACCCTGCTTGTTGCTTTCAGAGCCAAGTTAGGAGATCAGTTTCGATTTCCTGGGCTGGCCCTGCTGTCTGTGGACACTGTAGCTTCCAAGAGGCCCTTTTCCCATCAGCTCAAGGATGATACTGCCAGTATATACCACGCACACAAGAGGCTACTGCTGCTGCTTTTTTTTTTTTTTTAAGATTTTATTTTATTTATTTCACAGAGGGAGAGAGATCACAAGGAGGCAGAGAAGCAGGCAGAGAGAGGGGGAAGCAGGCTCCCCGCTGAGCAGGGAGCCCGATGCGGGCCTCAATCCCAGGACCCTGAGATTATGACCTGAGCCAAAAGCAGAGGCCCCTACTGCTGCTTCTTTACCCAGAAATTTCCCCAGCCTGGGGCGCCTGGGTGGCTCAGTCGGTTAAGCGTTCCGACTTTGGCTCAGGTCATGATCTCTGGGTCCTGAGATTGAGCCCCACTTGGGCTCCCTGCTCAGCAGAGTGTCTGCTTGTCCCTCCACCCCTGCCCCCCCCCACTCATACTCTCTCAAATGAATAAATAAAATCTTAAAAAAAAAAATGTCCCTACACCCCATGGTTTCCAGCTGACCCAGGTGACTCAGCACAGAGCCAGGTTTATTTATTTTTTTATCTAGTCACTTAAGGAAGCAGGAAAGTTGTTTTTGTAAAACTCCCTAGAAGGTAAGCATGATGACATTCTTTTATTGTTTACAGGAACACCCTGGCACAGAGGGAATTCCTGTTGCCACCACACACTACTGTTTACCTCTCCTTCACACACCTACAGTAAGCAGTGACACAGACTCCTTCAGGGGCCCCACCTTCAGCAATGTGGATTTATTTTACAGGAGGGGAGAGGCAGGGAGAGGAAGAGCAAAGGCAGGATGAGTGTGACCTTGAATGAGCATGGGAGTGGACACTGGCTTATGTTTCCTGAAAGCCACCAAGGGAAACTGAACTGTGTACATCAAATTAATTATTCAATCAGTACATATTTTATTTTATTTTATTTTTTTTAAAGATTTTATTTATTTATTTGACACAGAGAGAGAGAGATTACAAGTAGGCAGAGAGGCAGGCAGAGAGACAGGGAGAGGAGGAAGCAGGCTCCCCGCGGAGCAGAGAGCCCGATGCGGGCCTCGATCCCAGGACGCTGAGATCATGACCTGAGCCGAAAGCAGAGGCTTTAACCCACTGAGCCACCCAGGCGCCCATTCAGTACATATTTTAAATAAATGATATAGTTGTGGGTTTAATTTATTTTTGAATAGGTAATACATTCTTATGGTTCAAAACTCAAAATTTGCAAAAAAGTTTATGAAACGTCTTCTCTCCTCCCAAGTAGTCATGTTCCCTGCCCCCACCAGGTAGACATTACACCTAGTAGAAATACTGTTTGCATAAATGAGCACCTATGAACACACCCTCCCATCCTATTTCCCCCTCCCCCACTCGTGATTGCATACTTTAACACTGTCCTGTACTTTGCTTTTTTCATTAAAGATTATATCCAGGAAATCTTTCTAGATCAGTTCACAAAGACCTCCCTTGTTCTTTCATAAGTATGCATAGTATCATCATTGTGTAAGTGTATCGTAATTTATTTGACCACATGGACATTTAGGTTCTTCCAGGCTTTTGTTACTACAAACAGTGGTGTAATAAACTGCTCTGACGAGGGGTTCAGAGCTTCTCTTAGTTCCTTTAAAGAAAATGGAAGTCAGATTCACTTTACCAGTTTCATTTTCAGAGTGGAGGGCATGTGCATTTCTGGATCTAATGGATACTACCATTCTAGCCTCTGTGAATTTCTACAAGTACGGACGGAGTAACCACTTCATGCTAGCACTGTTGCAAAACACTGGGAATACTCCAGGGCCATGACAGACCCTGCTTTTCTGGGGACACGGTTGGTGGCTGAGGGAGGAGACCTATGATTGACAAGAAGCCAAATGAATGAACAAGAGAATTTTAGATCATGATCAATGTTATTAAAAAAAAAAAATTCAGGACGCCTGGGTGGCTCAGTGGGTTAAAGCCTCTGCTTTCGGCTCAGAGACCTATGATTGACAAGAAGCCAAATGAATGAACAAGAGAATTTCAGATCATGATCAATGTTATTAAAAAAAAAAATTCAGGGCGCCTGGGTGGCTCAGTGGGTTAAAGCCTCTGCTTTTGGCTCGGGTCATGATCTCAGGGTCCTGGGATCGAGGCCCGCATGGGGCTCTCTGCTCAGCAGGGAGCCTGCTTCCCCCTCTCTCTCTGCCTGCCTCTCTGCCTCCTTGTGATCTCTCTCCCGCTGTGAAATAAATAAATAAAATCTTAAAAAAAAAAAATTCGGGGGTGCCTGGGCAGCTCAGTCAGTTAAGCGTCCACCGACTCTTGATTTCTGCTCAGGTCATGCTCTTGGGGTTGTGAGATTGAGCCCCAGGTCAGGCTGTGCGCTCGGCAGGGAATCTGCTAGAGATTTCCTCTCTCTTTCTGCCCCTCCCCACCCCTCCCTCTCTCTTTCTCTCTCTCAAATAAATAAATACATCTTTTTAAAAAAATTCAAACTCAAGTGATGTGATGGAACGTGTGTGGAGGCCACCGCTTAAATGGGGACCAGAAGCGGCCTCTCTTGGATCACTGAGCTGTACTTGGGGGGATGGTTCCAGATTCGATAAAAATAAGCCTCTGACTTTTAATTTGTGTGATCTGTAAAGCTCTTTCAGACTTCCCCCATCCATTGGTCGGTTGCCTCAAGAGCGGCGTGACTTTCCCAGGGGTTGGAGACGTCTCCTTTTTTCCTCTCTCTCTATTCTGTTTTTGCAAAAGAGAAAATAATCTTTAACTGTCCACTCCGAAGGAGAGCGGCCCCTCACTCCGTTTGCAGAGGACAGAGCCCGGGGCAGCGGCGGGGGCCGGGTCCGGGGAGGCCTCCGTGGTCGTAACCCACGCCGCGTGGGCTGAGGTTGTCATCCAGTCCAAGTGGCCCGCAGCTTGCAGACACGGAGTCTTGTGGAGGGGCCCGCGGTGGTGGCGGCTCAGCTGCGAGGATCCAGACTGTCCTTCTGATCTTCGGGCTCTCGTCCTTCGACCTCCTGATGTGGGTGCCCTCAGAGCTCGGAGCGTTGAAGAGAAGGAAACATTGATGGGAAGCCCGGGCATGGAATCCTGCCTTCATTTCAGGATGATGTCAAACACTTTGAGCCATCTGTCCGGCACCGGCCCGCACTGATCTGGCGGAAGCCGGCTGCTGTGCCCCATTTCCTGCCTCTGTGCGCACTTTCCTTCGTCCTTTCCAGCTGCAAGGCAGGCCGTCCCTCGAGTTCCAGCTCCAGGGCCCCTAGTGAAGCCCCCCAGCCCCTGACAGCCGGGTTCAAAGCCTTCAGGGGAGGCCAGGCGTTGTCTGTCTTCCCTACAAATGCCCACTCCTCTTCCCCAGAGCCTGGCACGACAGAGCCTTGTCCACAGTAGGCCTTCAGCACCGCGTGTTGTCCCCGCAGAGACACTCTGTCTGTAGCGTGGCGAGCTGGCGACGCTTAGGGGACGGCGAGTCGCACGTGGTTGTTAGTTGCGGTTGTTCTGGCAGGTCTATTTCCCATCCAAGTCAGCACTCTCTCGTTTTCTATTTCGGGTCCTACCTCACCAGAATGATTAAACAAAAGGGAGATCATCAAAAACCACAGCAGAGCCTGATGGGGCGGAGGAAGAGGCAGAAGCGAGCGAGTGGGGTTGAGGGGAGGGTGATAAAAATACCGTCAGTGGGTGGGAGTCTGAGAGACAGGGCGGCCCCGACGGAGGCTGCGGCAAGCAGCGCATGCAAAACAGGACCCTACGGCAGAGTCTCTGGGGAAAGAGCTTTATGAGAAGGGGGGCTGAGGTCCAAGTAACTTCACCCTGGGAACCGGTCAGCTGTCCTGACTTGGGAGAGAGGGAAGCCAAAATTGTTCCAGAATTTTTTTTTTTTCCTGGAAAGAAGCGTGGAGAGAAATTCCGGTTGAAGGGCCAGTTTCCCTCTCCTTCCGTTCCAGGGCTGGGCATACAGCTCCTGTCTCTGGAGAAGGGAACCCACGGCGTGCATTCCTTCCCTGGGCTGCTGGGAGACAGCAGGTCTGGTCCCCGCGTTCCTCCTCTGGATGGAGGGGGCTGACCTCAGATTCTCCCCACTGCAGAGTCCGGTTCTGCAGTGGGTCACCAGAGTGTCTCCTGGCGGGGGGGGGGGGGGGCCTTGATGTGGAAGAGGCGCAGCACCCAAGGGAGACCCATGAGCCCAAAGTGGCTGGGGGCAGGGCCTGAGGGGATGAGAGAGAACGAGGCTTGCTTGCTTCTGGAGCTTCTGCCCATGTGAGCTTTTTAGCAGCTCTTTTGGACAGAGGTCCAAAACTCCTGCTTGGGCTCTATGTACCCTGTAGCCTCTCTCCCAGAGACCACAGAGCTGGGCTGTGCCTACTAGCCACATACGGCTGTGAGCACTTGAAATATTGCTGGTCCGAGTGGAGATGTGCTTTAGACATAAAATACACCCTGAACTTGGAAGTCTTTGTATGAAAAGAGAATGTAAAATATCTTTTTTTAAAAAGATTTGATTTATTTATTTGCGATAGAACAAGAGAGAGCACAAGCAAGGGAGGGGGTGGAGGGAGAGAGAGGGGTGGTGGGAGAGGGAGAGAGGTCAGCAGGGAGGTGGACATGGGCTCCATCCCAGGACCTGGAGATCATGACCTGAGCTGAAGGCAGATGTCTAACCAACTGAGCCACCCAGGTGCCCTGAGAAAGTAAAATATCTTATTAATAATTTTTATCTTGATGTTGAAATGATGATTTTGGTTTTACTGAGTTAAATAAAATATAAACATAAAACATATAAAAATAAAACAGTGGGCGCCTGGGTGGCTCAGTGGGTTAAAGCCTCTGCCTTCGGCTCAGGTCATGATCTCAGCGTCCTGGGATCGAGGCCTGCATTGGGATCTCTGCTCAGTGGGGAGCCTGCTTCCTCCTCTCTCTCTCTCTGCCTGCCTCTCTGCCTACTTGTGATCTGATCTCTCTCTGTGTCAAATAAATAAATAAAATCTTTAAAAAAAAAAAACAGTAACATTAATTTCACCTGTTTCTTTTTTTCTTTTTTCAATGTGGCTACCAGAAAATTTAAAAGTGCATATGTGGTTTGCATTATATTTCTGTTGGCTGGTAGTGGTCTACATAGTATCTGTGTCTTAGGCTGGGAAAAGGGCTGCAGGGGCCTGGTTAAATTTTTAACTGGAAGATGTCTCTGGCTTAAAAATTAAAAAAAAAATACATCATCTTACTGGATCAGTCATCTGTGGCTAACAACAAAAATCAGGGGGTCATAGGGAGAAGGGGGTTCTGTGCCAGGGGATAGACTTCCAAATCTGGAAGAGGACCCCTAAGGGAGTGGAGCTCAGTGTTCATTCTGCATTCGTCCAAGGATCCAGCAGGGAACAAAGCAAAGACTCCTCCTGCTCTCATGGAAAGGATAAAACGGGAGATAGAAATAGTCTAAATGCATTCAAGAAATGTAGGAGAAGACACAGCATGTTAGCAGGGGTAAGTATTAGGGGAAAAAGTAAAGCAGGGAAGAGGGTTTTGATTTTGAATATGGCGGTCAGAGAAGGCTCTGTGGAGAAGGTATCAGAGCGGAACCTTAAGGAGGTCAGGGAGTGAACTATGCAGTGAACTTGGGGAGGGGCATTCCAGCTGAGCAGCCCAGAGGTTGGAGTGGGTCCGATGTGTTTGGGGACAGCAAGGGGCCAGTGTAGCTGGTGTGGAGTGCACAGCAGGAGGTTAGAGGGGAGCCAGTCAGGAGAATGGCAGGGGCAGACTGCTTAGGGCCTTGCTAGCCATCACAGTGCCTTTGCCTTTTACTCTTTGCTCTTGGACAGGAACAGGGTAATTGTGGCTGCTGAGTAGAGACAACTTCAGGGGCCACAGGTGGAAGCAGAAGGCCAGTTAGAAGCGTGGGTATCAACTAGGGCGAGATGAGAAGGTGACCCACTGGGGTGTCCAGAGTATGGATGAATGAGGAGAGTTGCCTGCTAGCCCTCTGGGTTTTCTTTTCTTTTTTCTAAAAGATTTTATTTACTTATTTGAGAGAGAGAGTGAGAGATAGAGCATGAACTGGGGGCAGGGTCATTGGGAGAGGGAGAAGCAGACTCCCTACTGAGCAGGGAGTCCTACTCAGGGCTCGATCCTATGACCCCGGGGTCATGACCTGAGCTGAAGGCAGATGCTTAATTGACTGAGCCACCCAGGTGCACCTGGGTTTTCTCTTCTCACGCGGTAGCTGAGGTGACTCTATTCCTGAGGCAGGGACAGCTGGCCCTCCACTTAATGAGCCCCAGGCTTTCCTCTCCTGCTCGCCAGCTGGGCTGTGCTGGTCACTCCTTGCTCACCAAACTACGGTCTGCCTCCGCCTCGAGGGGGCATGCGCGCTGTCGATGCCTCCCCTGGCTGGTTCCTTCTCCTCAGTCAGGTCTCAGTGCAGACGTCACCCCTCAGAGGGGCCTCTCCTGCCCAGTGTTTCAAGGAGCCCCTTCTCCACTGATGTCTACCATGGTAGCCTGTTTTGTTAACTCATTTGCCTTAGTCACTGGCTGAACCAATTAGTTTATTCGCTACTCCATAGTCTCTCACCTGCCCCAAGGGTGGGGGCTTGGGTGCATGGTGTCCCCAGTGCCCACGACAGTGCTGCCAGGATGATGAGCACTTATGACACCTACTGCAACCAGTTAGAGGTCTGTCTTGCCCCTTAAACTCGAGGTAAGAAGGCAATAAGGCATGGACTCCGGTGCTGGGGTCGACTGGGTTTATCTGCTTGCTGTTGTCCTTGGGCAATTTTCTCTCTTGAAGCCTCAGTTTCCTATCAGTAAAATAGGGGTAATATGTGTATCCACCTCATGAAGGTGTTTTAAGGATGCAAAAATCGCTTAACTCAGCACCTGGAACTATTACAATTGCTAACAGTTGACCAGATAGTTCTCTAATTTTCTGTCACATGTTCCAAACTCCATTTTGCTTTCATCAAACGCTCCCAAACAGTGCTGTCCAATAGAACGTTCTTCGGTATTGAGATGTTCTATGTCTGCACTGCCCAGGGAGGGGGCCACTAACCCCATGTGGCTTCGAACACTTGAGATGTGGTCAGGGTGATCAGGGGGTGATTTTTAAACTTGATTTAATTTTCATTAATTTAAATTTACATCTCAATAGCCACCGGTGGCTGGTAAGCTACCATTTTGGATGGCACAGCTCTAGAAACTATGAGTGATGGGAAGAAAAAGCTTTTCCTTTAATGAAAAACATTTGGGAGAAATTTAAATAAATCAGTACTTTTTAAAAGGAATCTTTACAGATCTAAATTTACTGTATCCGATTTGGAATACAAGAATATATTACAGAGACTTTGATGGTTGGGATGGTTAAATATATAAAAGTCCTTAACAAAAAGGGACCCTTCCTTCCCTTTCTGCTCCTCCACTGTCTTCTTCCTCTTCTCCAAATCCAGTTATTCCATTTCCTTTCTGTTTTCCTCTTTTCTTACCGGGACCTGCATCCTCTGGCTAGAGCAGAGAGCAGCCTCGGTGGAGGGAGGGTGGACAGGAAGAGAGCTGCCTTGATTCATTCCTCTCATGTTTCCAACAAGGTCCTGACACCGTCTCAGGACTGTCCGGACCTAGGGAGGGCTGCCATTGGGGTCATTCATTAGAGTCAGGTAATTAAGAAAAACGCAGGGCAATCTAGTTGGAAAATCATGAATTTTTGAACTGGGGAGTTCCTTAGTAGATCGTCTGGTCCAAACTCTTCGTTTTATAAACAAAGACCTAAAAACCCAGAGAGGAGAAGTGACTTAACCAGGACCCAGTACTCCTGACCCCCGCCCTATGCCGGTTCTAGAACTCCCAGTGGAAAAGCCCACATATTTTTCCAATTCTTTTTCTTAGAAACAAAAGCAATTAAAAAACTCAACTACACTAAACCAAACCAGACTTTTACATTTTGTGTTCCTACTCCTAAGCCTTTTAGACAGATCTCAGTAAAAATGTTTGGTCTTAATGCATGGGGAAAACATTAAAAGACATTCTTTGAGTTCCTTTTGAAGAACGACTCCATCCTAGAAATGTTTGCATCGTGTGTAAAATCCTTATTATAAATGAAATTACTGAGTATTGCCTGGCTACTGTAATTTATTTTGTACGTTTGCTTTAAAAAAAAAAAACACACAACAAACCCTTGGCTAAATGTTGGTGGAAAGCTCCTAACCCGAGTATGACAAGAATTTTAATTTCATTTTCAAAGCGACTAAGCAAAGCATAACAAGGTGTTTTTCGTATTTGATGTTCATCTGATATGGAAAATAGCCTTTAACGAACATCATGCGAAATAGTTGAATTTAGCAGAGTTTGCGTAAGAGCACTTATTTCTTCTAGCAATTAGATGTTGTTCTTAGAGTTAAACGTTAAAGCTTTAGAGTAAAATGATTGTTCTGACGTTTGGAAGCTGTTTGAGCTTGGGCAAGTGACTTAACCTTTCTGAGTCAGCTTCTTTGTCTTGTGAAATGGGGATAATAGGGACACTTGGGTGGCTCAGTCCGTTAAGCATCTGCCTTCAGTTCAGTTCATAATCTTAGGGTCATTGGATCGAGCCCCGAGTTGGGCTCCTTGCTCAGTGGGGAATCTGTTTTTCTCTCTCTCTCTGCCCTTCTCCTTGGCTTTGCTTTCTCTCTCTCTCTCTTTCAAATAAATAAATAAATCTTAAAAAAAAAAAGAAATGAGGTTAATAATAGTACCTGCCTCAAAGATTAGCTGTAAGAATTAAAAGAGAATCCATGCAAAGCTTATAGCACAGTACCCAACGCATGCAAGCAAATGGTCATCATTGACTTAATATTACTATCATAAGATAATGTGAGCTTTGCAAAATAAGTGCTACACAAACAAAAATTATTTTAATTATACTGATATTTTGAAAACATTTTAATTATAAAAAGGACCTCAGATTCTTTAAGGGAAAATTTGAAAATAAAGAAAATATGGAAACAATAAAGATCATCCACAATGCTACCATTCAAATGCAACCTCTGACACTTCTATTTTTTTTTTTTCTAGTTGCTGTGTAGGTTTATCTAGTGTATATCATTTAAAATTGGATTTCTGCCTTTCACGTCGTTCCGCCGTCTTCATGTTGTTTGTTAGAGCAAATTTATCACCCACTCGAAGCAAGCTTTTGAGAGACTTCATGCATGTCCTTCCGCTGTTGAGGGTTCTTCCTCTTCTCCCAGTTTATCTTACTGTACTTTGGTGGATCTCTGTAACTTGGTCAATCTTCCTTTTGGAGTTAGCAGAGTAGAAATCAATGACTCTCAACTTGGACTGCACAGTAGAAGCACCAGGAGAGTTAAAAAAAATACTAATACTCAAACAACATCCTAATTTTATCAACATTTCTAGGGATGGGACTGGGTATCAGTATTTTTATTTTTTTTTAATTTTTTAAAAAGACTTATTTTTAAAAAATATTTATTTATTTACTAAGATTTTATGTATTTATTTGACAGAGAGAGACACAGCGAGAGAGGGAACACAAGTAAGAGGAGTGGGAGAGGGAGAAGCAGGCTTCTCGTGGAGCAGGGAGCCCGATGTGGGGCTCGATCCCAGGACCCTGGCATCATGACCTGAGCGGAAGGCAGACGCTTAACGACTGAGCCACCCAGGCGCCCCAGATTTATTTATTTTTGAGAGAGAGCGAGAGAGGGAGAGAGAGAGCGCACAGCAGGAGAAGGCAAAGGGAGAGAGAATCCCAAGCAGACTCCACACTGAGCAAGGAGCCTTCTGTGGAGCTTGATCTTACCACCCTGAGGTCATGACGTGAGTCAAAATCAAGAGTCGGGGGGCCCCTGGGTGGCTCAGTCATTAAGCGTCTGCCTTCGGCTCAAGTCATGATGCCAGGGTCCTGGGATCGAGCCCCACATCGGGCTCCCTGCTTGACGGGAAGCCTGCTTCTCCCTCTCCCACTCCCCCTGCTTGTGTTCCCTCTCTCACTGTGTCTCTCTCTGTCAAATGAATAAATAAAATCTTAAAAAAAAGAAAACCAAGAGTCGGATAACTGACTGAGAGTCACTCAGGAGCCCCCTGGTAGTTTTTAAAAGCTCCCCAAGTGTCTGTTTATGTAAAGAAACAAATAATTGTGTGATTTTCTATATCATCATTGCCTATCTTTCCTAAATACACACTGCCTCTTTTTTTTTAAACTGAAAAAACCCTAAATTTTTGTGGTATTGCTGCCAAAAATGCATAGCTGGAATCTAATCATTAGGAAACATCCAACAAATCCAAATAAAGGAACATTTTACAAAATGTCTGGCCTGAATTCTTAAAAAATGTCGATGTCTTAAAAGACAAAGAAAATTTTTGAAACTATTCCAGAGTAAAGGAAACTAAGGAGACATGACAACTGAATGTAAAATGGAATGTGGATTTTCTTCTGCTATAGAGATTATAGAAATAATCTGAGAAATTTGAATAAAGTCTGAAGATTTGAAAATAATATATCATTGTTAATAAAGGATTGAGGGATAAAAGGTCTTCTTGTCTAATGTAGTCTCAAAGATTCAGAAAAAAATATATGCACCAGATATATATGTATGTATATATGTGTGTATCTCTGCGTGCAAAGAGAGAGAGAGACTCAGAGAGGAAATGGTAAAGTTAAGTGTTAACATTTGCAGAATCTGAATGAAGGATATACTGTAATTTTCTTGCAAATTTTTCATAAGTCTGAAATTATGTCAAATAGTTTTCATTAAAAAAACCCAACAAAACCCGAATTCTTATAAGGATCTAGAAAAGGAATAAAATAAGGACAGGATTTGAAAATGCAGAGAAACCCACTTTTTTTTTGGTAAATATAATCTATAGCTATATGGAAAGAGATGTTACTTGAGACGAGATCATTCTCAGAATATAGGCGAGGGAGCTCTCTCTCTGAATTTCTAAGTATCTGCTGATTTAAGGATCCAACAAATGCTGGCAGAGTACCTCCAATAGAGGGCGGTGCAACCTTATGAAGAATGAAACCCATCACAAGGGTTTTGGGTAACACTACCCAAGGTAGATTGTAAAGCCTATGGAACAGAGAGAGGCATTGAGAATCTTAGAGTGGAATTCTAGCTACATCCCATTTTACAGATGAGCAAACTGAGGCTCAGAGAGGGAAAACCACTTGCCCAAAGTCATCATCACAAGCAGAACAACTGTCTTGCCGATAATAACCACAGCTGTCATTCATCAGAGGCCAGGCACTGCACGTACTGAGCACTTTATATATGTTAGCTCTTTAATGACCCCCCGCCCTTTTTTTAACCTGAAGCTGAGGCTCAGAGACATCAGTAACTTAGCTGGCATCACTAACGAATGAGATTCTGGCTGTGCTCATAGCTAACATGCCATTCTGTCCTACAGCTCTGCTGGGATACCTACCCTCGGAGAACTGATCCCCCAATAGGGGTACAGAACACAGCTGTCGAAACAGAAATTTATCTTGGCAACTGGTGATGGATGGATGTACGCACACAAGGATCCAGAGATTCAGTAAAGGAAGATTCCTGGGACTGAGGGAAGCAGAAACAGCAGGGTGAGTGTGACTTACGGAAATGGGTAGGTTTGGAGATGGTGAAGAGAAAGCGGAGAGGAGAGAGTAGACAGAAAATAGGGAGACGAGTATGAGGTCTTGGTGGGGAAGGCAGTTAGCCTAAAATCTTGACTCCTCTCCTTGCTACCCTATGTCAGCCTCTAATGAATCCATCAGCTAGTCTTGTTAGTTCTTTTTTTCTTTTTTAATAAGGTTTTATTTATTTGACAGAGAGAGAGAGCACACAAGCAGGGGGAGGGGCAGGGGGCGAGGGAGAAGTAGGCTCCACTGAGCAGGGAGCCTCAGGTGGAGCTCAATGTGGGACTTGATCCTGGGACTCCAGGATCATGACCTGAGCCCAAGGCAGGTGCTTAACTGACTGAGCCACCCAGGCGCCCGAGTCTTATTAGTTCTACTTCTAGAAACATCTGTGATTCTCCATTTCTCTCCATCTGTCCGCCAACCCCTGGCTCAAGCTACAGCTGTCCTCGCCTTGACTCTTCAAAAAGCCTTCTAGCTGATTCCCTGCTTTTTTCTTGTACTAGCCACAGTTCATTCTCCAGACTACACCACAAGTCATCCTTTAAAACATCTATCAGATCACATCATTCTCCTGTGAACATCTCGAATGGCTTCCCACGCACTTGGAACAGAGTCCGAACTCCTCACCGGGCTCTGCTTGAGCCGGCCCCTGCTCACATCCCTGACCTCAATTCCTACCAACCTCTTCCTTGCTCTCATTGCTTTGGCTACATGGACCTTCTTCTCATCCTAGGACACACGAAGCTTGTTGCCACCTTAGGGACTTTGCATTTGCTGTTCCTTTTGTCCGGACCACTTTTTTCTTTTTCTTTTTTAAGATTTTATTTATCCATTTGACACAGAGAGAGAGAGCACAAGCAGGGGGAGCAGCAGGCAGAGGGAGAGGGAGAAGCAGAGAGCCCGATGAGGGACTCAGTCCCAGGACCCTGGGATCATGACCTGAGCTGAAGGCAGATGCTTAGCCCACTGAGCCACCCAGGCGCCCCTCCAGAACGCTTTTCTTCCAGGTCTCCAAGTGGCAGTCCCCTTCTTCTCTTCTTCCCCGAGTGGAGTGGGATCTGAAAGAGACCTGGAAACGGGATCAGACTGGCCGAGGTGTTGGCTCGTCCTGATTCTGCAATTAGGGTTTGTGGATAATGCCATTTGACTAGGTCTTTAAAGGGTTAACAACCAGGTCAGGGGATTTTAGAGTTTAAGTCTTAGCCCCAGATGGGACCCAGTCCACATCTTTTCATCTTACAGATAAGAAAAAATGAGATTAGAGCCGGGAAGTGACTTGCCCAAGGCCAGAGGGCCAGAAGAGCTTCCTCTGTCTTCCGGAGGAAACATTCCATCTCTCTGAGTTAGCTTTCTCCACCTAGAAAATGCAGAGACAAAGTCTTCTGCACAAGAGCAAATAAATACTGTGAGAGGGCTTTGCAAACCGAAATGAGGGGCTCAGGTGATGGTTTAGTATTATCTGGCCATAACTGCCAGCTTGGCTTTAGCTCAGATCCCAATTCATTCTATTTATTTATTTATTTATTTATTTATTTATTTATTTATTTATTTATTTATTTATTTGAGAGAGGGGGATCTTGTGAGAGGGGAACACAGGCAAGGGGAGTGGGAGAGGGAGAAGCAGGCTTCCCGCTGAGCAGGGAGCCTGATGTAGGTAGGGCTCGATCCCAGGACCCCAGGATCATGACCTGAGCGGAAGGCTAACCCTTAACGACTGAGCCCCCCAGGCGCCCTACCGCCCCCCATTCATTCTTCTTTTTCTTCTTCTTTTTCGTTCTTTCTTTCTTTTCTCTCTTTTTTTATTTTAGATTTTATTCATTCATTCATTCATTTGAAAGAGAGAATGCGAGAACATGAGAGGGGGTAGGGTCAGAGGGAGAAGCAGACTCCCCGCTAGGCCCGGAGCCCAATGCTGGACTCCATCTGGGGACTCCAGGATCATGACCTGAGCGGAAGGCAGGCGCTTAACCAACTGAGCCACCCACCCAGGCACCCCCGATTCATTCTTTTAACAAACTTTTATTTAGTACCGACTAAAGCAGGTCTTAGTCTCAGCACTGCAGACATTGTAGCCAAAACAGCCCCTACCATTCTAAATCCTCACAGCACTTACATTGTGGTACAGCGTGTGTGCGCACGTGCATATGCGTGCCTGTGTGTGTGTGTGTGTGTGTGTGTGTGTGTGCGCACGTGTGCCTTCTGTTGTGATAGTGCTGCGGAGAAAAGTAAAGCAGGAAGAGCAATGGGGAGTTCCCAGAGGTGGGAAAAGGGCTGGGATTGTAAATGGGCTGGAGAGGGGGTGTCAGAGAGGGGGTCTCAGAGAAGGTGACCCAGATTCTGGACTGCACTTAGCACAGTGAAGGGAGACGTTTTAAAATTAAAAAAAAAAAATTTTTTTTAAAGAAGTGTATTTGTTTTTGGGCAGCAGAGCCTGCAGGGAAGGGCTGATTTTGCTGGGGTCTGCATCCACGACCACCGGACCCTGCCTTGGAGTGAAGGCTGCAGAAGTGAAACCTTTGTCATCAGTACTCTTCAGCCCATTAGATGCAACTTTCTGCTTCCTTCTCGCCTACCAGACCCAAGCAAATGACCGCAGGGAGTAGCAGCAAGAATTTGCATAAAGGCTGATTGTCAAATCTTCTTTGAGTAGTTTGGGAAGGGGGTAAGGAACAGACATGGTTGAGTCCTACCGTGTGTGGGGTGCAATACTAGGCTCCCAGGTACCCCATTTCCTTTTATCCTCCAGGCAGCCCTACAAGTGGGAGACTATTGTTCCCATTTTGTAGATGAGGGGACTGAGGCTCAGAGTGCCCGTGTGTGTTGCTTGCCATCAGCACAAGGGGGAAGTGACAGACCAGAGATTTAAACCCAGATCAGCCTGACTCCACATCCTGTTCTCTCTCTAGGGACCTCATGGTCCCTTCCCGGGACTCCGGGCTGGTGTGGTTTGAAGGCAACCTTTGGAGTCTTTCCCATTAGAAATTCAGAAATTAGATCGTCCAAATCCTTCCTTTTACAGATCGAATGAGTTAGCAATATGAATGTGTGTCTAAGCACTGGGTAGTTGTCCTGTGAGTGTTGGCTTCTTGTCCTCGAAGATTAGATGTTTAAGGAGGTTTCGGGAGAGGCCCCAGTAACCCGCCTGAGGTTACACAGCAGGTTAGCGGCAAACCTATTCTCAAAGGCTATCTCTGGGCTTCTGATCTTTTCACACACCCCTCCCCCCACCTGGCGGGCTGTGGAAGGTTTAGAAGTCAAGGGCTGTAGTGTCAATGACAAAGAGAAAGAGGAAGAACTCTCAGGCTTACAGAGGCCATGATGCTTACTTAGTTCAGAAGGAAATTGAGAAAGTCAAGAAGTTCCCTGTCCCCTACACCCCTGTTCCCTCCCTGCCCCTCCTCCTCCTAGGTAGGGAGGGATGGGGATGTAAGAGAAAACCTCTCTGGATGGCCTGTATTTGGATTACAGCTAAGCAGTATTTATTCAGCCCTACTGGGTGCCAGGCACCCAATCCCAGCCCTTTAGGCCCTGGCAGTTTCCTGAGGGACAGAGAAGCAACCACACTGAAATAAGAGAGTTCAGTGCTACCGCTGGGGTCAGCATCAGGTGCTGTGGGGGCTCAGGCTCAGGAAAAACGAAGTTGGGTGATGTCTTCAAGGCCACAGGGCTGGCAGGGGCTTTCAGTGATGTCTTCACATGGTGATGCCGCAGCAGAAATTCCCTGAAAATATCCACTCCCGTGTTTGTCAATGAGCAGCGACCTTTTAAGGCTTCCGTGAAAATGATTATTACAGGGGTTCAGTTGGTTAAGCATGGGAATCTTGATTTCAGCTCAGGTCATGATATGGGGTGCTGAGATGAAGCCCTCCCGAGTCAGGTGTAGAGCCTGCTTAAGATTCTCTCTCTCCCTGTCCCTCGGCCCCTCCCTCCCCTGTGTGCATGCTCTCTCTCTCTCTCTCTCTCTCTCTCTCTCTCACACACACACACACACACACACACACACACACACACGCGCGCGCGCGCGCGCGCGCAAATGATTATTACAGGTGAGTGGCCGGGGTGAGTGAGGGTATGGAGCCAATGACAGGGAGCTGCCACAAGCCTGTGTGTGACGCTGAAGTCACTGCCAACATTTGGCTCTCATTTACGTTGCACAGACTTGCATCTGTGCTTACATGGGATTTGCTTTTCAGAGGGCTTTGCTTGAAGAGGCAGGATGGGGGTGGGGGATTGGGCATTGAGGACTGCTGTATGGGGCTGGTTGTCTTGACTCAGCATTCAGGGGTGAACTGAAAGATCAATAATAATGGCAAGAGCTGACTTATTATTTTTTTTAAAGATTTTTATTTTTTAAAATTTATTTTGATAGAGAGATCACACGTAGGCTGAGAGGTAGGAAGAGAGAGAGGAGGAAGTAGGTTCCCCACTGAGCAGGGAGCCTGATGTGGGCCTCGATCCTAGGACCCTGAGATCATGACCTGAGCTGAAAGCAGAGGCTTTAACCCACCGAGCCACCCACGTGCCTGGCAAGAGCTAATTTAATGGCCTCTGTGCAGGACCAGTCTACATCTTGGAAGTGGGGGAGGGGCTGGTGTGTGTGTGTGTGTGTGTCTGTGTGTCTGTGTGTGTGTCTGTGTGTGTCTCCCACCTGATACCTAGTCAAAGGCTAAGGGGCAGAGGGAGCAAATCAGGAGGAGGCTTGGCTCATATTGAATCTTCCCACTACCCTGGCCGGTCCCTTGATTTTTCTTCCCATTTCAAGGATGTGAAGGCAGAGGCTCCGGGAACATCAAGGTCACACAGCCTGTAAAGATTAGAACTCAAGTCTGTCTAGGCTTCATTTTCCCATCTATACATGGATGTGTGTGTGTGTGTGTGTGTGTGTGTGTGTGTGTGTGTGTGTGTGAGTGTGTGTGTGTGAGAGAGAGAGAGAGTAAGAGAGAGAAGAGGGGACTTAATTTTTTCTTTCTATTTTAATGAGAAAATGCTATGGAGGGGGTGGGGGAGGGGAGAGGGAGGGATGCTGGCAGTTTCCCCTTCTAGGAGTAAAGGTTCCACATTTCTGGAGCTGTCACTCTTTGTTTGGAAAATTCACCAGGATGGGCCTTTATACAAACACAAGCAAGTTCCTGCCTATTGTCCTTGGGGAGGAGTGTGGGGTCACCCCAATCTCTACACAGACACAGTGGGTTACCTAGAACACTGATGCAGTTCTCTTTAATGATGTGAATTGGGGTCTTCTTAGTGGACCTTCACCCTTGAGGAGTAGGGGAGAAATAGGTCTAAGAGAGACTCTGGCTGGACAGTAGAAGCCCTCTGGGGTTATTGAAGATTAAATAATGGAGGCGAAGCAGGTACTGGGGCCCCATATGACTGCCTCCTCTGAGCAAGTCATTCATTCATTCACTCATCCCTGTGTGACATGGGCTTTGCTAGGTTTTGGGAATACACTGGTGAGTTGTCCCAAGCTGAACCTTTGGGGGGCAGGGGGAGACATAAAAAGGCAGCAAAGCTGCCCCAAATGGGATAGCTAAAATTGGAGCTGACTGTTGGTCTTGTGAAGCTGGGGCTTTGATCTCAGGATGGTGGGAGAAGCAGAGGCTCTGAGTCATATTAATCTTTGGATATTTTAAAATCAGGAAAATCAAATGGATGCTAAGATAAGCTTACAGGTAGAATCTGAAATCAGGGAAATGAAGTTTCAAGGTGCATTTGGCTAGTAGAGATGATCTTTTTAATTATTTTAATTTTAATTTCTATAGGTGGGGATTGCATTCCCAACTTCTTTGGGAAGCCCCGGGCAGCCCCGCCTGAATCACATATGTACCTCATCAGCCACCTGCCCAGCCCCAGTGGCTTACAGTTTTCTACCCTAAGAGTAGATGTTGCAGAGCTTTGAGAATCTATTTATTCAAGTATCAATGAACCAAAAGCAGATTTGCAGAATGCGGTAAGGTTTTAAACTTTGAACTTTTCTCTGATTCTCACTGTAATGGAATAATGAGATCTTGATTGGTAACCTTTATGGATAATAATGATGATTGGTGACAAATAATTGTGAATAAGCTGACATTCATTTCTGTTCATTCCACACACAGTTATTGAGAGCTGCTGTGTGTCAGCACTTTTGTAGGTCTGGGGATTACAGCAGGGAAGAAGACAGACAAAAATGGAACTTGAGTTTCAGTGTGGGTGGAGGGAGATAGACAGTGGAGAAGATGCATGAATAAAATGCATAGTCTATGAGATGATGATAAGTACTAAGAAAAAATGGGAAAGAGTAAAAGTGTTGGAGGAGAAGGAGGGGTTACATAGGGTGGCCATCGTAGGTCTCACTGAGACAATGACTATTTTAGTCAAGACTGAATTAAGTGAGGGAACTGGTCACCTGGGGCAAAAGCATTCTAGGCAGAGAAAACAGCAAGTGCAAAGGCCCTGAGGTGGGACTGGCTTCATGTGTTAGAAGGGGTGTTAAGACATCATGCACTGCTCTCAACTCTTTCACTCCATTGAGGGAGGTACCATTATCGTTCCCATTTATAGATGGCCAAACTGTGGCCAGAGAATCTAAGGAACTTGCCCTGGATTAAATAAAAGGTGGAGTTTATTTAACCCAAGGATTAAATAAAAGGCTTCTAACCCAGACAGTCTAAAACCCAGAGCTTGTGCTCTTAAATGCTAACCTAGGTTAAAGAAGTGACTTCTTTAGCCTGGGTAGACTCCAGGAACTGAAGATGTACACCTCCAGCTTGAAGCCGCCTTCCCAGCCCTGGAGGAAAACCCTGAGTGTGGTGGCAGGGGAGGGAGTGACTCAGGCCTTGGCTGGCTTCCTGCTGAGTCATTGCTGATGGGCTGTGGAGGGAGGTGAGTGGCACTCAGGCCTTACCTCCTCATGCTGGCAGGTTCCTGCCCTTGGCGGGGAGATGCCTGGCAGTGGGCCTTAACCACACACCATCAGTGGACGGATTCATCTGACTTTCCCAAGCACTTCGTTGTGAAATTGTGGGTGGGCTCCATTTCCTGGTGTTGCCCCACAGCCAGCAAGGGGGAGCAGCCCTAGAGGATGACTTTGTGCTCAACCTAGCCCTGAATTCTCCAAAGTGTCCTGGATGGACACATTCTGTCCCTTGTCAGGCTGACTGTCTCTCATCTCAGGTTGAACCATCCAAGAGCAACGAGCTGTGTGTTTGGCAGCCACACACACCACCCCGGGCCTCACAATGCTTACCCTCTCGACATATTCATTCACAGATACAGCAGGGAGGGAATGGGCAATAGGTACATTGAGTTCGTTAAGGTTTTAAAATAGGGATTCATGAATAATAATAGCTAACATGTCTTGAGCCCTTACTGTGTGTAGTTTTCTCAGCACTTAACATGTTTTACCCGATTTCCGAAACTCTCCCAACACCTGATAAGAGAAATGCGTTTACCCGTTTATAGATATGAAACTGAAGGCGCAGAGATGTCATGGCTAGGAAAGGGCAGAAAGGACATGGGGCACGAAATCCTGGAGTCAGGAAGGTGCAGGCTGGATTTGGGGAGCTCTGACGGGCTGGTGGAGAGCAGAGGGTGGAGGAGTAGTACAGAGAGAGACGAAGCTGTTGGATGAGAGAGGGCGCTGGGACCAGGCCATGAAGTTGGACTTGAGCTGGTGGTGGTTGGGAACCACTGAAGATTTTTCAGTGTTTCCCTTTGGTGCCCCAAGGCTGTAGCTTTGTTGCTTTGGCTTAGGGTCACGTTGGCACATGAATCATGGGGATCGAACAAAAACAGTAGGAAGAACTCAGACTCTCTGTGGTGAGGAGACGTCTCATTTGCTCCTTGCTCAGCAAGAATCCTCTGTATTTGCCGAACTTTTGCTGCAGAATATCCTTAGATAAAGAGCTGTATGTTCCAGGAGGCGTCCTGACAGGTACTGCCCACAGCTATGGGTCCTCTCCTTTTGTCGCCCCCTTCCCCGCCCCACCTGTCCTGATTTAACTCTTTCACCGGCTTTCACCTCTTAGTTCCCTGGTCTTAATGTGTACATTAGTTGTTTCTGTCCAGCTAGCATTTCTATTTTTTTTTTTTTTTTGGTAAAACTTTTCCCTCTTCTCATTCTGTGACCTACTGAGTTTGCCTCATGACACCTTCTTGTGGTAGGCACCATTAGTTCCTTACCCAATCTAGTCACCCTCTTCTGTGGCTTAAGAAACCCCAATTTCATTCTAGGTGATATCACCACATGGCCAGCCCCAGGCAACGGATCATGATACGTCTAAGCCCACAACCGCCCAGTTTCCTACCTTCCCAGACTCCCTTGCAGCTAGGGGCATCCACATGACCTAGATTTTGTCAGTAAGACCTGAGGGGGAAGTCAGCTCTGTGTCTTCCAAAAAAGCTCTTGATTTTTTGACAAAAGGAAACAGTTCCAGTTTCCTACCCCCCACCCGACAACCCCTTTCCCCTGCCCCCCACTTAACCACAGTCATGATAGCTAGAGCTTGCTGCAGCTGGAAGGGTATCCACTGAGGGTGGCCAGCAGCCATCAAGTGGAGGGAGCCTGCCTTCTGAGGAGACAATACAACCAGAGAGAAAAGCAACAGGGCAGGCAGATAAAGAGGAAGAGAAAAGTTGAGGCCTCACGCGAATGTTCAGCTTCGTAGGAAACTGGCACCATGCCTGGAATTCCAAGTTATGTGAGCAATATACGTGCTTTTCTTTTTTCCTTATGCTTGTTTGAGATGGGCTTCCATTACTTGTAACCAAAGGCCCAGGTCTCCTGTCTTGAGGGTGAATGTCCAGCAGGGCTCCCAGCCTTCCTCTGCCTGTAACCCCTGTGACCTTGACCAACTATTTTGATGCCATGAAGGTTCCAGTCACATGTCATCCACCCACCCGCCCTCCACCTTCAACGCAACCCCACCCCTACTCCCCACCCCCACCCTTCCCCATCTCTACCCTTTTCTTTTTCTAAAGCTTTATTTATTTACGTTAGAAGGTAGGGGAGGGGCAGAGGGAGAGAATCTGCTTCCTTCTCAGCCAAAAACTGGACCAAGGGAATGAAGAATGAGGAAAGCCAGGGTGTTACCATATACCAAGGCTGCTTCCACTCCACAGTGTCCTCAGAAGGCCCTGGCAACACCACCATTGGAGAAACACAGAAATTAAGAAATGGGAGTCAAAGAGAAAGCAACGAGCTGGGTGGGCAGAGGTGTGGTGGCACGGGGTCTTTCTGATCTGGGAGGGACCTTAGAGGCCATGCTCCTGTTCTCTGGTTTGTTCATTCATACAATACATGGTTTGTGCCTTTCTTCTTCAGCTTGACATAGACTTGACATATAGCATTATGCTCGTTTCAGGTGTACAATCTAATAATTTGGTATTTGTATATATTGTGAAATGATCACCACAGTATATGTAATTAACATCCCTTATCACACATAGTTATAAATCTTTTTTTCTTGATTTTTGAAAATCGTTTTGTCTTGTGATGAAAACTTTTAAGATCTACTCTCTTAGCAACTTTCAAATATGCATCACCGTATTATTTAGTCACCATGCTGTGCATTACATCCGACAACTTATTTATTTTATAACTGGACGTTTGTACCTTTGGAGCTCCTCACCCATTTCATCCACCCGCACACCTCCACCTCTGGCAGCCACCAAGCTGTTTTCCATACAACACATTTTTGTTGAGCACCTCCTTTGTGCCAGACTCTGAAATGATCTGACCTTCTCTATATAGGTGAGGAACTGTGAAGTACATATATGAAAAATATAAAAAGAAAGAAGCTGCCTGGTGATTGTCCATCTTCCCTCAGGCTTCTCAAAGAGAAAATGACCTTTAAAATAAAACAGATGAAGTCCAGATTGCCGATGAGAGAGCCTCACTCTTGGGTGGGATTTGGGACATTAAAATGAGGTGTCACATTGGGATTTAGAATCTCTGTTCCTGGAAACCTACAAGAATGAATACCTAAACCACTGACTCATCTTTAATAGGCAGCTCTGTGGGGACACTGCCTAAAGCAAGGGCTTCTCAGTGAACAGACTTAGGTTTGAATCCTGAGTCCTTCCTTCACTCCCCTTTCCCGCCCTCCCTCCCTCCCACCCTTCCTTCCTTTCTTCCTTCCTTCCTGAGATCAAGGCTTTTATTTTATTTTATTTATATATTTAATTTTTTATTTTAGTTTAGTTGATGTACAATATTATATTAGTTTCAGGGGTACAACATAATGATTCATAATCTCTGTATGTTATGCTCTGCACACCCCAAGTGTAGCTACCATCTGTCACCATGAAATGCTGTTACACCACCATTGATTGTGTTCCCTATGCTGTACCTTTCATTCTCCTGACTTATTCATTCCACAACTGGAAGCCTGCATCTCCTTCTCCCCTTACCCATTTTGCTGTTTCCTTTCTTGAAATGAGTGGTTTAGACAACTTGCTAAACCTCTCTGAGCCTCAATTTCCTTAGAGTTACTGTGAGCATTGTATGACTATAATAATACTATAATTTTTTTGAGGGCTTAACTATATTCTGGTTCTGATCTAAACTCTATAAGCTTATTAACTTATTTATCATCACAACACATGGGGAGACCAAGGCATGGAAAGGTCAGTTATCTTGTTGGTCCATGGTAGAGCCTGGCTTTGAATTCATCAAGTCTGGTTCTAGAACCTATGCTTGTAACCCTTTCATTTACTGTTGCCCTTACTGGTAAAATGGAGATGACTCACTTATTTCCGTCACTAGAGAAGATACTGAAGTGGTAAAAGGCATGGGCTCTGGAGCCAGATTACTGTGGTTCAGATTCTCGGTTTATCATTAGCTGTGTGAACTGAGTTGTGAACAAATCATTTACATTCTCCATCCCTATCTTGATTTCCTCATCTATAAAATGGGCAGGGTTTTTATGAGGATTGAGTGAGTCATACAAAAAAACTTAGAATTGTAGTTGGTTCATGGGAAGTCCTCCGTGGATGCTGCCACTGTTGTCTTTCAGGACTCATTGCTCCCTCAGGACATCCTCCCCTCCGGATCTGAATTACGTTCCTCCCCATTATTCACCCTCATAGCACCCTGCTCCCTTCTTAGGTATCACATGGGACTCACACCACTCTATTTCTACGAGATAGAAAGTTTTCTATCACTTAGAATTTTCATTTGATGCATATTGAAAGTTTTCTTTGAAGTCTTATTTAGACATAGATATTTTCCAAATATTTATTTATTTATTTTTTAAAGAAAGAGACTGAGAGAGAGTGTGTGTGGGGAGGGGCACAGGGAGAAAGAGAGGAAGAATCTCAAGCCCGCTCCCTGCTGAATGTGGAGCCTGATGCAGGGCTTGATCCCATGACCCTGAGATCATGACCTGAGCTGAAACCAAGAGTTGGACGCTTCACCAACTGAGCCACCCAAGTGCCCTTAGACATAGATATTTTAAAAAAGATTTTATTGTATTTTTTTAAGTAATCTCTCCATTCAGCATGGTCTCAAGCCCACAACCCTGAGATCAAGAGTCACTCACTCCACCAACTGAGCCCACCAGGCACCACTAGACTAGAAATTTATCATATATCAAGCTGCTCTGTTTCCTTGCCTTTTTAGTTCACAATAACTTTTCATTTAAGTGCCAAATCAGCATGGAATCTTTTTGAAGCCATTGTAAGTGGCCATTAAACTCAGCACCTGTACTGCTAACAATGCACAAAGCTCAAGGAAAAGGGAGAAGTGATGAAGAAACGTGAGCAGGTTTGTACACGTGCAATCGATGCCAACTACATCACAAAATCACCTGGCTGTCAGCAATTTTAGATACCACTGATTACAACACATGACCTTCTTTCATGAGTGTAAAAATATTGAAAAAGTGTGTCCTACATTTGATGATGAAATACAATATTAAAACTTAAATATTCCCCCTACCACCATCACCCAGTGATGGCTCCTTATTTGGTTTTCCAAAAGCTCACCATGGTTTAGATCAAACCTATGTAGGTTTTCCTTCTAAGTATGACTTAGTAATGACCTTGTGTTGGTTAAAGCAATGCTAGCTGCTATAAAAGGTAAAACCTAAAAGTGCATCAGTTAACACTATAAACAGGATACAATTTACGTACGGGTCAAGAAATGAGGCTCAAAGATGTGAAATGACGTGCCCAGGACCATGATACTCTGGAGGCATGGTGCCAGAGTAGAGCCTCATCTAACTATACTCTTCCCATTACATCCACTTGCCTCTTTGAATTATACAAGAAAGGCAAAGGGGGAGAGAGAGAGAGAGAGAGAGAGAGAGAGAGAGAGAGAGACACTATAGTCCTTTTCATATGGGGCCGATTCACTTAGAGGGTATCCTTTGCTTTTTCCGAGGCTGGAGATTTCACCTATCATCAGTTACCTCTTACCAGTGGATCCGAGGGGACCAGGCTACAGTGTTTGCTACCTGCCAACAGCCTGGGTTTCTTTTGGATGGGTCTGGCTACAATGTACTCTTCTGGGTACATGACATTTGGGAGCAGTCATTTTGACAATGAAGATATATCTATAGATAAAAATTGTAGATGAGACATAGGTATAGACATTAAAAAGAGACTTATAAGTAAAAACATTCAACCACAATGTGTAGAATCTGATTGAATCCTAGTTTGAGAAACCAGCATTAAAAAAACATTTGGGGGAGGAGCCTGGTTGGCTTAGTTGGTGGAGCATGTGACTCTTTATTTTGGAGGTGTGGGTCTGAACCCCATGTTGGGTGTAGAGATTACTTAAAAATAAAATCTTTAAGAAATATTTGGGGAACAATTGTGTGTATCTGAGTAGGATAGAATATTTGGTTATATGGAGGAATTGTCATTAATTTTCTTGTGTATGATAATGCTGTTGAAGCTATGTAGAAAAATGTCTTTATGTTTTAGAGATTTGTTCTAAAGCATTTAGGGATGAAATATCATGAAATGTGTACTTTAAAACATCAACAGCGAAAACAGCAACAGAAAAATAGATGAAGCAAACTTGGCAAAATGTTAAGAACTGTTAAATGTTGGTAATAGGTATGAGGATGTTCGTTTTATTATTTTTTTCTCCGTGACATCTACCGTTTGAAATAAGACAGTGGGGATATTTGGATGAGGCTTAAAAAGGAATAGTGTTTATCACTAGTATTTATCTTTTTTCTTTTCTTATTGAAGTATAGTTGACAGACAACGTTCTATCAGTTTCTGGTGTACAACATAGTGATTTGACAATTCTATGCATTACTCAATGCTCACCACAGTCTTTCACTATAGTCGCATTTGTCTTGTTACGTTTACTTATTGATTGATCAATCAGTTTTCCTTATTCCCTTTCCCCCTTGACTGTAACTCCATGAAAACAGGGATCTTGCTAGTTTTGATTATTCCTAGCACCTGTATTCCTGGCATCTAGCATAGTCTCTAGCACATAGTTGGATTTTTAATTTTTTTTTCTGCTAAGCTCAACTCTCACTGATGAGAATTGGCCTTTCTTCCCCATTGCCAGCCTTTGTTTTGGTTCTTCCTGATTCTGGCTGCATCTCTGGCCCTGCAGGTTCCTCTGTCTGTAGCTCTCCCCTGCCTTGTCTTGGTCCACCCCTAGTCTATCCCTGTGGTCTACCCTATAGGCAGGAAGCAGAAAGCTGCTGCCCGTCAGTCTGACCCCAGCCTGCAGCCAGCTCCTACCCTCTCCTGTGATTTGCTGCCATCACACTGCGGACTCTTGGAGGGCAGGGACCTTCCCCTGCACATCTTGGTAGTTGCTGAAGCTCTTGGCAGTGCACATAACCGGTGCTCAGAAACCGTTTGTTGATTGACCACTTGTATTCCCCTTCCTGGCCCTGCTTTACTCCTGTTAGATGAGAAATATCTTCACGTATATATTTATTTTCTCCATATTATTTTTAATTATACATGTAACACCTGGGCATTGAAGAACAATTAGAAAGTGGAAAAAAGCTGAAAGAAAAAGAATCAGAATGATCTGAAATCTCATCTCCTATTATCATTTGCTTGCATTATTAACTTAGCTCTGTGCATATATTAAAATGTTTTTCTCGGGCGCCTGGGTGGCTCAGTGGGTTAAAGCCTCTGCCTTCAGCTCAGGTCATGATCTCAGGGTCCTGGGATCGAGGCCCGCATCGGGCTCTCTGCTCAGCAGGGAGCCTGCTTCCTCCTCTCCCTGTCTCTCTGCCTGCCTCTCTGCCTACTTGTAATCTCTCTCTCTGTGTCAAATAAATAAATAAAATCTTTAAAAAAAAATGTTTTTCTCTCTATAAAATGAGATTGCTTTTTTCCTGCTTCCTTCCTCCAATAACATATGGAGAATATTCTTCCAAAGCAATAGGTACAGATCTATGCCATCATTTTTAATATCTATAAAGTATTATTTTATAAGGCTATACTAAAATTTATTTAACCAGTCTCCTGTTGGTGGGCATTTTGGTTGTTTGTAATTTGCTGCTACACTGAACATTCTTGCATCTCTCTCTGCACACATTGCACTCGCCCTGTTGTTCATTTCAGCAGGTTTTTGTTTTGTTTTATTTTGTTTTTTTTGAGTCCCTTCCCTCTTCTGTGTGCCAGGCTCTTTTCTATTCAGTGGAGAGACAGCAACAGTGGATTTTCTATGGTAAAGATGACTTTATTATTGTTATTATTATTATTATTACTAAAGACTTAATACACATTGCCACACTGCCTCCCAAGAGACTAGATTGGCTTCCATTCCCACCTGCGATGTGTGTGTCCCGTGCCCCATCCCACCATTGTCTTTAAGAGCCACCTCTGCAGGGAAGTGTCTGGCAGTGTGTCTGGCATCTGCTGCCTGCTCTCTTTTTCCTTTGGGTTCTTTCCTTGGCCACATCCATCTCAGCATCAGTTCTGGCCCTTTGTGCTACCCTTCTCTGGTTAAATGACTCTAGCTTTCTGCCTGCCTCTGAGTAGGCCTTTAATTTTCTTTTTTTTTTTAAGATTTTATTTATTTATTTGACAGAGAGAAACACAGCGAAAGAAGGACACACAAGTAGGGGGAGTGAGAGAGGGAGAAGCAGGCCTTCTGCAGAGCAGGGAGCCCGATGCGGGGCTCTATTCCAGGACCCTGGGATCATGACCTGAACCGAAGGCAGACGCTTAACGACTGAGCCACCCAGGCGCCCCAGGCCTTTAATTTTGAGGTTCCTTGTAGATATTCCCTCTGCTTGCCAGGACCCCATGCACTGCTCCCCACAGAGAGCCACCACTCTTCAGCCCCCAAATAGTGGGCTCAGACAACCAGAGGACAAGAAGCAGGCAGAAGTCTGGGGCTCCATGACTGAAGGCAGGTTTCATTCTTCCTTTGCGTCTTGAATTTAATTAATACCCTCAGGGAATAATCAGGGGATCTCCCTTGATCTGTGTGCAGGAGATCTAGCCATAGCTGGAATTGAATCTTAGCCCTTGGCCTAAATCCTCCCAGGACAGCAGAGATGACCCTTGACTCTCAAGGATTAGTGCAGAGTGAGCAACCATGGGTTTGGGTATGGCCTTGGAAAAGCAGGGGGGCGTGGGGGGGTCAGTGGTCCTATGGAGAGGGCATTCTGTTCTGAGAGTCTGAGCCCTGGCTCTGCATGTTCAAGTGGCCATACTAATCAGCCTTTGGGGCGTCTTCCCTGCTCACTGCCACCCCTGTCTGTGCATCTGCCCTCCAGTGGGGGGAGTGATCTTTGGTGGTCATTTTTATATAATATGACTCTGTCCCTTTGGCCCATTGATTGGACCAGAGATGGGCATGGGATCCAATCAGTTTTCTTCTGCAAATGGGGATTTGAAATGGTCTGGGGCTCATTGTAATAACCTGAAACAGAGGCGGGAAGAACCGGAAATGAGTGCACAGAGATGCAGAGAATGGATGCAGCATGGATGGCCTGCAGGGGAGGAGCAAGAGGCAGGTGTGGAGAGACAACTGACCTGGATCTTGCTGGGTTCCTAGCTCTCGGTGCCCGGGCTGTCTTCCTGCCTTGGAGTCTGTGAGACGCCCCAGTGTTCTCAGAATAAAGCCCACGTTTTGGCTTAAGCTATCCCTGTAACCTGCAAACAAGCAAACACAAATCTTACATAACATGGTGAATGGAGCTAAATGTCAATCTTTCGGAGCCCACGCCTCAGGGTTGTTGAGAGGGCCAAATGAATTAATGTCTGTAGGGCTGTAGTCCAGTGTCCAACCTGATTCATCAGGACCTGCGCCTGACAGGTTAAAATATTTTGAGTATCATTGCCCGCATGTGAAAGAACTTTGTAAACTTTCAACAGTACAACCTTGTGTGTGTGTGTGTGTGTGTGCGCGCACACACGCACGTTTGCGAATACCTATATACATCCTATGTCCCATCCTAGACTCCATTCTGACTTTTCCTATAAACTTCTCCATGGCTTTAGACAAGTCATTGTCCTCCTCTTGGGCTTCACTTATTTATCATTTATTTATCAATAAAGTCGGTGGAATGCATGGCCTCTAAACTCCCTTCAAGCTCTGGGAGTGGAAGTTTAACTCCTGCGTGTATGGTCCAGGCGTGCAGAGAACACCCGCCTTGGGCTGCTGCTGAAGGTCTGGAGGCTAGAGCCGAGGATGCTCCCAGGTAACAAATGCCAGGCTGGGTTAGGGAGTCAAGCAGGACCCCTTCTCTGCTCTGCCCTGTTTAGGTTTATGCTTCTGCCGTGTGGATGTCTTGCTCCAGACATAATGAGTCTCCAGGTTGTCACTATGTCAGAAGGGACCAGAGTAAGGAACATCTAGCTTTGCTAAAGAAGCCGAGACCTTGAGGACACCTGTTGTGGGACTGCCAATGCTGGGATCACAGCTGGTCTATAAACTCTTCCTCTCTGCTAGATTTCTCTGGTTAGGACAATAGCCAAGTCGTAACCTGGCCCAGGATCAGCCCAGCCCAGCTTACTTTTCCAGGGCTGAGGCTCAAGGCATTTGCTTCATGTTCTTTATGTCTTTGGTGACTGCAAACTCAAGTCTTGGCTAAATCAAGAGTATTGACGTTTCTTAACAGCCTAGCAATTTATGGAGGTCATTTGGAAAGGGTGGAAGCCCAGAATGAAGGAGGTCTTATTTTCTCTCCTGTGGAGAGAGGGGAATGTCAAGAAAGACTGCAAGACAGAAGACTTACTACAAGACAGAAGCCTTACTGCTAAAGCACTGCTGATATCTAGAGCAGCTGTGTTACCATTAATAAGTCATTTAACCTCTCTGAGCCTCCCTTGCTTCATCTGTAGAGTGAGCAGGTTGGACTGGATGGTCACCAAAGTTCTTTGTGTGTGTTACATTTTACAATTCTCTGAATTTCAGGATGATAAACCCTGAGAGCATAAACAGTGTATTTTAACAGAATGGATGCAAGCCTCTGAAAAAATGTCTGATGAAAATGTCAAAGATGGAGGCAAATAATGGCAGCAGATGAAGAAGGATGTGGGAGAGATGAGGAATTTGTCTATATGTGCTTGTCCTGAAATCGTTCATTTACTGTGTACATTCAGGGAATTTAGGGCTCTCTCGAGGTTTCGACACGAGGTTTAAGATTAAAGGGCCAGGTGGGAGATGCTCAGGGTGGGGATCGAAGAGGGACCTCCAGGCCAGGGATGCCTGCCTGGGGGAGCCATCATGTAGTGGTCAACATGAGCTTCAGCTTCAGGCAGACCTGTGCCTCCTACTTCTCTCTCCTGTGTGTCTTTGAGCCAGTTGATTATCCTAAACTGTATCTACTTTCTATCTTAACCAGAAAATGGGGATCATGAGAGTGTCCCTCGTATAGGGTGTTGGTAAGGATTGAATGAGGTAAAGTGTCTCAAGTAGCTTGCACAGAGCTTAATACATAGTTAGCAGCTGATAATGGCAATAGATATTATTAGTTAAGTTTTTACTCTCTCTCTATCTTGGCTTATTGTTTCCAAGTAAGTAAAGAAGACTCTCAAGGTATTCTGGTTGTAAGTGGTAGTCTAGGCCTTTTATTTTTATTTTTCTTAAAGATTTTTTTATTTTGACACAGAGAGAGAGAGATTACAAGTAGGCAGGGAGGCAGGCAGAGAGAGGAGGGAGCAGGCTCCCCGCTGAGCAGGGAGCCCGGTGCGGGCCTCGATCCTAGGACCCTGAGATCATGACCTGAGCCTAAGGCAGAGGCTTTAACCCACTGAGCCACTCAGGTGCCCCAGTCCAGGACTTTTAAAATTCATTTTGCTTCATAGGAAAGAGAAAATCCATTGACTCAGACCAAACTTGAGAGTATTTTCTCAAAGCGTGGTTGGAGGAAGCTCACTGCATTCGGATCACCTGTATGCTTCCTGGTGCGGAGTCCTGAGCTTTCATTCTAATTAGGAACAGAACTCTGATTCAGAGTCTCTGAGGAGGGCCCAGAAAGAAACATGTTAGCCAAATCCACAGATAAAGGCCGAGAATCAGGCTTTTAAGGAGCCTGCTACCCTGCAGCCAATAGACTAAGGCAGTGCTTCTCAAACTTTAGTGTAGATAGGAATCTACTGAGAATCTTGTTAAAATGCAGATTCTGTTTCAGTAGGCATATTAGGGTTCTCTAGAGAAACAGAACCAATAAGAAATATATATATCAGTAATACATAGTACTATATATATAATACATAGTATATATATGTTAGTAATACATAATACATATTATATATTATATATATAAGTATATATCCCGAATAAAGATAAAGTTTTGGTTCATGCATTATGGAGGCTGAGAAGCCCCAGGATCTGCCATCTGCCATCTGGAAACCCAGAAAAGCTGGTTGTGGAGTTCAAAGGCCTGAGAGCCAGAGAGCCAGAGAGCTGAGCGTGTCAATTTCAGCCTGACTGTGAAGGCCAGAGAACCAGGAGCTCCAAAGGCAGGAGAAGATTGATGTTCCAGTTCAAACAGTCAGGTAGAGGGAGAATTCAACCGTCCTCCACCTTTTTGTTCTATTCAGGCCCTTAACAGATGGCGGAAGGTCCACCCACACTGGGGAAGGCAATCTGCTTTAATCAGCCCCCCAACCCTGTTCAAATGTGAATCTCTTCTGGAAGCACCCTCACAGACATACCCAGAATTAATGTTTAACCAGATAGCTGGGCATCCTGTGGCCCATTCAAGTTGACATGTAAAATTAACCATTAACAGAAAATTTCTGGGGTGGGGCCAGAAACTCTGCATTTCTAACAAGCCCCCAGGGGATATTCATTCTGCCTGTCAGTGGGCCACACTTTTAATAGCAAGATTTTAGAGGCTCTGTGATTATGTTGGTCATGAGTGTTCTTCGTCAGACATTTCTAGCTCTCCTTTCTGGGCATGTGGTAGGATCCTATTTCCTGGACCCCCTGTAGCTGAATGGGGCCAGATGACTAGTTCTGGCTAGTGAGAGTGAAAGATTAGTGTCACTTCTGGGACAGAGTATTTAGCTGCCCCTTCAAGACTCTCCAAAGCTCTTTTCCCTTTGCCACAGCAGTGGGCAATGTTTTAGGTGGTGTCTGCTCCAGCAGATGACTCCTTGGTGAGGATGACATGGAGCCCAGCCCTCAGCCGACGTGTGAGGGCATGTAGCAAGAACAAGACATAGGTGTTTGTTGTTTTCAGTCATTGACATTTAGGGAGGTGTTTGTTACTGCAGCATAACCTCGCGTATCCTGACTGATAACACGAATCTAATCCCCATTTTACAAAAGAAGAAACTAAGTCCAAGAGGAATGACTTGTTTGTACTCTGACATCTAGCTAATGAAGTCTTAGGTCTCTGACCTGACTCCTAATCTCCCTCCTCTTTCCATCAACTACTAATGCCTCTACCATTTAGGTCTCCCAGACTACGTGCCAGGTACTTCTCACATGTCATTTCATTTCATTTTCACAATGACGATGTGAGGTCAGTGAATTTTCATCCCATTCTTTGTGTGAGCAAATGGAGGCCAGAGGTATAGCAAGTATATAGGATTTGCACCTACAACCATCTGATCCAAAGGACATATTCTTCCCACTATACCGCCCTGCCTCATATCTGCCAAAAAATGTATTTTAATAATGGCAAACACTTTATCCCAGGCAGTGTTATCAATGTTTTAACTATTTTCATATATTTTTTAAGATTTTATTTATTTATTGACAGATAGAGACACAGTGAGAGAAGGAACAGAAGCAGGGGGAGTGGGAGAGGGAGAAGCAGGCTTCCCACTGAACAGGGAGCCTGATGTGGGGCTCGATCCCAGGACCCTGGGATCATGACCTGAGCTGAAGGCAGCCGCTTAATAACTGAGCCACCCAGGCGCCACTGTTTTCATATTTTTAACAATCCTGTGAGGCAGATATTATCATCAAGAACATCCTCATTTATAAATAAGGAATCTGAGGGACAGAGAACTTAATTTGTCCAGGGTCACACAGCTAATAAATGGCAGGATGACGATTTGAATCAGGCAGCTGACTCCAGAGTCCCTCCTCATACATTACACTTTATTGTTGTGAGCAAAGCTCATGCATATATCTACCTAATATGATACACATGTACACATGTGTTTATCATTTATGTGCATAATATACCTATATTATCATACTTGATTTTTATTTGCTTATTTAGATTGCAGAGTATTTTCTTCCCTACTAGCAAGATTGCTACACAACTCTTCTGAGTTGATTTCTTTTTTTAAAAAAAATTTATTTGAGAGAGAGAGGGAGAGTGCTCAAGTGGGGGAGGGGAGAGGGAGAGGGCGAGAGAGAATCCTCAAGCAGACTCCCCCCTGAGCATGGAGCCCGATGCAGGGCTCCATCCCAGGGCCCTGAGATCATAACCTGAGCCGAAATCAAGAGCCAGCCATTTATCCGACTGGGCCACCCAGGCACCCCCCAAGTTGACTTCTTACCCTAACTGCAGGGACCTGGGTATTCCATGCACCCAGCACAATGTGATTAATAATTTTTTTTCAACCTGGGGAAAAAAAAGACATTTCTTTTCAATTCTGAAAAAAATTATTTTTAACAAGCCTGGAAGGACCCAGCTGCCAAGAAGCCCCAGGACTCTGGGCCTCCTGTTCACTCTTCTCTTCTTGCCTTTACACCTCTCAACCCTTTGTTTGAGGGGATGTTTCTGCTTCAGGCTTGACTGCCTCCTGCCCCCTGCCTGCCACTTCTGGTATTCATGCAGAAGTCATTCTCAAGCCCTGGACAAAAGCTCCTTGTCCTCTAGGCTCCCAGTCTCCTTGGCAAACACTCCCTGTGTTTCCAGGTACCTAAGACTCTGGGTCCTGGGTCTGTCCCGCCAGAACGTAAAGGTGCTGGATTCAGTGGGATCTTGACTCAGGACCTAAGAAGCTGGGACAGCAGAAGCCAGTGGGCTGATTCCCTAGGGGTACCTCAACTTGGGAAAAGGATAGGGGACTCAGGAAAAATGGCTCTGTTTCTGCGGTTCCAGACCCTGAGGGGCTACAATAGGCTTTCTTTCTGGCCCTGAAAATCTGTCACATGCAACTGTTTCTTTGTAAGTCAAACTTTGTTTCCTATCTCAACACCACACACACACACACACACACACACACACACACACACACACACACGCACACGAGAAAAGAATTAGGAAAATGCTTAATGTTGTAAGTGCTTGAAGTCAGAAACAAGAAGGGCATTTGCCAAGGCACTTCCTGGCTTGGTGCATGCGCAGGTGATTAAGGCACTGTTTAGGGAGGAACTGAGGTCTGGTGGACAAACATGGAGCTCTAACCACAGCCCAGTTATTAGTCCACAGGAAACATCCTGTTACTATTATAAAGATGAAGTGCTACTTTTTTTTTTTGAAGAACTTTCTAAAAGTCTTCCTTTCCATTCTGATTCAGTTCAAGTCTGTGAGACAGGAAGGTCTCAGGGCAGCCATGCCTGCAACATTAGCTAATCAGACTCCCAAGAAACATTCCATTCTGCTTAGGAGGACTTTGGAGAATGGCTTGCTCGTGGTGGCTTTTAAAATAAACTGAGGGTTGCCAGGCTGAATGGGCTCCCTGAGGGGCCAGTGACCTGGTTCCGGGCTGGCGCCCAGAAGGCTTGCCTCCTGGTGGGATGGTGGCTCTGCCTGTTCCCCATCCTTCGTGGATGAAATAGGAAGTCTTGTAGCCTCTGTCCCTTCCCATTTAAAACGGGGGAAACTGAGGCCCAGGAGAGTAATAGCAAAAGTTAGTAGTAAGAACCAACACATTGAGCACTGCATATCAGCTTATCTGTAAGCGTCAAGGGAAGGGGCATTGTGGCCTAGTGACAAGAAAGATTTGGTTTCAGATCCTGGCTTTGCCACCCTGAAGCTCTATGACCTTGTGTAAGTAACTAAACCTCTCTGAGACTTCATTTCCTGGTTTGTAAAACATTGATGATACCTGTTCTGCAGGGTTATTGTAAGGAATAGAAATAATGGATAAGTACCTAGAGTAGCGCCTGGAACCTAGCGGGTAACCGATCAGTGGTCTTCCTTTTTATTAGAGGCACAATGCAGGCCAGCCATATGATACATAGTGTTTTCCAACCCTGCTTGACAGCAAGAATTACCCAAGGAACTGGTTGAAAACAGATTCCCAGGCCTCATCCTCTGCAGTCTCTGGAGAGGCATGGGAATCTAGAGTATGGGAAGTCACAGGTGATTCCTATCAGGCAGTTTTGGAACACATCCAGGAACCCTCTCGTCCAACCTCATGGCTGGGCTCTTTTGTTCTCTATGCACCTGGCCCCATATTCCGTAAAGCTTTAGCTTTTGCTTGAAGGTAGACATGATTAAAAGGTCAACTATCATTATATATTCTCAAAGAGAATGTGCCTTGAACTTTGCACAGTAGATTTATGCCTGAAAAGCTGTTTGCAAATGGAATTTGGGGTGTGTGTGGTGTGTGTGCGTGCGTGTGTGTGTGTGTGTGTGTGTGTGTGAGGGTGGAGGGGAGAGCAAGTATCTATCTAACACCTTAGTTTACTATTCAAAGGAATCCATTCAGTTCAACAAAATGAATATTATTTGAGTGACCATTATGTGCTGGGGAGACAATGATAAACAAGATGCAGGCCTCGTCTTCAAGGGGCTTACTTAGAGTCCACTGAGGAAGATGGTCACATACACGGGCACTTACCACACTGTGGTTACATGAGGTTAGCACAGGGAGCTAGGAGAGCGTGGAGGGGAAGTGCGCCCCACTTAGGGTTGGGGCATCTGGGAAGTTCTAGGGGAAGTAATGTCTGAAGGTGAGACCTATACACTGGAATTTAGTCTCCAATCCTTTTGCAAAGTGAATGATCCTTCCTTAATTTTCCATGTGGAAAAATGAACTTTCACATCATGGTCACCCTGGATACAATTATACAACCACTTAGCTGCTCTGATTCTGCAGTTTCTGCTATGGGCAAGGCACAGGGTCAAGCGTTGTAGGGCACCTCCGGGGACAACGGCCCGCTCCCTGCCCTCGGGGAGTTCACACCACACCTCCTCAGGACTGATTTCATTTCCCATACAGGTCATTCATCCAGTGTGATCTGTTTATGACTGAACGGGTAGTTCATTATTCAGGTCTTAACTCCCTTTGCCGAAAAGACTGTTTACTCTCTTTCATCACCATGTAATAGGGAAATCCAGTTCCAACTCACACTTAAACTTGGGCATGCATTTTACCCAAGAGAAAAATGAAAGTGCACGCTGAGTTCAGGGCACTGTTTGCAGATCCAGGCCGTGAAGCCGGGGAGGCCTGGATGGTCTGTAGGGTCTGTAGGTTCTGCATGGTCTGCATCTGCCGCAGCCCGCATGCAGAGCTGGCGGCGCCCATGGTAAGTCAAGCATTCTTTCCCTCTGGGCCTCAGGGACACTAATGCCTTTCAAACCACCTGTCTCTGCCCCAGGAAGGGAAAGAGGCAAGGAGGAACAGAATTCCTTGTGAATTATAATTATATCGTGTTTGAACAAACGATGGCAGGGTATTTAAGCCAGCAGGTGAAGTCCCCACACCATCCGTGCTTGTCTGGGTGTATGATCCGGCAGGAGTTGCTTAGACCTTTTGAGTGAAGGTGTGTTCCCATCTTGCAGATGGGGAACCTGAGGCACCAGAGTTGTCTGGAGGCAGTGTTAGACACTTGGTGGTTTCCACCCTGCTAAACTCATCTTTCAAAATCTCCCCTGAATACTACCTCCCCACCCCCCAACCTCCTGTTCCCTGCTTCTCAAAAGAACAAGCCCAAAGCATCTGCCTCCTGTTTTTTGCCAAGTTGCTCCCACTTCCTGAGACCCTGCCCCCCTCTATCTGCCCCGTGAAATTCAACCCATCCTTCAAAGCCCAGTTCAGGTGTCACTGCTCCTCCTGGTTGGAATTCATCTCTCCCTCCCGGGCACTCCTTGGTTGGCCTTTTCTCTCATTACTCCTTCTAGGGCAACCGGCTTCGCCTCCCAGATCCTCAGTTTTCTCCTCTGTGCACGGACAGAGTAGTAACATCTACAGTTACCTTGAACTCCTTCTTGGATGATGCGACGAAAGCTGCGGGAACAGCGAATGCTTACTGAGGCCCATTATGTGTCAGGCCCGGTGTTGAAGACTTTTCTGCCCATTATCTCATGTAATTGTCAGTCAAGTCTCCCTAGACGGGTACTAGTATTATCTTCATTCCACAGATGAGTGGGGAGGCCCAGAGAGGTGAAATGCCTCTTCCGAGGTCACACAGCTGGTACTACCAGCAAAGCCAGGTTTACCAAACGCCAGAGCTGGGGTCCTGATC
>LNAC01000205.1:2753953-2774162 GCA_002007465.1 Ailurus styani
GGCGGCCGGGGGAGCCGGGGCAGGGCCGGGCGCGGGGCCTCCGGGCCGAGGGCACGGCTTCTGGGGGAAGTCCCCAGCCCCGGCCAAGGCGGCCCCTCGCAAGCCTTCGTCAAGGCGACGGTCCCCTTCCCGGAGAAGCTGCTGGCTTCCCTGGGCGTTGATTTGGTGCTTTGTGGGCGCAGGCTCTCCCCTCCACCGCCGTTTTCTAGCTTCGCTTTTCAGATACTGCTGTGCCTGGCATTTTGGCGGCCGACCTTTCCGAGAGCGCCGTTTCCCCTTCATAGTATTCCCACTGGGGGTGAGGCAGGGCCGCTGGGAGACGTTCCCATGTCGCAGAGAGGGAACTTGCGAGGGAGAAGTGAAAGAGCAGAATCACCCAGCCCTGGTCGCGGGAGCTGAGCAAGCGGGTTCGCCCTCGGAGCCTTCTAGGAGCCTGCTGGGCTCCTGCGCCCGCGGTCCGAAGTGCCCGGTGATAGCCCTGGTGTGCATTTTGTTCATGAAAACCTCGCTTGTTTTCTATCAACAACAGCTCTAAGGAGATGATGTTGGAAGCCTGGGAAATGAGTTCCTGGCCGAGGATGGAACCTGGTTTCAGGGAAAACTTTTCAAGCACAGATTCAGGATTGTCTGAGAGCAGAAACATCAGCCTTGGGGCCCGCAGAGAAGCCTCGCAGGCAGGATGAGGGAGCTGGGGCCAGGGGGCTGCAGTAGCTCTCAGCGCCCAAGGAGTTGCTCTGGGTGCAAACCTCCCCTCCCAGTTTTCTTCAGTAGGCTTTGGAAGGCGGTGTGACCTCCTGCTGCAGGGCCACCTTCAGGGTTGGACACTCTCTTCAGTTTCCCACACCTTTAACAGCACGGTGGGCTAACAGCACCTGCCCCCCAGAATTGTTGAGGAGCGTCCACTGGTTAATACCCGAAAGCCCTTCGTGAGCATTAAAAGGTGTCAAGATGGGGTCACATTAAGACACAGTGTGTGTGCACTGCCTTCTCCCTCGCCCTGTAAGGAAAGTCAGAGAGCAGTCTATGAGATTAAAAAGAAAATTGCCTCGTAATTGAAGATCTCCTAGACCAAAGTTTATACTAAAGAAATACTTGTTCTCCATTTATTTTTAGTTTAATTTGACACACATATATTTTTTTATTATATTATGTTTTTACTTTGTCCGTGGTGGTTGCTAGCTATGCTTTGAATCAGTGAAAAAAATGTCTGGGGTAAATTGATTACTTGCCCAATCCTTCCTTGTATTTCAGTAGCAAATTGCTGCTCTCTGCTTGTCCCCTATTCAGATATTTCCTTCCTCTGTAATGTGTTCTGTGGAAACTCAAGGCGAGCCTTTTTATTTCTCATTTTGGGATACATTATAAAATAGGAAATCTGAAAGCCTCTCCGAAAAAGCATTTTCAAAATCCGCAGTTGATAGTTCATTTTGAGAGTGGATATTTCAGGGAATTTTCGAGCCAGACCGGACTTTCAAGATAGCCCAAACCCTTCATTTTTTAGGTGAGAATATTGAGGCCTAGAGAAGATGGTGATCAGGCTGAGGTCACCTGGCAAGACAGTAGAGGAACTGGGACCGGTACCGGTGTTGCTTGCCTCTGCCCAGTATTTTCATGATGCTTTTTCTTTTTTCTTTCTTCTGCCATGTTTTCACTTTGCTGTTACTTTGAACTATAGGCGTAGCCAATACTGTGGGTGTAAATTGAATTTTTCAAAAGGAAACATATTTGAGATTGGAAGTCATATTTGAGATTTCTGAAGTTTGTGCATTTAGGAGATGTGGGTGAAAGTATCAGGCTACCTCCGTAACATTTTATTAGTTTTCTGAAGCTTGGATAGTGTGTGTGTGTGTGTGTGTGTGTGTGTGTGTGTGTGTGTATGTGTGTTTTAAATGGAATCAACTGTTTCAGGTAAAAAAAAATGGACAAGTCATGCAAAAGACATAGCTCTGTGAGAGAATTAATGAGGATGGGTGCGGAGGCTGAAGAGCAGAGCTGCTGGAAGATTTAGTGCTTAGTAGGGCCAGAAAAGCCATTTTTGACCCTGGCATCTCATTCCCCTTATTCAAGACAGGAAGGACTGTCAGAGATGATTCCAGCAATGAGGATAGTGCTAGTTGCAATGTCTGACTCCACCCATTCTCGCAGAATCTTTGCACACTAATTTTGGCTTGTGTGTATGTTTTAGGCAAAGTGACCAAGCAGTCCTGTCCCCCTGCCCTCCCTTGACTCCTTTTTTGGGGAAATACAGTCCTGACAGATTTTTTAAGAAATAGCTTGATTGTAGGCTGCTTTAAAATGGGGGAAAAGAGAAAGCAAGAAAGAAAAAAAAAAGCTGGTGACTGATAGCTGTTTTGTTGGTCTTATAATGTTTTGAATTTGCTTTTTCTTTGCTTTCTTGTTTCCTGGTGAATAATAACTGTTTGCGTCTGGGATCTGTAATAGCTAATCCTTAAGCCTGCTTACCTACCTGCATCATCCAGGCTACAAAAAATATTTTGACTCCTTTTAAAGTTGCTTGTTAAAATCTCATACGGGTGACTTTAAGTATTTTGTTTTGCTTCAGAGCAACAATGGAAAAAACAAACGATTATGTTTCGTTTGCAGACAGTTTAAGAAAACAGAGCAGGCTGGTTTATGGTTAGACTGTGACTTGGAGTTGATTTCAAGTTGAGCCCCACCGTGAAGACAACCACGGATCCCCAGGCTTTCCTGAGCAGGGCGAAGCCTGGCTCCTGAGTGACCAATTTCGGTCAGCAAAGAGGTTATTTAGCTCCTAAAAGTAATTTTTGCTTGGGGTTGACGCCGAGGTAGAGTTGCTGAATGACTCTAGGCCTGGGTTTAGCCAACACATTGCCTGCAATTACTTCTTAGTCCATTCACTGCTTGGCCAAGGGAATTATTTTGAATGCAGGGTAAGAGGCAGTTTTAACCTCATGCTGCTGGTAATATTATAATTAATAGGTAACATTATACGTGGCAGGTACTGTGCTTAGGGTTTGAATGCATTATCTCATTTGACCGTTTCAGAAATACTGAAAGGTATGTGCTGTTCATGTTCCCATTTTATCTGAGAGAAAACTGGGGTTCCGTGCTCACCCATGATTTGTAACTAGAATTCGGTAGAGCCAGGTCTGATGCCTTCACTGCCCCCATTTACTGTCCTGTGCTGTACAAAGTCATATATTTTAGAGAAGGTCTTCAGTGTGCAAGTAAGAGATGAGGTGACAGACTTGTGATGAAGAACGGGCTTGTGGGTTCTGAACCCTGATGGGGCAGGGAGTCATTTTGGCTTCTCTGCATCCTGTACTCTATAGGGCCTGCTCCGTTTGTGACATGGACAACCCAGGTACCTGTTTCCTGCTCATCTTGCTTTGGGAGCCTGAGTCTTAGTGGAGACAGGGTCTGGAGTGGAAAGACCTGGGTTCGGGTCCTCGCTCTGCCACTTAGTTGCTGCATAAACTTGGGCAAGTCCCTTAGCCTCAGTGACTCCTCATTTCCTTATCTGGAAAATGGGACTAACACTTCTTGCTTCACTGGGCAGTTGAAGAGGAGCAAATATGATAGAAGAGGAACTGCCGTATGAAATCTAAGGCATGATTCTAAGGTTGTGGCTGCTGCTGTTATTTGGGGAGAAGAAGTGGGGCTTCCCAACATTAGTTCGTGTAACAAATTACTTGTCAGGCATTTCTCACAGAGTGGCACCTGCGGTCATGCAAGATAAACTTAGCTCAGTCACAAAACTTTTTTTTTTTTAATATTAAGAATTATTTAGTTTAGGGGGTATTAGTAAAAAAAAAATAGTAAGTTGCATATCATGTCCATGATTTTATAGGTAGAGTGGGGCTAAATGTAGTGTCCTGGTATATACATTTGTTTATGTTTAATAAAAAGCTGATCCAAAGAAAAATATTGGGTACATATTTATGAAATGGTGATATGGTTATGGCAAACTTGTAAAGGTGAAAAATTGCTTAAGTTTGGGAAATACTGGGCACACAGCAGGCAGCCAGCCTTCGTGACTTACAGGCCCTGGGAGTGTGACGTTGCTTTGATCACCCCCAGCCAACCACGCACGATTGGGAGACAGGCTGTGTGCGATCTCCTCCAGCTCCCGCAGCCCTGACAGGGATGAGCGGGGACAGAGGGTCTCTAAGTCAAGATCCCTGGAAGCGGCAGCTAGCTCAGACTAGAGACGTCCACAGTAGTTTTGTCACTGCCTCGTATGGCTTTCCTGGTGACCCCTCAGAGGATGGGAGCTGTAGGAAATTTGTTATTACTTCCTTATTAGTGATAGCTGTGGCCATCCCATTGTCTCAGAATTTTCATGGCATGTAAATGCCTGGGTGGAGGGCTGGTGGGACTGAGACGGTGGATTAGGGGGCATTTTGAAAGCGAAGTCGTGTCAGCTCCCACAGAAGCTCTAATTTTAAACATGCAAATAATTTTCAGTTCCACTTTTCCTTCTTCCTGTTAGAGGAAAGCTGTACCCTGTTGCCATTTCTGAGTCTCGAGCAGACAATGTCGTCATTATGCTCCAAACTATCTCCTTCTCCAGGGCAGGAATGGGTGGTGGTTTTCTGGGTGCCTGTGCTGGGCCCCAGCCCAGTGTTGTTTCATGGCTTCTGGGTAAATAAGTGAGTATTAAAACTTAGCCCCAATGTGGAGTCTATAACACAGTGGTTCTTAATCTTTCTGCGGGTGGGTGGTGTGGGGGTTGTAAGACCCTTACAGAGTATGTAAAAGGGAAGCATCCTCTCCCTAAAAGGAATGCACATATTTACAACTTTGTATCCAATTTCAAGGGTTTCATAGAATTTTTAAAACAGCCTATGATTCTCAGGTTAAAAACCCTACAATCTAAAGCTGTGTAATGTTAGAAAAATATCAGTCTTCCTCAAAGGTAATCACTGTGGGTACCCTTGGTTTCCTTCCAGGAGGAAAAATGTTTCTTTGTAATGTACACAAGTATTGGTATTCATCTTTTAAAAAAGGTTGCATTGAAAACTTTATGTATATATTGTAGTCTACTTAGCCTTTTAATTTACTTGTTATTTTAGAGATTATTTAATACCTCTACTTAGAGCTTTAACTTATTCATTTAAATAACTGCTTGGGATTCTGATGTGTGAATTTGCCATGATTTATTTGACCATGCGCCTATCAGGGGACACTTTAATTGTTTTTAGTGCCCCCCGCCCCCCAGCCTTTTACAAATCATGCTTCAGAGAATGTCTTTGGTGCATATTTCTTGTCACTTTCACAAGGATATCCATAGGATAAATTTCTGATTTTAGGATTGCTGCATCAGAGGGTACGTGCATTTAAAATTTGATAGCTGTTGTTAAGTTGTCCCCCAGAAACATTGCCCCAGTTTGCCTGCACCCACCCGTAGGTTCAAGAACTGAGGATTGTTAAATTTTATTTTTTAAGTTTTTTAAAGTTTTTTTTTTCTTTAAGTAATTTCTGCACCCAATGTGGGGCTTGAACTTAAAACTCTGAGATCAAGAGTTGCATGCTCTACTGACTGAGCCAGCCAGGCGCCCTGAGGATTGTTAAATTGTTAAATGTGTCCCAGTTTGAGAGGTGAAACATTGTATCCTGTTACTTTTATTTATATCATTGAATTAGTTTATTTTTTTCTATGTTTTGGACCATCTGCTTTCCTTCTTTCCTTCCTTTACTTTCTTGTTAACTCCCTGCTCATTCAAAAAAATTTACCATTTTGTTATTGATTTGCACAAGCTCTTGGAAATTAAAGAAGTTAGTCCTTTGGCTCTCATTTGTGTTGGAAATATGTGTATTTTCCAGCTATTTTAGATGTGGCCCTTGTTCTTCAGGGATTCAGTGATAAATAAAAATCCCTCGATGGTGAGCTTGGAACCAGATTGCTTGGTTGGAACCCTGGCTCTCCCATCTAACTAGCTGTGATCTTGGGCGGGTGCCCGAACCTTTCTGATCCTTGGTGTTCACATTTCTAAAATGCTAATGATAACAGTAGTACTTCTCACACGGGTTAGTTGGATAAGTTGAGATTGCATTATGTTAAAGTTCCTTGTAAATGGGTACAGAACTAGAAGAGCGATATTTAACAGAATATTCCATCTACTCAAGAGTTAGATTTTAAAGGTAGGGCACAAGAGCATAATTATGACTTGTTAAAATTGTGCTACAGAATCTTTTAAATTGGATTTAAGAGATTAAGTCCACAATGGAATGTTTACATACACACACAGGCATATATATGTATTCAAATGTATAATGTGGAGCAGTGTATGCTTCCCTGATAGCATAATTTAAATTACATACCTCGGGGCACCTGGCTGGCTCAGTCAGTTAAGTGTCTGACTCTTCATTTCAGTTCAGGTCATGATCTCAGGGTTGTGAGATCAAAACGTGCGTCAGGCTCCACACTCAGCGGGAGTCTGTTTGATATTAAGAATGAGGCTTATAGGGGCACCTGGGTAGCTCACTGCACTGAGTATCTGACTCTTGATTTCAGCTCAGGTTGTGAGCTCCAGGTCCTGAACTTGAACCTGGTAGGGCTCTGCCCTCAGCGGGACTCTGCCTGAGATTCTCTCTTTCCCTCTCCCTCTGCCCCTCCCCTGCTCTCTCTCTCTTTCTCTCTCTCTCAAATAAATAAATCTTAAAAAAAGAAACAGATTACATTTCTCTTTTAACAGTGAATATAATTAATATAGGTTAAATGACCACAAGATATGACTGAAGAGTGGCCAGTGTGGTCCTAACCCCAAAGGAGCACAGGACTATTGACTGCGTTCCTTAAAAAACAGGGTCCCCCTTGCATTGACTTGAGCATTTCGTGACCTGGCCAGCTCTGACCTTTCCCGCAGGGCCAGAGGAGTTATTTAATGCCACCAACTGAAAGTAAAGACATAATCCGTGGCTCTAATTGCAGGAGATGGGAGACTGGGGGAGTCTGTGCTGACTGTGCCACCGGTTTCTATGGCTGCAGGGCGATCCAGCAGTTCCTGGCCCAAGGGCCCCCTTCTTTTCATGTCCTTCTGTAATGGGGGTTCTTCCTTCCCCACTGAGAGCGGGCCTTGCTGGCGGTCCTGTTCCTAAGCCCGGAGACGGAGAGCTGCAGGGAGCTGGGTGTGGGTATGGAGGGAGCCTGCTGCTCAGAGTTGAGCGGACCAGCCCGGGAGTCAGACAGACCTGACTCCTCCAACAGCTCTCCTGCTCGGAACTGCGCTTGTTCTCATCTGGAAAATGGGGACGACAAAAATACAGATTAAATGTAGATCCACATACCAAGTTCTTAGCGTGAAATAAACCTTCCAAAGATGTTGACTGTTGTTTTATCTTATTTTGCTGGGGGTACTGGCATAAATTAATACTTAAAAAGATTTTAAAAATTATATTTACCTTAGAGGTTATAAAGCCCTTCAGCATGTATGAGCTCACAACATTCCTGTGAGGAATGGTAATTTTTGTCTTTATGTTTTTATTTGTCATTCCCACTATTTATTTATTTATTTAAAAAGATTTTGTAGTCTACCTTTGGCTTGGTTCATGAGCCCAAGGTCCTGGGATTGAGTCCTACATCAGGCTCCTTGCTCAGCGGGAAGCCTGCTTCTCTCTCTGCCTACTTCTCCCTCTGCCTGCCACTCCCTCCAGCTTGTGCTCTTTCTCTCTCTCTCTCCCCCTGTGTCAAATATTTGAGAGAGAGAAAGTGAGAGTGTGCATGAGTGGGGTGAGCAGCAGCAGGCAAAGGGCAAAGCAGGCTCCCCGCTGAGCAGAGAGTCCAATGTGGGCTTGATCCTAGGATCTTGGGATCATGACCTGAACTGAAGGCAGACCCTTAACTGAGCCACCTGGGCACCCCTGTCCTTCCCACTTAAGGTGTGGCTCGGTCTGTCTCTAAATGACTTGTCCAATTTAGGTGTCATCTGTCTTTTGCACATAGTGTAGCCTAGTTGTAACAATTAAATTTGGAATCAGCGTACAAGAGGCACATACTTTTAGGTTGAACCATATGAAGTACTATTTTTGGTCCTTTGAATATCGGCACTCGATCATGTTTCCACCTAATATGATCCAGAACATGGGTGAAGTTTGGAAAATCAAAACCTAGATCTATCTGCTGGAAAGCAGTCTGTTTAAAACCAGGGGCCATAAAACCGATTTAGTAAGTTATGAGCAGCATTAAAAAATGATGGACTAGAGATTTTCGGGGTTTACTGCATGTAGAAAAGGTAAATGTTGTGTCATGAAATTTGTTTCCATTACATATACTCTGGGCGTATGCTTACTGAAGTGCATAAAGTATGAATTTCTTATGGTGGCTTTAGGCATTATCCAAAGCACTGGAAGCTGCTAGTATAGTCAGTTGAGTGGCAGAAGATGTGGGGGAGGTATGGAGGTGGCTTTTGTTTCCAGAGACGGTGGTAAACCAGTATAAAGTCCCCAATTATGCATTGTAAATGCCCCCAGATGTAGCTGAACAGGGTCTTGCAGTGGCTGGTGCAGGAGGGACCAGCTTTCAGGGAGGTCCCTAGGAAGGGAGTGGGTCCACTCAAAGCTGAGAGGGCCTACTCTTACATAAGGGCCCTTCTGGAAACTTCAGGGGGACCACCTCTGAAGAACACATCTGTAGAACAAGCTAGTGGCTATGCTTTGTGTTCTTTGGTTGACGGGTTAGGTAGAGAGCGAACCCTTCCTGCCTGCCATATCGTGTACTCTGAGAACTTAGGAGCAGATCTCAAGGGGTCTGAGGTTCTGAGGGATCATCAGCCATCTGGTGAATAGTGGGGGACTCACACTTGGCCCTGCCTGGCCTCACAGCCCAGGATTTTTACCTGCAGGTTGTACTGCCTTCACTGCACTCAGCTGATCTGCGCAGGACCATGCTGATGCTCTGGGGGCCCTTATGCCCCAGTTGGCTGGAGGGTCCCCATCCAGAGGGGGGTTGATTTAATTCCCAGGTGAGTCAGTTCAGGTTGTTGTCATTATTTTTTTTTAATATTAAAAAATTGGAAATAAATAAAAAAAGAAAGTAAAATTATCTGCAATCTCCACTCCCCTAAACTATTTTGAATGGTAATTTTTGTCTTTATGTTTTTATTTTCCCCTTCCCTCTCTCCCTCCTTCTCTCTTCCTCCCTCCCTCCTTTTCTTTCTTTCCCTTTCTTTCTTTCTTTCTTTTTCTCTCTCCCCTCCCTCCCTCTCTCTTGCCCACCCTTCCACCTTTCCTCCCTCCCTCCCTTCCTTCTTCCTTTATTTCCCCCCCTCCCTCCCCATCCATCCATCCATCCATCCATCCTTCCTTCCTTCCTTCCTTCCTTCCTTCCTTCCTTCCTTCCTTCCTAAAATAGGATTACCTGCTACACAGGTTTTGTAACTTATATTTGTGTGTGTATATATTACAGTGGGGAGGGTGGCAAATGCACCCCTAGGAGTACCCCAGAAAGCTACAGCATAAACATGAGGCTTTTTCCTGGAGCATCACTCTTACTTAGTGGGAAATATTTTCTAATGCTCTTTGGAAACAAACAGATACGGACATATTATAGATTAGATACCAAATTTGCTTCCAGAATGTTTTCAGCAACCATAAAGAAATCTCCTATTTCTGGGGATGTGAGTTCACTCTCCTGTCTTTTCTTGGGGGCAGTTTGTGAAGTATTGACAATATATTGCAAACATTTTCCCCTGCCAGTAGATGTTCTTTTCTCTTGGGTAACTTTAGCTGTTGTGTCCTATAATGAGGTCCCTTATCTCATTTCTCCTGTGATTAATCTTCTAGTTTGTTTTTGACATTTTTTTTTTTTGCCACAATCAACACTATTCAGATGACTTTGTGTTTCAATCTCTGAACACATCTCTGATGATTGTCTTCGGATAAATTGAGATTGTAGAAATAACAGTAGCAGGTACCACGGGCTGAATATTGATTATGAAATATCAGCACTTTTTACGTATTAACTCGTGTAATCCTGTGATGTAGGTACAGGGATGGAAACTGAGGCCCACAGTTTGGTCCTCAGTTTGATCTGGTCCGTGGCCACATACCCTAACGAGCCGGTTGTGGGTTTCTTTGGGGGCACAAGAGGGAGCCAAACAGGATGGCTTACATGGGCCGGGGCACGTCTGAGTCTCCTGGACGGACAGCTGGATTTGAGGGCAGTTCTCAAATGTAGGAGGGCCGTCTTCCGTGGGGTGGATGCTGCCCACAGTCATGACGTGGCAGAAGTAAATTACTTCCCAAAGCCACAAAAGATAAGATTGTCTCTGCTCTGGATTTTGGATTCTGGAACCATACGTGATAAAGACTTCCTGAAACTTTGTCGCCTTGGCCCCAATCAAGTAAATGACATAATGGCATCTTGTTGGAGTCTTGGTCTTCTTGTTGTGAGTGAATTTGGGTTTCATAGAGCTTGATCTTGGGCACAGATGGCTTCAGAGCATCCTGTAAGAGGAGGAGCATGTCCTTTGGTATGAGCAGAAGCATGGGTCCAAACCCACACTCTTCTCCTACACCATGTGACCCCGCTATCTGCCCAGGTGATTAAGCTGCTTGGAACCTGTTGTGTCATCTGGAAAGTGATAAGATTGCCAAGACATGAGTTATTAGGGTTAAATGAGGGAAGACGTATAAAGCACCCAATCCAGTTTGTGGTGCTTAGTAGCTCCTTAACTTATCACTTCCAATTCATCCCTCTTTATTAACACAACATCTCCTGACTTTGGGGCTGCAGTTGCCACATTCTGAAGGTTAAGGAGACCTTCTCTGAAGGCGTTCAACTTTTGTGAGCCCTGATGCCTGAGAGTATTATCTAAAGCAGGCACCAAATCCCACTGCGTGGAGAGAAATTGTAGGGGATATAGGCATGAGAGCTCTTCCTTAAGACTCGTTGGCCTGTCTGAAGATGCTCTCCTACACTCTGAATCACAACTACCTCTAGAAGGGAATAATGTTAGTTAAGTTAGAGCGGGAGATCATGAGAGAGGAGAGGGAGAGATCACATACAACCAACTAAAGCCAGTCTTTCCTGGAGGAGAATAATGGTCATGGTCCTGCTGGCCATTTCTCCCTGCTGGTGAGGCCATCCCGGCTCATTAAATTCTTCCTCCAGGAATTATTTACTGAGCAGTAGCCACATGTGTGAGTTCTAGAACTCTCCAGCCTAGCTCATGTCTCTTCCGTTGCTATCCACCTGCTACCTACAGCTTGGCCTCATCATCACATGCTCATCTTCTGACTCCATGCCTCAACCCGTTTCTCAAGCTCATCTCATCCTGCAAACCATTGTGCTCAAAACCACCTCTTTCCTTGTTCTCTGATCCTGCATTCTCATTAGAGTTTAGACTTGATGCTGAAATTGTTTTCATAGCTCAGACCTGAGCTTCTCTAACATCAGTGATCACCTCCAGTATGGCTTCCTGGTATCTGGCTGCTGGGGGTCTGTGTCTATGACAGTGGACATCAGGCAGCATGAAGTCACCTTTGTTGATAGTCTCACTCTGGGCTTGTTCATGGGACTGAGAGACACAGTATAATGCAGTGGTTAAAACCTAGGGCTTTAGAGACAGATGCCTGGGTGGGGAATTCCTTGTTTTACTTTGACCACGTTAGAACCTCTCTGTGCCTCAGTTTTCTCGACTATAAAATAGTGGTGATAATAGGACTTAGCACTCAGGTTGTTATAGGAAGTACGTAATAAAGTATGTATCACAAAGAATTATTCACACGTATTAAATAATAAAAAAAGAGAGGATAGATGTACTGGGGTGGGGGGTAAGACTCAGACCCTCAGCCTCTCTCTGACCGCTGAGTTTGCCACCAGCGTTTTGATTTCTTTTGGAAGATATGTGTGTAGCACTTAGCCTTTGCTCTCCCCTGGAATCTGGCATTTCAGCTTTGCCCTTAACGGTGTGGTTGGGGTGAGTGGGGCCTTCTTTTCCTTTAAACCAGGGTTCTCAACCTCAGCACGTGGACGCTTGGGCCCCATTAATTCATTGTTTTGGGGACTGTCCTGTGCATTGTAGGGTGATTAGTGGCATCCTTGCCTCTGCTAGGTGCCAGAAGCACCCCCTCCAACACACACACACACACACACACACACACACACACACGCACACACACGCACGCACACACATTCTTGTAATAATGAAAAATGTCTTCGGATAGTGCCAAATGTCCTGTGAAGGGGAACATGTCCTGGTTGAGAACCATGGCTTTGAGCAGTGCCTCTGTTGAAGGAAAGGTTTAGGTCGCCAGTACCTGGCAGTCTCAGTAGCGGGGACCGGCTGTCCTTCCATTTCCTTGTGATCCTGTTGGTAACTGACTTTCCCTTCCCAGTGAGACAGTAGGTATTGACGAACCAGAGCTTTCACTGATGTGGCAAATGGCCAGGTTGCTAGGTCTCGAAAGAGGGCTCACATCTGAGTCTCTGCTTGTTCAGGGAGTACTTTTTAGGGATGCTGTGGGAGAGGAAGCACTGTGCGAGGAGTCTTGGCACCTGGGGGTTCATTCCTAAGCACCATTTCTCTCTGTGTTCTCGGCCTCAGTTTCCTCCCCTGCAAAATGGGGATAACTGACACGATTCCCCTCCTCTCCAGGGTGGGAGAGGGAGACAGTGTTAATGTGGTATGTGTGCTGCCGGGGATGTGAAGCTGAGGGAAAGGCTCAAACATGCCAAGTTCCACACAAGAGATAGACCCAATCAAAGGGAGATCCCATTACGAGGAGATTCACTGCCAAGTTCCCCCTCCCAGCAGCTCCCTGGAGCCATTGTCAGCTTTTAGAGTGTTTGGAGGCCCCAGGGCATAAACCTAGAGGTAATGCGGTCGGAGCCAGAGGCAGAGAGACTGGCCCGAATGAGGCAGGAGGAGGAACTCCGGAAACCTACTTACACTTCCCGGTGATGCTGGCCGGCCAGCAGCAAGGATGGTTGGGTTTCTGAAAACCCGTGCCTACAGCTTCTCAGGAAAACAGCACCCTGTGAACCCACACAAGCGCTCCCAACTCCGTGTGGGTCAGACCTGGTCCGGACATACTGTTGTCTGGGGCTCCATTTTCTTCCACCCGGATTCCAGCCAGTTATCCTGCCATGTCCACCATACCGTCTACACTGTGTGCGGGGCCCTCCTTTCCCCCTTATGGTGATCGGTGGTGGCATCCGTTGTAGAGAGGAGGCAGGAAGAGGTGAAGGGACTTGCCCGGAGCGGGGAATGTGGCTGTTCCAGAATCTTCTCCTGCTTTGTGATCAACAGCAACACAATGCTTTCAAAGGCCTGAGTTTTGTCATGTGCCAAATGGGGATAATAAACACCTCAGAGGCTGGGGATCCGGATTCCACAAGAAGACGCATGGGGAGGCCCCCAGCATGGCGCCTGGCACACACAGTGTCCCGTTGGGGGCAGCGCTCAGTGATAGCACAGGACATCTGTTTGGATGAGTTTTTCCAGGAATAGCACTGGCTTGTCCTGATGTCATCCACGGTCTGTCTCAGGCCCCGTCCAGTAAATGTTTGGGGGTGCAGCTGCCTGGTGCAGGAAGTCACCTGGGGCGAACAGAGAGCATGAGAGTCAGGAAATAAAGCAAAACCTGGCCTCAGGGATGGAATGTGTGATCTCAGTCTGGCCTCAAACCAGCGAAGCATATTGCTGGGCAACTTGGTAGTTAATCATTACTGGTAAGAAGATAAAAAGGATCATTGAGAGTGAGAAAGGACTCTGAGACATTAGGCCAGGGAAGACAAATGAGTTCCAGTTTGTGTCCATCTTCAAGTGATTGATAGTTGGTGCTTTGGGTCCTGCAGAGAAGGAAGAGTCCGATCAGTGGCGATGGCCTTGCTCAGCAGGAGAGGGTGCTGGGATCAATTGGCGATGTCTGCCGTGGCCACAAAAAAAGGCAAGGGGTGGTGTACTTGCTGTTTATTTGCTCTCCGAGGCTTAGGACTTGCTCACTTGGAGGGTCACCTAGCAAGTCATAAAACCACAAAAATCTCTTTTGGAAAAAAATCTTTTTTTTTTTTTTAAGTTTCTATTTATGTATTAGAGAGAGAAAGAGCATGAGTGGGGGGCAGAGAGAGAGGGAAAAGCAGACTCTTGGCTGATCAGGGAGTCCAACTCAGGGCTCCATCCCAGGACCTTGGGATCATGACTTGAGCCAAAGGCAGACCCTTCACTGAGCCACGCAGGTGCCCCTTGGAAAAGATCTTTGACGGGTGTCTGATTCTTGACTTTCATCTCTGAGAAGGTGAGTTTTGCTTGAGTGTCCTCAGTGAGGAGGAATTTGCTCTCCCAAAAGGCAGCAGGTTGTGTCTTTGGGCACTTCTCCTGGGTGGCGCTTACACCACTGAGGCGGAAGGAGGCCTCAGAAGCCCGTCTACGTGGGCCCTTCTCAACCACGGCCCCACCCGGGGAGCTTTTAGGAAATACTGATTGGTGGCCCGCGCTCCTGAGTGGTGGGATTTGAGTATCTGGGTGGGTGGGCCCACCATCCCTAGCGTCGCTCACTGGTGTTTTTCTTCAAACTCCTCACATGATGTTAATGTGCAGTCGTGGCCAAAAACTGCTGACACTTTTTCTTTTTTTGGAATACAGGCCCAGAATGGGCGCGACTGTCCAGGGTTACAGAGGGTTAGTGGCACGAGGACAGGGAAACCCGGGGAGAAGGACCCTCTATGAGGTGCCACTGCTTGAAACCCTCTGTGGCTTCATGTCACACTTAGATCAGCCCAGGTGGTGGTCTGCGGGGCCCTGAAGCCCAGATCTGGACGCAGGCAGGCCCCTGCCTCCACTCCGACGGCGTCTCCCGCACCCACCCCATTTTAGCCTCCTCGTTTCCCACTCCGGTCGCCGCCGTGCTGGGGGCCCGGAGCCTGCCCGCTGGCTCCCTCAGGGGCCCTCGCCGCAGCGGTCCCCACGTCCTCCTGGCTGCTGCTTAGGCCTTTGCCCAGAGCCCTCCCCATCCCGCTGTCCTGCCTCGTGTCCTCTGTCCTTGTCACCGCCTGAAACTCCTAGGAGTTCCTTGTTCTGTTTGTTCAAGTTCCTCCCGGAATCTCTCTGTGTCCCTCACGCCTGGAGCAGAGCCTGTTGCAAAAAGATGTTCGTCGAAGGGATGAGTTGGAAGAACAACCCTGACACAAAGCTAGTATTTCCCCCAAGTTACAGTTGACTAGAATTTGGGTTTACTGCCTTTGAGTACTATGTTATTTCCAGTTACAGTCTTTTTATCTTTTGCCATGACAGCCCTAAATGCGCGCGCGCGCGTGTGTGTGTGTTTGGGGGGGATCCTAGCAATCCTCAGGTGTGGGGTTTACCTTGCTCTAGTGAAAAGAGTACAGATGTACAGTTTTTTTTTTTTAGGTAACCTCTATACCTAGTGAGGGGCTTGAACGTAGGACCCCACGATCAACAGGTGCATACTCTACCGACTGAGCCAGCCAGGTGCCCCCCCCCCCCCGCCAAAGAGTACAGATTTTGAAGTCCCTTGAGCTTGAGTTTGAATCCCAGCTCTGTGATCTTGGGACATTACTGAACCTCTGCGAGACCCAGTCCTTCTGGTCTGCAAAATGGAATCACAGTACTACTGGTTACCGGCCGCTGAATGCTTTCCACGTGCCAGGCATCGTGCTGAGCGCTTTCTGTGTTTCCCCTGAGTAATTCCTCACACTCGACGAGGTGGTTCCTTTCTTGCCTTCATTTTATAGGAGAGAAAAATGAGGCCTGGGGAGGTTGGGCACCCAGGCTGAGGTCACACAGCTAATCAGTGGGGGAGCCAGGTTCAAGCTTTGGCAAGTCGGTCCTAGAATCAGGATGTTTGGAATTGATGAAATCGTGCTCAGATGGCCCCAGAACAGAGACAGTGCAGACATGCTTGGTAAACATGAGATCCCCCTCCCCCTGGGGCCTTTACTCCCACAGTGACATTTAACGTTTCTTATCATTTTGTTCTCAGGTTGGTGACAAAAGTACCCATTTCCTGTCTGCTGGAGGAGCTCGCTTCCAGACACAGTTTCTGTTGACAGGACCCCAGGGTGCAGGCCTCGAGGGGGTGTGCATGGTGCGTTGGGCTCTGGGCACTCGCAGACTGTGGGTGAACAAGTGCGTTTTCCCACGTAAAACATATCTGCCTCGGGCGCCTGGGTGGCTCAGTGGCTTAAAGCCTCTGCTTTCGGCTCAGGTCATGATCTCAGGGTCCTGGGATCGAGGCCCATATCGGGCTCTCTGCTCGGCAGGAAGCCTGCTTCCTCCTCTCTCTCTGCCTACTTGTGATCTCTCTCTCTCTGTGTCAAATAAAGAAATAAAAAACAAACAAACAAACAAAAAAAAAATATCTGCCTCACATCCCTCTCGAGGGCCTCTTTTGTGTCAAGCATCGTGACCATGATCAATAAAACAATTAAAACAGTAATCCCTGACCCTATTGCCTCAACTCATCAACCCTTCATTTTCTGTGCCACGTTACAGGGCCCTTTGCTGGGCTGTGATCCTTTTAATTGGAGATGTGCTCTGTGACCAGGACAGGCCTGTGCTGGGTGTCACCTTGCTGAGACATTTTTTTCTGGCAGGATTTGCCCGGTTTGGATAAACAGAAGAGTGAATGGCCCACCCTGCATTTCCAGTGGCTGTTTTATTTGGAGGCAGGCAGGCCTTCGTAGTGATGTGAGATCAGGCCGTTTCAAAATGCGTTTGTTTTTATTTTTTTAATATTTTTTCCATAATTATTTAAGAGTGGTATAACAAGATTAAAAGGAATTGAGCTAGAGAAAGGGAGAAAAAGGCCATGTCGTCTCCCCTCATCACAGAACTGTAATTTTAAAGTAGTTACAGCTGTGACTTATGCCAGGTGGCGTGTTATTGAAATTAATTGTGATCACAGAGCAGGGACAGTTTCAGATCCTTTAACAGCTAACCAAAGAGACTGTTTCTTTTCCACAGTGATGCATGGCTGATATAGCCCCAGGATGCTGCTTAGCGTGGATGTCTTGTAATCCACTTACCCTTTCTCCTATTTAGATATTCAAGCAGAAACCAATTTTTCACTATTACCAGTCGTGCGGGGATGCATATTTTCACGCATAGAGCTTTCACGGCGAAACGGAAATTATTTCTCTAGCTTCATTTCCAGGGATCTTTGTAATCCTTGACACCCCTTGCCAAATGACTTTCCAAAAGGAGTGTGTTGCTTGCATCGCCGGTAGAATATATGAGCCTGCCCGTTTCATTATGTCCACACCGGCACTGGGTGTTATCAGTTTTTAAAAACAGATTTTAAATTTAATATTTGCATTTGCAGACATGCCAGCTGGGCTGTGTGGTGGCTGCCTCACATTGCTTTTTGACTGTGTGTGACTCATGTAGAACCTGTTTTACGTGATCTTTAAAAAAAATTTCATTAATTTTTTTTTTTAAATGCTGAGGGAAAATGTCAAGTCACTGTGCTTTGTACTGCAGTCAGCACTTGTCTTTTGGTACCTAGAAAAATTCTAAGTGCAGCCAGCCACCCGCTGCGCTGAATTGTATATTCTTACTTACTTTACTGCAAAATCAGTCAGGCGTATTTATTTCTATTAAAAAATTTTTTTTAAGTGGGCTCTCTGCCCAGCGTGGATCCCAATGCATGACTTGAACTCAAAACCTTGAGATCATGACCTGGGCCGAGGTCAAGAGTCAGATGCTTAACTGACTGAGCCACCTAGGAACCCCTATTTATTTCATTTTTAGAGCTCATTTTAGGGGTATCTGCTCTCCAGTATGTAGCTTTAAACTCAAATTACGGGATGGTTGGATCAGCATTTGCAGAATGACACGTTACAGAACACCTACTAAGTGTCTAGCTGTGTCTAGCTGCTTACTGATTGCATCTCAAACATGTGGGAAGACCGCTTTTCAAACCCCAGCGTTGCCCCTCGCACCAAGACCTTGATCAGCTTTCCTCCCTGCCCCTCCTGCATTACCTGCGGCCCACTTCCCCACCTGTAAATCATTCTGAGAGTGCCAGTCAAGGACAGATGGGGCGCCTGGGTGGCTCAGTTGTTAAGCGTCTGCCTTCGGCTCAGGTCATGATCCCAGGGTCTTGGGATCGAGCCCTGCATTGGGCTCTCTGCTCAGTGGGAAACGTGCGTCTCCCTCTCCCACACCCCCTGCTGGTGTTCCCTCTCTCGCTGTCTCTTTCTCTGTCAAATAAATAAAATCTTAAAAAAGAGAGAGAGAGAGAGAGCTGAGGTCAGTGTTAGATCGTCCCCTTATCAAGGGTTGAAAGTTTTAGCACACAGGCAGTCCTGAGGATCCCGCAGTTGGTATTGACACAACAGTGGCCTGAGGGGTGGGGCTCGGGGACTAGAGGAGGAGGGAAACGGGCGGTCCAGAGCCTTTCCTTTAGGAGCCTTTCCTTTAGGCTGTTCTGGTTTTGTGGAAGAGAGAAGGTGGGCTGCCTGGAGACGGCTGCAAGTCGCCCGCATTGCTGGTCTCAGGGTAGCAGCCAGGAGTGACACAGGCACAAGGCCACGCAAGTGCCCTCAGTGGCTGTTTAGGGGTGAACGTTGGGAGCTCAGGCCTGCAGTGTCATCCTGGGTACAGTGACGGGGGTGTGCGTCATGAGTGACAAATTCAGGGTTTGTGCCACGGTGGGCTGGGGCTGGACTGGGAGGTCTCGGATGACCGTGTGATGTAGACTCTGTCTTGTAGAGAATGAGGCACCTGGGGCGGGGCGGGGGGGATTTTCTTTACGGATTTTAAACATTCATCATTTTATTATTTTTTATTTTTTTATGGCAATTTTAAACATAGCAGCTTTGTTGAGATATAAAGCACATACCATAAATTCACTCTTTTAACATGTACAGTTGAGTTGTTTTTCACATATTCAGGGGCATGCAAGCATCACCACTGTCCAGTTCCAGAAGATGTTCATCACCCCAAAGAGAAACCCCACACCCATTAGCAGTCACTCTGGACTCCCCCGCCGCCCCCCGGCCACCACCAATTTGCTTTCTCTAAGAATTTGCCTCTTCTGCATTTTTCATGTAAGTGGAATCATACAATATTTGTCCTCTTGTATCTGGTTTATTTCACGCAGCAGAATGTTTTCAAGGTCCATCCTTAGTAGAACGTATATTGACACTTTATTTTTTTTCGTGGCCAAATAATATTCCATCAGAGGGATAGATCATGTTTTTACTTCTCCTTTCAGGAGTGGATGGACATTTGAATTAATTCCACTTTTTGGCTATTGTAAATACTGCTTCTGTGAACATCGGTGTACAGGTTTTGTGTGGACACAGGTTTTCAACCTGGGGGGATCTTGAGTTGGGGAGTGGTTTTGGAGCCTGTGAGCAGAGAGGGCTGTGAGGAGGCCTGAATGTGCATCTGCTCTTACTAAGCCAGTCCAGGGCAAGCCTTCTCTACTTCATGTCTTTCAAATAACCTGATGAGGCAGGGTCTCTTATTATCCCCTCCCCCCCTTTCCTTTTTTATAGGCGAGGATACTCAGTTTTAATGAAATTAAGCAAGCTGCACAACCAGAGAATGGGAGGTCCTAGCTCTGTCCAGCTCTTAGCAGGTCAGCATGCCACCTGCTCCCAGGAGACAAGGTGATTGCAGTGTCCTCTCTGAGAGGGGAGTCTGGGAGGTGCCGGAGAACTGGCCGTAAGCTGGACAGAAGTGTGTGTGTGTGTGTGTGTGTGTGTGTGTGTGTGTGTGTGTGTACCAGTGAGTGTGGTGTGGGTGTGAGGGGAGATGTTTCAGAGGCAGCACCTGGTATGTAGATGTGGCAGTAGAAAGAACACCAACTTGGAGTTACCGGAATGGGTTGGATTCTTGGCACAATCTTTGTGGCCTTCGGCTGATCTTGTCTGTCTTGAGCATCACCTTCTTCACCTGGAACCTGGGGCTCTTTTCCCAGCCTCCTGCCTCCCTCAAGGCTAATATAAATGAGGTGGTCGGGGGGAGGAGGAGAGAGAGGAAGTGGGGAACCAGAACCTGCTAGAAATGCAGAGCTGATGGCCTGGGAGGCAGGAAGGAGTATGTAGCAGGTGCAGGCAGGTCCAGGAGGAGCAGCCAACCGGTCTGGGAGGACATCCCTGTCCATTTGGGGATTCGGAACCCAGTGAAAGCACCTACCCAGAGGCTAACGAGCTGAGGCTAATAATCCAGAGACCAGTGATTTTTCCTAGTATTTGAATTTGAGCTTTTGTTGCCAGGAAGAGTGTGGTGTCGGCTCACCTACAGCACCAGCC
>LNAC01000205.1:2774262-2795923 GCA_002007465.1 Ailurus styani
CCCCCGCCCCCCGCCCCAGCCCAGCACTTCCCTCCCTCATCCTGCCTGGGCATCACCTCAAAACCAGTGGGGCTTTCCTGGGTCCTGGAGGTCACTCGGGTGGCCTCTCTTATCTGGGCTTGTCTCTGCTCAAGTGGCTGTCCCCTTTATCAGTGACTTGCAGCTTGCCTGAGTTTTGTGAAAAGCTTGTCATTGTCAGTTAGAAAATAAGGACAGAAACCTCCCCTCTGGATTTGCGTTGCAATGACTTGCTCTTGTTCCAACTCTGGTATTTTGCTGGGTTGTTATGAATCAGTCACTTAGGTTGTTTCTTTCTTTTTTTAAGTTTGGCAGGCATGTTAGTCTTACTATGAGAAGCTAGGCTTATGGGATGAAAGTCAGGTGATTTTTTTTCCTTAGGCTAAGTCAGAATCCTGCCCCTCCCCCCCATCAGAGAGCAATCTGATGCATTTTTCTTTATCCTGACTGATAAGGACGTGAGGAGACATAGTTGTGGGGTCCTTCCTTTGTGTGTTGTGTCTTGTCTCCAGTTAGCAGCAATTGCTTGGGGCCGTACTTAGGAATTGGCACTGTGAAGTCCAGTCACTATTCTTTTATAAGATGAGGCAGGTCCCACCAAGGGCCTCAGAGCAGAAGGGACCTTACGGATCATTGAATCTAAGCTTTTCGTTTTGCAGGTGTTGAACCTGAGGCCCAGAGAAGGGAAGACACTTGCCCAAGACCACACAGCTAGTCACAGAGCGAGTCCAGCTTCCTGGCTCCCCCACCCTGATCTTCTAGACATTAAAGTTTCAATAGTGAACACATAGGGGATTCAGGGAATCTATCTTTGACCAGTTTTTTCCCCCCACTAATTACAATTTTTTTCATTTTTAAAAAATTTAAATTCAATTAGCCCACATACAGTACATCATTAGTATCAGATGTAGTGTTCAGTAATTTATCAGTTCCGTGTAACACCCAGTGCACATCCCATCACACGCCCTCCTTGATGTCCATCACCCGATTACCCCATCCCCCCACCCGCCTCCCCTCCAGCAACCCTCAGTTTGTTTCCTGTAGTTAAGAGTCTGTGAGTCATGTTTGTCTCCCTAATGACTTTCCATTCAGTTTTCCCTCCTTTCCCTTCTGATCTCTGTGCTGTTTCTTATATTCTCACATTTTGAATGAAGCCATATGATAATTGTCTTTCTCTGGTTGACTTATTTCGCTCAGCGTAATGTTCCATCTGTCCATGTAAATGGTAAGTGTTCATCCTTTCTGATGGCTGAGTAGTATTCCATGTTAGATATATACCACATCTTCTTTATCCAGTCATCTTTGACCTGTTTTAATGAAGGTGGAGTTGGTTTTCTGGGGCGGAATCCTGATGTGTGTCTTCTGGATGCTGGCTTCTCGACTGTCTTTGGCCATCCGAGGGGACGGTGAGCATGCTTGGCTCACCCAGAGGTGTTGGTCGTAGATGGTCCCCACCTGCCACTCCCATTTATTGCATTTACATCAACTAGAGAAACCAACCCCATAACAAATGAATTTGCAGTTGGCAATGCTGGGAGGCTGCGTGTGGGGGTAGGTCGGAGAAGAACGAGTGTAGGGTTCCTTCTATAATAAAATTTGCTGATACAACGTTGAGGGTCATTGTCTTACTCATCCTTGTCAGAGCTAAGTCACAAACCGGGTGGTATCTGAGGTGCAGAGTTTCCCCCCTTGAGAACGCAGACAGATGAACTTGATGTGGGCTGGTTGTTAGAACAAAAAGAAGCCGTTGGTTGGAAACACCCCAACTGTGAAGCAGTGGAATTTCGCTGAAGACATGGACTGCCATACAGCCACTAAGCCTTGACCATGCTTTGTGATGAGAGAAAAATCTTAATCATATAAGACATTTAAGACGTGGGCTACACAATAGCAGAAAGTGTAAGCCCGATTAAGTAAAACTATGAACCAGACTTCAGACTCAGAAATGTGTTTTGTACGGATATGTGAGTACACTGTTATAGTGTGGTGTTTAAAAAGCAAAGTAGGCAGCCTTGGGCCAAAGCTGGGCTCTGCTGCATCATTGCTGTGTGCTCTTGGCCAACTCACTGGACTTCGCCAACTCAGTCTTCCCGTCTGTGATATGGGAATAGTACCTTCCCCCATTGTCATGAGAGTTAAAAGAGATAGCAAGGGGCGCCTGTGTGGCTCAGTCCCTTAAGCGTCTGCCTTCAGCTCAGGACATGACCTCCAGGTCCTGGGATTGAGCCCTACACAGGGAGCCTGCTTCTCCCTCTCCCGCTCTCCCTGCTCGTGGGCTCTCTTTCTGTCAAATAAATAAATAAAATCTTAAAAAAAATGTATATATATAAATATATTAAAAAATATATAAAAATATATATATATATGAGATACCAAGGACAGGGCTTTGTGCTTCTCATCTTGGAACTCCCCAGTGGACTCATTGCACTGTAGCTGAGTGATCAGACCAGATCATGTTATCTGCTGCTTCAAGCACATCGAAGCTCCCAGGGCCTTCTGGATTCTGGTTGCACACCCCATGTGGGCTCGCCACACCTAGGGCACCAGGTCCCAGGGCCCGGGGTGCTTGGTAATTATGTGTTGAATGAGTCGGAGAGATGGGCTCTGACTTGGGCCTTTCAATACAATGTGGGGCTTGGCGAGCAGAGTGGGAGCCTTGTTCTAGGATGTGGGCAGCGCAGAGGGTGCTGGTGGTCAGTACTGCCTGTTCAGGGGCTAGACCCGCTGGGCACAGCGGAGACCCACACAGATGCGCCCTGACTTCCAGCGTCCGTTGTCACACGGGCGTTGCTGCAGTGTAAGACATTTGATCTGTGAGGCTTGGCTGGTCCTGTTAGCTTTTGTAGTTTGGGGCTGTGTGTGCCTCTTTCTAAGAGCGACCCCTCATGACGACGTCTGTGTGGTGATAATATATGTACATAAGGCTGCCGGTACTGTGTTGACGTGAGACAAGAGCCGGACTTGGAGGCGGAAGGCAGGCTGGGTTGTTGGCAGCCTTACCACTTTCTAGACGGGCGATCTTAAGCAGAGTGACTTGAGGAAGGAAAGCAATGTTTACCACAGTGTTCCAAGTGCTTTTACACGCAGGGTTTAGTCCTTAGAGCAGGCCACACCTGTGGGGCTGGTGGTAATGAGGCAGTAGGGAGCAGTGGGGCTTGGGGCAGACTAAGAGACCCTGTCTTGTTTGAAGGTGTGTCCTCCTCCCCCAGCCTTTTTAAATCAGCACATTAATTTTAAGTGTATTAGGCCCTGTGTTTGTTTTTTGTTCAATGGTAGTAATACCTACATAACATGAGATTTAGCATTTTAACCTCTCCAAGAGTACAGGTCAGTGGTATTGTGTGCATTCTTCGTGTCAGCACCCCACTGTCCCTTCAGGTACTTTGGGCTTTGCAAATGCCCCCTCCCTTAATCCTCATTACAGCCTGATGAGTTATCTCCAAATTTTAACCCTTGTTTAAGAGGTGAGGTGTGTGGGGGCGCCTGGCTGGCTCAGTAGGTAGACCATGAGACTCCTGAGCTCCGGGTTGTGAGTTTGAGTCCCACACTGGGTGTGAGATTCCTTAAAAATAAAAATTTTTTTTCTTTTCCTTTTTTTTAAAGGAGTTGAGGTATCTGACATGTAGAGGGATTAAATAACTTGCCCAAATGCCATCCAACTAGCGTTGGACCCGGGAATCTCACTAACGGGAACCCAGAGTTGTTGGTTATTCTGATTCTTTTTTCAAGAAAAGCTGGAAATAGTTTTTAATGTTAAATTTCCTGCTTTAAAAAAATATTGACCCAAATTAACCAAACAAAACACTGTTGGGGCCAGATAACACCCGTCTCTATTGTTGGCTGGGTGTAGTTCTCGCAGTGCTCACCCCTGACACCCACCCCGCTTGTCTCCAGGAGGGGGTGGGAGGGTCCAGGGAGATGACGCTCGGAAAGTCTTTTGTGACCGTGGGGAGCAGTGTCACTGTCAGATACGGGGTCAGCGCCGCGGCGGCTGTGGGTGTTGAGGGCTTCCTATGCGCCGGGCCCCGTTCTGAGCCCTTTAGAGCCCTCTGAGGTGGGGGTACGGCTCCTGCCTTTTACACATGAGGAAACTGAGGCACAGAGGTCAGACACCCATGCAGATGGGCGTGGTGGAGTCAGGATTAGAACCCGGGGAGTCGGGCTCCAGAGTGGGGGCTCTGTCCGCCGTGCTTGTTGCTTCTTTGGGCCCAGCTCCGAAGAACCACGAGCCGAGGGGAGGGGGTTGAGCCCCGACTGGTACCAGACCCTGTGTGGGGCTCTGGCTCACTTTCCTTCACTCGGCCTTGGAGGCAAGGCCACGGCGGGTTTCTCACTGTACAGATGTGGAAACTGAGACTCCCCAGAGGTCTGGTGACTTGCTAAGATCACACTGGGAGGGACTGGCAAAGTCTGGATTTGAACTTGGATCAGAGAGGCTGCAAAGCCCACGGTATTCGTTCCTCCACACGGAAAAGTAGTAATGAACTGATTTCCAGTTCTGTTTTGTTTTTGAATACCCGTGGAAGGGGAGAGCCCTGGAAAGTGCAGCAGGGAAGACAGGTCAGCTCTGTTGAAGGGACAGAGCGCCGTCTCAGTTTCCCGTCCTGTGCCTTTAGGTGGCTCCTTGGGGGTCCCAGGCGTCTAGGTCTAAAGCAGCGTGGGGGCACGCGGTGGGTATCCCGGGGGTGAGAGCCCTGGCCCTTCTCCTTTCTTCTTTTGGCCATGCTTGGCTAGTAACAGTCTTACAGTTCTGCTTGTTTGGATCCACACCCTCTCTCTAAGGGGTGCTAATTGAATTAAATCGCGGCCCCCACCTTGTGTTTTCAAGGTTGGCATCCAGGAGGCGTTGTCAGGAGGCCTAGCCAACCAAAATGTTGACTGTCCCCCCTGCTCATTCAGCAGGTTCCTCTTACCGTCTGCTCTGTGTCAGGCCCTGTGCTGAGTACCAGGGGAGGAGGAATGGAAGGTAATGTCCCTGCATACAAGGACCTCTGGGCCATCTGGGCAGGGTGGGGAGGGGCCACTGCTCTGCCTGTTGTGACAGCACGTACCACCCTTGGGGAGGGTGTTCCCAGCAGCCAGAACAACAAGGCAGACAGGGGCAGCCTGGAAGGCAGAGACACCTCCAGAGCAGGGGCCGCAGGAGAAGAGGGCTCTCGGGTCTCATCCATCTTCCTACCCCCGGCACCTAACTCGGGGCCTGCAGACAGCAGCTGCTGAGAATGCGTTTTAGGGTTGCATCCAAGATGTCGAGCCCCTTGGGGCAGAAGGTGAATGACAAGGGATTTTTTAACTCTTTTTGGCTTGTGTTCATCTGCAGGCCACTTCCATATCTTTCAGACACATGGCATAGGCATCTAGAACTAGGAGGACCAAGAATCTGGGGCTGTGCTGTGTAGGCCCATGTTAGGTGTGGACAGCAAGCCTGGAGTCCCTAGCGTGCAGGCGTCTGAGGTCAAGGCCAGGGTTCTAGTTAGAGGCCTGGGCCGGTACTTGGCACCGGTCAGCTTGACAGCTGCTTCGCAAATGAGTGATGTGTACAGAGACCTGCGGGGTGAGGGGAGCTGGGGCTGGGAGCAGCCCTCTGCTGCCTGGAAGTGCTCAGTAAACACTTGTTAATCATTTCCTGCCTGGCAAGCCCTGTGGTGTGCCCAGGGGAGCCCTGGTTCATGTGGGGGAGGGGATGCCAGTCACTCAGATGGCCTGACCTCCTGCCCTTCTGGCTCTCTGGGAGCTGGGGTGGAGGCACCAACCCGAGGAGGCGGGCAGCGAGGGCGTCGTCGAGGGGACCTCCCTGTTGCCAGGCGGCCTCTCGGTTTAGTGAGCTACACAGAAGCATGTGATGTGCCCTGCAGGTGGCCACCCAGGGGCCTAACTTGGACACATACCCAGACACCTTCTACTCAGCTTCTTGCAGAGGAAGCGCCGTCCTGCCTGGGGGGTGGTGAGGACCCTTCCTGGTCTAGTCTCTGGGATCTTTGCTTTGACTTTTGGGTGTTTCTCTGCATGCAGGTGGCCCTGAGCCAGGAGGCTGGGAGGTAGTCTTGCTGAAGTTGAGCTGAGCAAGTGGGTTCTGGAATGTGCAGGGCCAGCCAAAGTGTCCATGTGTCCAGATAAAGGGGGCTGTTTAGGTCTGAGGGGGTCCATTTGATTAAAAAAAAAAAAGCGATGTGTTCCAAAGTGAACAAGGGGTGGGTGGAGGGGGTTGCTGTGGAGAGTGGGGATGTTCTTTGTTTCTCAGCTGCTTTGGGATTTCTCTTATCTCTGGAATGGCCCCTTTTCCATCTTAGGATCAGTTAGAGTCCACTAGGGTTGTGAGAACACCCCGCATGGGTCTATCTTCTATTCTGTGGGAGCGAAAAAAGGGATTTGTGGTCAAGCAAATTTGGAGACCTCTGAGCTAACCCAAATCAAACAGACATCTTTCTCGCAGGACTTCTAAGAAACTTTAGTATGCCTATGGCCCTTGAAGAAGGAGGGGAGTATATAAAACCCTTATTTACTCCAGATTTTTATCTTACCTCCTGTTTGTCTCTCTCTTTGGAAGTATCTTGTGAGACTAGTGTTTTCAAGAACCTGCCGTAGGAAATTCATTCATCAGCTCAACCAATATATATATTGAGTACTTACTATGTGCCAGTGACCATGCTGGTCCTTGGGATATATACCTCATGCCCAGTTCGGACCAAGAGCCCTACCCTGGAGGAACTTACGTTCTTGCAGAAGCAATGAATTGATCTTTGTGGAGCACTCCTTGTGTGTTAGGCATGTGAGTTCTCACACATTTTCCTGTTGAACCCTCACAACAGCCTGATCAGATAGACAGACCATTTTAGAGATTAGGTAATCAGCTCTAAGGAGTCAAGTGACTTGCCCACTTCGGCTGAATCGCCTTTTTTGGATTGTGCCTTTGACCTGTAGGAGGGGCTGGTCAGTGAGGAGCTGGAAGAGATGTTGGGGTCTGTGGTTTTTACAGGCTGTGTTGCTCTTCCCTTCCTCCCCTTTACGAAGGTCCCGGGGAGAAACTCCTCTGAGGCTCTGCAGCCGGTAGAGAAAGATGAGTCGCTCCGGAACAGCTGGTTTGTTTGCCTGTTCTGGGCACTGAGACTCTCGCGGCTGATCATGTTTCCCTTTGGTTTTGGTTACTAAGCACCTGAGAGCCTGCTGTGTGGCCCATCTTGGCACTTCTGCAGAAAGGGACAAAGTAGTATGTATTTCTATGTGCTGATCTTACTGCTGGTTTGATTATTTTCCCTCCACTTATTTTCTCTTGGCCTGATTCCCTTGACTGTTTATTTTATTCGTTTGTGGTGTTTGCATTTTTCTAAGCCACCGTAAATACTTGGTGAATGGAGCTGGGTTATAACTCAATTTTAAAAATAATGGGAAGGGGGCGCCTGGGTGGCTCAGTGGGTTAAGCCTTTGCCTTCGGCTCAGGTCATCATCTCAGGGTCCTGGGATTGAGCCCCGCATCGGGCTCTCTGCTCAGTGGGGAGCCTGCTTCCTCCTCTCTCTCTGCCTGCCTCTCTGCCTACTTGTGATCTCTCTCCCTCTGTCAAATAAATAAATAAAAATCTTTAATAAAAAAAATAATGGTAAGATGACTGGAGTCAGATACCCCAGGTAGTCTGTGGGGAGGCCGGCTCCACCGTTTCCCCCACGCTGCGTGCCTTCCTGGACTGGGATCTACCAGCAGACAGGTTTGTTTGCTTTTGCAGCCACCATTTTGTGGGTTCCCAAGGAAGTCGGGCTGGCTGGATTGGAAGTCTTGAGTGACTTGAACTGACCTGAACGTCAACATGTGGTTTGAGCAAAGCTGCGGGCTGTGGGTTCCTTCTCGGTGCGGGCTGCTTAGCTTCTTCCTGCATGTGGTGCCAAGGATCCCAGCCAGGACGGACAGGATGAGCACTGTCTCTCTTTGCAGCTACTTGCCATTCATTGTGCTCCAGGCAACTCTGGGGAGAGAAGAGCATGGAGAGCAGGTGGGACTGATGAGGACGCTGAGGTCTGGGGAGGTTGAATGACTCTGTCCACCGGGTAATGCCTAAGCCTGCACCCCAACATCAGACCGGACAGCCCGAGCGTGAGCTCACTGCACCCCCTATGGGGTAGAAGGCAGCCTGGGAAGAGCTCAGGGTTTGAGATTTGGACTATAGGAGGCTTGAGTCCTGGCCACAATGTGTGCAAATGGGTAAGTCACTCCTCTGAGCCTCATTAGTGTCACCTTTAAAATGGGCACCCTAATTCCTGCCCTGCTGGCCTGAGAAAATGAAGGAGAAGACGGGCACAGAAGCATTTGTGTGGTGTTAAACACCATACCCGTGTGCTCTGCCCTGTCTGCATTGTGCCGGTTGTGACCACGATGGCGATGATGACGACGGCAAACATTACAGGTACGTGGACTTCCGTACCAGTCACTGGGGTCAACTTTACAGACGTCACCTTAATGAGTGCCCAAAAGAAGCAGACGAGTAGGGACTATCATATCCTCCTTTTACAGATGGAAAAGATTAAGTAATTTGCTTCAAAAAGATTCAGTAGTTCGCTCAAGGTCACAGAGGTATTAAGTGGCCGAGTCAGGATTTGAACCCTACGGCTGAACCTATCGCCCCTATCACATAGGAAAGAGCAGAAGCCTGGGGCCTTTCTGGGTAATGGCATGCTACGCGCAACAGTGTGGAGGGGCACTCTGGGTCCTCTGGGGCAGGGACTTGGCGTAGGTGGTCCCTGGAGGGCCTGGAGGGCGGGGGCCCTAGTGGGATAACAGCGGTGGGCGACAGCACTCATGTCCGAGCTTCAGATTTCTCACTTGTAAGATAAGACATGATAATGTGGCTCGGGAGCTTACATGAACTAGGGACGCACAGATGCTTGTATGCTGCTTTACAAATGTGGAACGTGCATGACATTCTGCAGTCAGCGAGACTAGATGGGAAGTAGTTGGAACGGCCACCTCTGGGTTCTGGAATCCTCTTCCTTGCAAGATGGCTTGATCATGGCCAGAGCTCTGCCAGTCGGCAGCACTGGGTCACCTCCTGGCCGGGGGGTGGGGTGGGTGGTGGGGGGCAGCTGTGCTGTAGCCACTCCTAGCAAGCCGCTCACCTTGCTGGCTCTCATCCGTGAGGGGAGGGCTGCCTGCGCTCCTACCTGTGTGCACCACGTCTGTGGCTATGCTCTGCTGGCAGAAAGCACCTTGCAGAGAGCCCTGGCTTGCCTGGCTTGGGGAATGGATGGGCGAGGGTGAGGATGGGCCAGCGTGTCAGAGTTTCTCGGAGAGCTCCGGGCAGAGGTGCTAGGAAGCGGAAAGTCTTAGGGTTATCCTTGACTCCTGGGAGCTTTTGTGGTTTTAAAAGTACTTTATAAACTGTAAAGCACTTTGAAAATGTTAGTGCCTGTACAACATGGAACAAAAACAAAATATACTAGAAATGGTAGCTGTACCGGGCTGGGCTAGGGAGATGCATGTGTTTGCATGCATGAATGCGATTTATTTCTGATTTAAAAAAATACTCTATGTGGCACTTGGAAAATAGAGAAAAGCATAGCATTGGAAAGAAAAGTAATCTGTCATCCTACTAGTAGCTGTATCACATAGTATTTTAACCTATATCCTTCCACTGGTTTTTTTTTTTTTTTTTTGTCTCTTTGTGACTGCAAGGGGTTTTGTAACCCTTCACATTCTGGAACCTGTCAACACTAACTTCTCACGTTTGTTCAGCCCATTTGCTAAGAATCCATTTTGCAAAGTCCTAGTATCATGCCAGGTGCAAGTTGCACACGGAGTGTTGCTGGGGCGGGGGGGGGGTAGGGAGGGGGGCCGTGAGTGGCACGAAGCCAGGGTCTGCCTTCGCGAGACGTGGGAGAGATCTTCAATAAGTGACGTCCCAGGGACAAACGAGTGGGGTCCCAGGGCTGTGAGGTGGGATGGAGACTTACTTCTCTTTTCATTGTTTAGACCTTTTTGTCTTACCACCACGTACAAGTAACAATAATACTTTAAAAATTATGTAAAAAGCAGCTAGTGTATATAAATACGGTTTCCTTGGAAACCAGAATCAGGCAGAGAAGAAACAGGTTAAGTGAGAGCAGGATCCTTGGCAAGTGCGGGAAGGGGGGAGGGTGGCGAGCCAATCCCTCAGTCTGAAGGTGGGGACAGGGCACTCCCGTTGGGGAGACTTGAGGTGCTTTAAGATTTGAATAAGTGACAGCCCTTTCACTTCCTGCTTTGTTCTCTCCCAGGTACACCTTGGCCACAGTCTTCGTTCATGCAAATGGCTCATGTCTGAGGGAGGGATAGATACCTTGGAAGATAGAGCAGACGCTTCCTTTCCTCCAGCCGCTCTGGAGTCTAGTTACCCCTCTCACCAGGCTTCTCTGGGGTGTGTGTGTGCGTGTGTGTGTGTGTGTGTGTGTGTGTGTGTGTGTGTGTGTGTGTGGCTGGGGAGGCCCCCTCCCTGGGGCCTGCGGGAATGCTGGGGTAAGTTCTGTCCTCCCAGGCTGCTGGGAATTTAAATCGCCACCTCGCAATCTCTCTAGTCTTTTCCTGCCTTTAGGACAACCCCTGTTTAGGAACGGGGCATGGCAGGGGCGAGGCGGTTACTTGGCCTGTATGGGAGCCACGGAGGACTGACTCCCAGTGGAAAGGAAGCATCCTCCCTGGTTCACCCTCGTCCACCTGACCCCACTGGACAGAGATGTGCAGGGACAGGCCTGTCCTGACTTGAGACATCTCGCTTCACTGGTCTAGAGACATTGCCCCTCTCTCCTCCCCCCACCAAATCCCAAACACCCACCTCCTTTCTCTGAACCTGAGAGGAGGTAATTGTGTTCTGGGGATGGAGGAGCCCTCAGGAAGGGGCCCTACTCCCCGAGTTGACTATTCAGCAAACACATTTGCCTGAGTCTAAAATTAAAATATGCCGATCAGGTTAAGGGGTGACAGAGTGGGGGCGCCGGGGTGGCTCAGTCGGTGAAGCATCTGCCTTCGACTCAGGTCATGGTTCCAGGGTCCTGGGATTGAGACCCGCATCACATCAGGCTTCCTCCTCCATGGGGAGCCTGCTTCTCCCACTCCCTCTGCCCGCTGCTCCCCCTGCTCGTGCTCTCTCTCTCTCTCTCGAATAAATAAAGTCTTTTAAAAAAAGGGGGAGGAGGTGACATTTTGCTGGACATTTTGTCAAGGTGCCAGAAGTATGTTACCTGTTCTAAGGCATTGCCCTGAGACCTAGGATTAGGGTTTTTTCTCTCCCTCTGTGGTATGGAATGCTGTCAGCTTTTCCTTCCTAATTATTTAACCTTACACATTATTTGAGAAGAGTTGGTTTGCTTTTAAAGTCAGCATCAAGCACGCCCTGTTCCCCTGCCCACAGCGGCGCGGTGGACGCAGTCTGTGTCGTGCACACGGCGGTTAGACCCGGGTGCTGGTCATGTGTGCGGCTCGTACCAGAAGAGGAGCCATAAATTTTGCAGGAAAGGATTTGTTTTGGTGCCCTGTTCTATTTACTTTGCATCACATATTGTTTAAAAGAGGGATTTTTTTTTTTGTTAAAGGAAAAGGAACTGTGTATTTGAGATAAGAAGTAGAATAAAGTGAAATAAATAGTTGCATTTTGTCAAGTGGGTATCAAAATGGCCTGGTTTCTGAGGTCAGCCTGTTTCTGTGCTGTTCTAATATTGACCTGAAAATCAGAAAATACAAAGTATGGGCAGGTCCTGAGATCCTGCTCAGATTATGATTTATAATGGCGTTCTTTTTCGTTTGTTTTACAGAGCTGAATTTGGTGAGATTTCAGGAGTTTTTAGCCAGTGGTGATCCAAAGACAATAAATATTGCTTTGTGGGAAGGTCTCCGCCCTGTGTCTTACTTGGTGACCGTTACATGGTAGCCACATGTCAGAACCCATTATGCAAATGTGGACGTGGCCGGATTTGAGTCAGTTAGCTTGGCTCACGGCATGAGACACCCTAGCTTTTGGTGCTGGTGGTGAAGGGTGTTGGCACAGAAAGTGGGGATGCTCTTTGTTCCTTGCTGCAGTGGGAATGTCTCTTGTCTCCCCCAGCCCCTTGTTTGGTTTGGCCCCTTTCCCTCTTAGGCCGTTTGGAAGTGTCCGAGTCGTGAGAACCTTGTGCCTGTCTTTTGCCCATTAAGCTCACATTTGGAGGTTGGTAACTGAGCTGATTCTGTGTGGGTGCAGAGGGAACACAGCTATCAGAGCTCAGGTGCCTGAGTTAGTGGGCAGAGGTTTCAAAACCCTCTAAAAATCAAGCCATGTGTTGGTTCCGCTTTTGCCAGCCATTAGCTTGGTGCTTCTGGAAGAACCCTTGACTAAGTTGGGTCTCAGTGCTGGACGCCCCTCCTCTTCCTCCTGCCCCTCTCTGGTGTGGACGTGCCAGCGAGCTCTGGACAGGCCGTGGGCAGGTGAATGACACTAAAGAAACAAGAGATTTGGGCAGTCCACTCCTGGATTATGTGACTTTATTTTGAGGGGTGAGGGGCAGACTTGGGTGAGGAAAGATGCCCCAGATAGAGAAAGATCCCCAAAGGACAGGCTGGCTACTGATAATTTTTTTTTTTTAATTAAAGAAAAAGCCATTTCTAGTCATGGTTGTAGAAACACCAGTGTTGAAGACATCAGGGGAGACGCTTAGTGTGGGTCTTGGCACACTTGGGCTTTCAGTGCATACTCCAGACTGACAACGCTGGAATTTTTTTCATTTTTGGGGCACCCGGGTGACTCAGTGAGTGAAGCATCTAACTCTTGATTTTGGCCCAGGTCACGATCTCACAGTTGAGATCCAGCCCTGTGTTGTGCTCTGCACTCAGCAGGGTGTCTGCTTAAGATTCTTTCTCCCTCTGCCCCTCCCTTCTTCCTCTCTGAAATAAATAAGGAAATAAAATTTTTTCATTTTTGTGTGTCTTTGCTTTTTAAGGGAAATTCTAGGTATATTTCATTTGTCAAGTGCTGTATAAATAGCTTTCCCTTTTCTGCCTAAAGGTAGCAAGTGATTCCTTCTGGCAAATGACATGAGAGTCATGGGTGTAGAGCCAGGCGGCCTCGGTTCAACCCCCCTGCTCTGCCTCTTACCAGCTCCGTGACTTTGGCCAAGTTCCTTCAGCTCTTTGCCTCCGTCTCCTGCTCTGTAAAATGGGGAGAATAAAAACCTACATCATTAAATTGTTGTGGGAATTAAACGTGTCATCTGTGCGGAGGGCTCAGAGAAATGGTGGGCACAGGGTAGGTTGGGTGTGAGTGTGGGTTATATGAGAGGATGGAGATGGCGGCGTGGAGGGGGGGGAAACGCTGGTCTCCTGAGTTTAGAGACCTGGTTTCCGGCCTGATTCTAACAGACTCTGTGCCCTTGAGCTGGGCACTTTCTCTCTGGGCTTCTGATTTCACATCTGTTACATGAAGAAATTTGACTTGAACGGTGCTGTTTTTGGGTGCTGTGGTAAGGGGTAGAGGTTGGGGCAGCCCCCAGACACGGTGACAGAGGCTCGTAGACTTCCATCTTTGTTTCACCAGAACTGCTTAGGTTCTCTCATTTATGGATTTTGGTTTAGGGGGAAGAAAGAGTTCTTTAGTGCATGCGTGTGTGCGTGTGTGCGTGTGTGTGTGAGGGAGAGAGAAAGAGAAAGGACAGAGGGAGATAAAGAGGTGTAGAGGTGGCCAAATCTAAGGACCCTTCCTGGGGGAGGTTTTGGGGGGCGGGCGGGTGAGCCCAGGGGAAGTCAGCGGGGCTGGGGCTGGCAGGTGTGATGGGCCTGCGGAGGGTGATTTGAAGGTCCGAGGCCACATGGGACAAGACGGGAGTAACTGCAGCGTGGGGCAGAGCCGTGGGGAAGTGCTGTTATCGATTTTGTCCAGGTGTGTGGGCTGATAACGCTCATTGGGGAAGTGGAGATGGCTGTGTGGTATAAGGTGACCAGGGTTTCGAGGAGACATCAAGGATAAGAAAACCAAGCAAAATGATTATTAAAAGTATAGGAATTCAGCTTTGTTTTAGCTTACTGTTTCTTGCTGGAGGTCACTCCCACTTGAACAAAACCGCTGTCGCCTGTGCCAGAATTTAAACCAGAGGGGGCCTGCCGGTGGCTAATACTCTGGCCTCCTCCGCCCTCTTTCCTTTCCTTTCCATTCTAATAATCGCTAGGAATTTCCCTGATATGAAGGCCCATTCATTCCTTTGTATTATCACTTAGGGGTGAGGAGTTGTCTTGCCAAGTGGAAAACCCATTCACGGGAGAAATCGGTGTCTTTTTGAACCAGTTTTCCCTGGGACTTTGAACTTCAGCTAATGTTTCCTATCAATTTTTCAATTGTGATTTTATTAGATCCACAACTTTTTTCCCCCAGGGGGAGGGCCTTGATGATTGGTTAATAAACAGGATTTTGATTATTTGTGTCCTCCTAGGCCACCTCTTCGGTTCAAAAAGTCTTCCAGCTGTAGCCCATCTCATCCAGCAGACCTCCCCCTGGACCCGTGGGCACATGCCTCCCACGCCCGTGAGAACGACGTCGTTCATCTCTGGGTGCGATGTTTGATCCCAAACTAGACTGCCCACTGAAGACAGGAACCATACTAACATTTCTTTTCTGTTTTTCTACTGCAACCAGCCTTTCTCTCTCTCTCTCGCTCTGTCTCTAAGATCAAGGCAGTGGAATGAATTCCCTTGCATGTGTGACAAACAGCGGATGCTGGTGGGAGTAAGTGTGGGGGACCGTGCATCCACCCTGTCCTGAAACACTATGCTGCCGCCCTGTTTACTGGCCAGTGAGTGCTGAGTGTTTGGTTGTAGAGCAGACATACGTGCATTGCTAGGTTTCACGCATGAGCTGTGGCTTTATTCCATTCATGCGGAGTGGTATCTGAGCCAGGGCTCCCTGGGGTTTTTCCAGGTCCACCAGACCTGGCAAAGGCAAAGATCCTGTGTTCTTCAGCTGGATTTCTTGAGCCCTGCTTGGAAGGCCTGACACCCAGGACAGGTCGGGGCGGGGGTGGGGCTGGGGTCATCGGGAAGAGCCAAGTCAGTAATAGAAGGGCAAGGAAAGGTATATTAAATTTCTTCTAAGCTTGTTGTCTGTTTCTCTCGAGGGACTCTTCTGGTTTTCTTCAGCAGTGCCATCTGCCAGGGCCTGGGAGATGTGAGGTTGCTGTGTCTCATGGGTGGGCTGTGGGGTCTTGGTGTGGGATGAGTACCCTGGACCGGGAGGGTCAGGAGTCTAGCGGGTCCATGAGTGTAGGCTGGATGTGGTGCGTGTCACAGACTCAGAGGCCTTTGGGGGTGTGGTAGGCAGCCCGGTAAAAGATAAGAGGGCGGTGGATTTTTTTTTGTCTTTTTTTTTTTTTTTAAGATTTTATTTATTTGTCGGAGAGAGAGAGCTCACACAAGCAGGGGGAACAGCAGGCAGAGGGAGAAGCATGTGTCTCACTGAGCAGGGAGCCTGATGTGGGACTCGATTCCAGGACCCTGGGATCATGACCTGAGCCGAAGGCAGATGCTTAACCGACTGAGCCACACAGGCATCCCATGAGCAGTGGGTGTTTATGGTCAGTCTTGGTGATTAAAAAGAGGTGAGAGGACGGGAAACTGGAGGTGGCATGCTCTTTCCGGAGGGGGGACCCCTGCCAGCCAGCTTGTTCGTGGCCACGTGAAAGGGTAGTCTTAGAAAAGTCCAGATTTTTGAACGCAATGTCTCCTAATTTTTAAGCAAGTAAGAAATCATGCCCACTGGCCTCTGAGTTGGAGGCGAGGCGGGCGAATGCTAGAGGCCACTGGGGGACACGCACATGCCACAGGGTCCGACTAGGTGGGTGTTAGTCACCGTCCAGATGGTCAGACACCGGGATTGCCACAGAAGGGGACGTGACCTGCAGAGTGGGTGGAGCAGATGCCATAAGCTGGCATCAAGGAGGCGTTGGCGACAAAGGCCAAGTTCTTTGCCCACCCAGAAAGCCTTCTGTTCCTTGTCTCCATCCCTCCCCATGCCTTCGGGGGCTGCTCGGTGCTCTCCCTATGGTGTTAGTCCGAATTTTCCAGTCTGCAGCCAAGGGCTTTCATTGGGTGTGCTGTGATGATGGTTCCCCCCTGCAGTGTGTGACCTCAGTTTACCCCTCCCCTCAGCCCCGCCAGACTTCCCCGGCTAGCGCTGCTGGAGCCTGCTGGCGCTTCGGAGACATGCCCACGCTTTCCTCCCTCCTGCCTCCACTCATACTGTTCCCGCTTCCTAGAAGGCTGGTCCCCCCAGTGTACAGGAATGCGATCCTCCATCCTTCAGGAGGCACAGTCTCCCTGAAGTCCGCTGCCCTGCCTGCTCTGTACATTTGGAAGAAGTCACCCCCTTCTCTTAAGTTTCCATGGCAGTCTCCCTCCAGCTCCACCACCGGGCTTGGGTTCCGAAGTCTGTCTTCTGTGGTCGATGATAGGGTCCTTGTGGGACAGCTCCAGTCTTAGTCACCCCTGCGTCCCCTCAGTGTGTGGCTCAGGGTAACAGTCAACAGGGGTTACTGAATTAGGCTCTGAGGCTGGGGTGTGCAGAACTGATCCTCAGCAGAAAGCTGCTTAAGGTCTGTGATGAGCCTGGAGAAGGGGCAGGCGGCTGGAGCACGGGGGGCGATGGGAGCAGGTAAAGCTGCCTCTAAGTCCTCTGCGGCCTGAGGCTGTCCCCGGGCCATGGCTTGGACTTGGGGGGTCACATCCTGTGTGTCTTCCTCACGTGGCGGTGAGGTCCACGTGGGCCTGACTTGAATCCTGGGATTTTAGGTCTGTCCTTGACACCTGCAAGAAGCTGAAGGGAGGGTCAGAACCACCCAGATCCTAGTCATTCATTCCTTGGTTTGTCATTCACGTCTCTCTGCCCTCAAGGGGACACCATAGCATTGTTAAGTTTTTCTTTTTTTTTTTTTAGATTTTATTTATTTGTTTGATAGACACAGAGAGAGAGAGTGAAAGAGAGAGACCGAGCGAGCATAAGCCAGGGGGAGCAGCAGGCAGAGGGAGAGGGAGAAGCAGACTCCCCGCTGAGCAGGGAGCCCCATGCGGGGCTTGATCCTAGGACCCTGAGATCGTGACCTGAGCCGAAGGCAGGCACTTGACGACTGAACCACTCAGGCGCCCCGCCTTGTCAAATTTATTACTTCTCCACAAACACTCTTCTTCAGCGTGCTCAGGGCCCAAGCTCACGTGCATCCAGGGTCCAGGCAGTGAGTGGGCATGAGAGGGACTCCCCAGATGAACGAAAAAGCATCCCAAGTTGATACTGTTCATTGTGGCACTTGCATATTAGAGAGCAAAGCTATCTCTGAGTTATATACTCTCCCACCTTTCTTCAAAGACAGGATCTTGGTTTATCTTTCCATTTGTGCTTTTGGTAGAGGCGTGGCTCCAGGAAACGATTCTCTCACGGTAGGGAAGTGGGTGTGAGGAGGCGCGGTGTCCTCACCAGCGGGGGTCCTGGGCGCCCCCGTTCCCATGCTGCCACCTTCCCCGGGGGCCAGCCGAGCACGCCGCCCTGGTGTCGCCACGTCACCACTGTTTTGTGGCGCACTAGAAGTCAGGGCTTTTAAGGGGAAATGTATTAATTGTTCAACTTGGCTTAGGTCTGTCTCGGAACATCATGGGGGCCACCAGACTTGTTCCGTTCTCTGGCAGACAGGGAAGAAGTGAAAGCTACAAGTTAGGACCCCTGCAGCAGGAAGGTAATTTGAAGTGAACCTAAAGCAACAAAGAACATTTGATTTATTTATTTATAAAGATTTTATTCATTTATTTGACAGAGAGAGATAGCAGAGCACAAGATAAGCAGAGCGGCAGGCAGAGGCAGAAGGAGAAGCAAGCTTTCTGCTGAGCAGGGAGCCCAACACAGGGGTCTATCCCAGGACCCCCAGATCATGACCTGAGCTGAATTCAGGCGCTTAACTGAATGAGCCACCCAGGCACCCCTATTTATGTATTTTTAAAAAAGATTTTATTTATTTTTTAAGTAATCTCTATACCCAACATGGGGCTCAAACTCATAACCCCGAGATCAACATGCTGTACCAACTGAGTCTGCCAGGTACCCCAAGAAAGAACATTTTATTTATTTTATTTTATTTTATTTTATTTTATATACTGAATTGAATTTTATTTTAAAAGGTAAAGTTTTATATATTCTTTGAAAAAAATGAAAATTCAGAAGTTTTAGAATTAAGTAATGAGTCTTCAACATTATAAAGCTATTTATAACAGTAATTAAAGTAGTGGTCGTGTTTTACCCTTATAAAAATGTCACAGAATTCAAATCACAACTCGGATCCTCAATGAATCAAGTATCTTATCTTACACAATAAGGGTTTGGTCAGTTTTAAGATAAAATTCGTCCAGATATGCTGTCCTCAAGTCCTCTAATGTCCCAGCCCATCAGCTAAGAAAGAATATTTTAAACTGAATGTATGATTTCATACCACGTTCCTCCGGTGCTGCATGACAGCAGCAGTCTCCGTTGTCTGGTGGCTTTGGGCTCAGTGTTGGCAGGGGGCTTGCTGTGGGGGGGCCCTCTGCCGAGAGCCCGGGTGCTGCAGGGATGCAGGGGACACGGCCTGCCTCATTCGCGTCCCTAACTGCGCCTTCCAGGCATGGGCTTGTCTCCCTGGGTCAGGTGAGCCTTACAACTGCATGCCTTGATTAGACCTTGTGGCCTCATGCACATCGGTCCAGGTACTATTACCTTTACAGAGCCATGAAAAATAACTATTATTTTTATAAAAGGAAAAAATATGAAGTATTGCATATCCATAGTTATATAGAATTCAGATTATGGAGGAAGATATGAAGAGGAGAAGTTACTCTTTGCTCTTTCTTTCTTCCCCTCCCAATTATTTTTACAAGAAGAATGTCTGACTAGTTATATGGCTTCAGACAAATCCTCTAACTGCTCCAAACACAAGTTTCTTATATGTTATGGGATAATAGGAAAACCTTGCTTGTGTTATGATTATTTCTTTGGTGTGGATTAAGTGCGGTGATACCAAAATCCCCCAAATCCTATGCACATGTGGGAGGTGCTCATAGAACTTTCCCCCCCTCTTCTGTGTATTCAGGATTTCTTTGGCAACTCCCTTTGTAATTATTGCACAGTTTGTGTTTGACGAACATACATATTTAGCTGCGTAGGAGAAAATAATAAAAACATTAAAGGTGTACATACCGTTTTTAACTTGAAGTCCTGTTCTGCCCTTTTCCCCTCCAGAGGGGAGCCTAACGTTGCTTTCTATACACCCGCTTGTCCCCTGGACCCGTTTAGACCTCTGATGAGGGCCTTACAGTGAGATCAGCGGAAATGTCTCTCTTGCTTGGAAAGGAAATAGAATCTTGATTGTATGTTCTTTAGAGCCAGTGATAGGCATGATAGTATAAGAAATTCTGGACATTCAGATGTAAAACATTAATTGGTAGGAATGTTGGATTTTTATCTGGACAGATGTTTTGCTTTTTATGGAGCTGGTGGGGAGTAAAGATGGGAGCAGGATTTTGTTGGTGTTTTATTTTTGCTTTGGGCTTATGTTAGGATTAGCTTCGGGCTTATGTTAGGATTAGCTCTTGCTGTATACAACAACCACAACGGAAAACCTCTCAGAGGGACAGTAATTTGACGGAGGCTTACGTGACGTCAAGAATTATTTCTCTCTCACATAAAAGTAAGTTGCAGGTAGCAGTCCAGGGCTGTGAGAGTCCCAGGGTGTCCCCTGGGGCCCAGGCTCCTGCACAGGCATCTCCCCTCTGCTCCCACATGCTGGCAGAAGGAAGAAAGGCACAGGCCAAAAAGGAGGCCTTTCTCTGCAGAGCTCTGTCTGAGCTCTTCCCTAGAAATTCCATGGAAGCTGTCTGCTTAGATCTCACTGCTTATAACTTAGTTTCATGCATACATCTAGCTGCAAGAGAGGCTGAGAAATACAGCCTTTTAGTCCCAGGTGCATTACAGAAAATTGAAACTAAGGGTCTTTGATGAAGGAGGAAGGGGAGACCGGATATTGTGGATGTGGGCAGCAAGCGGTGTTTGAACGGGCTTTAACAGGTTGTAGACCTTTGCAAACGGCCTTCCTTTCTTTCTTTTCTTTTTCTTTTTTTTAAAAGATTTTATTTATTTGACACAGAGAGAGAGATTACAAGTAGGCAGAGAGGCAGGCAGAGAGAGAGGAGGAAGCAGGCTCCCTGCTGAGCAGAGAGCCTGATGCGGGCCTCGATCCCAGGACCTGAGATCATGAGCTGAGCTGAAAGCAGAGGCTTTAACCCACTGAGCCACCCAGGCGCCCACGGCCTTCCTTTCTACCCCACTGCTTGCCTTCAGCCCAAAGAACCATCTGATCGCTCTGCACAGTGACCATTGCCTGCTGGCGTCTCGGTGTGCAGACTCCTAGCTGCTCTTTCTTTTTATAAATGGTAGAATGAAGATGCGGGGAGCCTCAGAAAGTGAGGGGGCTGAATGTAAAGGATCACAGGAGCAGTTGTAGAACGATCTCCGGTCCTGGTGTCAGGAGACCTGGGTCAACAGCTGTCCTTCTCTGGGACTCTGTCGTCTCTTACGTCTCTGAGCTTTGCATAGCAGTGAGATGGGGAGTAACACCACCCCAGGGCTGCTGACCTGGAACCTCGGGGGAGTCTCTAGTGTACTCTAAAACATGACCTGGGTGCTCCTGGGTGGCTCAGTGGGTTAAAGCCTCTGCCTTCGGCTCGGGTCATGATCTCAGGGTCCTGGGATCGAGCCCTGCATTGGGCTCCCTGCTCAGCGGGGAGCCTGCTTCCCTCTGTCTGTCTGCCTCTCTACCTACTGTGAACTCTCTCTGCCAAATAAATAAATAAAAAATCCTTAAAAAAAAAAAAAACAACATGATGCGGATGGTTAATTCTCTGCGTGGCTGCCAGCAGGCAGGTGAGCAGCACCTGGAGTGTGGAAGAAGATGTAAAAGATGGCGGTCTCTTTCCATGGGGCGGGGATTACATCGCTGGGTGCTGTCCTTGGATAGATAAGCCTGTGAGGACCGGCCTGAGTCTGGCTCATGAAGTTAGTGGGGTGGGATCAGATTCTGGCTCTGCTCCTTCTAGCTCTATGTACACACTTGGCCTGGACGAAAGGCGGGATTGGAAACACACATCTGATCTTTCTTGTTGGTGTCCTCATGTCTCTCATGCTTCTCTTGCTGCGGTGAGTACAGTTCCAGGTTCCAGGATTAAAAAATACATAACCTTTGCACAGTGCTCCTGAAGACAAGGCTCTAGCCCGTTGTTTCACCTGTTCCCGTGCTGGAGCCCAAGGGAATGCTATGTCCTTCACGATGTTGGTGCGCTTTAAGGGTTCTTATGCTTGTGCCTGATCCTGACCTCTCCCCATTGACGTTGGGACCTCGCCCTGTGTTAGAGGCAGCACCCCTGTGACTGTTTCATCAGGTTGTGATGAGGCTGAGCGCCCAGCTCAGGTGCCTGGTGCCAGGTCAAGGTTCAGGGCGTGACGGCTGCCGTTGCTGGGTCCGGCTGGCCAGATCAGGCCAGGCGGCAGAGAGTGACTCAGTGCCCAGCATCTTCCTGCTCTATGTTCCCCCAGGCCTGGTTCCCCCTGTGTGTGTGTGTGTGTGTGTGTGTGTGTGTGTGTGTGTGTGTGTGTGTGTG
>LNAC01000205.1:2796048-2890992 GCA_002007465.1 Ailurus styani
GTGTGTGTGTGTGTGTGTGAAATTCTCATCCCCCAGTTCTGGACTTCCGTGTGCCGTCAGTTTCAAAACATTTTGAAAAAAAAAAAAAAATAGAGGGGAGAAGGGAGAAAAAAGAAGCCAAGAAGCCCAACCTCAGTCTAGCTGCTAAGCTGCTCCAGAGACTCCTTGGCTCGGCGTCAGGTGCTTTCCAAAACTTCCTTTTAAGTTAGGCCCCAGACGTGATTTTGTTCTTGACCATCTTTTTGACTGCCTTGGCCTCTGATTAATTAATCAATTAACTGATCATTCAATATCTACTCTGTACAAAACACTATGTGCGGGGGATGTTGATGTAACCCAAATGGACCAAGTCCCCCCTCTCATGGAGTTTACGTGTGATGAGATTGGGAGACTTCAGGGCTGTGACGGGAAGTGAAATGGGATAAGGGGAGAAAATGTGATGGGGGCAGGTGCTATTTTTACATATGGTGGTCAGGGACTGGGCGAGGTCACCATCGTTCTGGATCCATGACCTTGGCCAGATGGTGCATGTGTCCAGTCTTGGCAGGCGTGCAAGGATTGCCTGCCTACCTCATTGGCCTTGGATTTGCCTCTGGGCAGAGTGACCAAGGACCAGTCACCGAGCTGTTCCAAACCTTGTGTGGAAATCTCTCAGGGTGCCAAATGGCGGTCGAGAAGAAGATGGTCCCTGGTGAGTCTGTCCGTGAGATCTGCCCTTGATAGCTGTGTGGTGGGTGGTCCTGCTGAGGGTGGCCCATTTGCGGTTGGTCAGCAGATACAGAGCATTTGACTTCGAAGAGCCAGCTGAGCAAATGCTTTGCTTACTAAAAGGCTTGTCTCCAAGGGCAGCTGGGGCAGGCGTGAAGTGGGACCTTGGGACCATTTCTCAGTCTGAGCTCCAAGGTGCTGACACTGTTGACAGTGGCTGAGAGGAGTCCTTCTCACTTGGTCAGAAAGCAACCCATAAACTTGGCCCCAGTCTTCCTTTTCCTTTCCTCCAGCCCGTCATGTCTGGTGTAGGCATTGGCTTGGACCTGCCCATTGGCCTTCCCCTCAAGATGGCACGTGAGAGGGATGTGCTCAGTTGGGAAGCACTTGGCTGTACAGGCAAAGACTTGAGCTGGAAAAAGAACAAGTGGTCATTCATTTGGTGCTTCCCACTAACCAAGGCCTTTTTTTTTTTTTTTTTACTACTTTCTTAAAGGAAAAGTCAAAGAAAGGAAGATTCTCAGGCCTTCCTTAGAATTTAAACCTCAAATTCACATCATAGGATATGTTTTCTTGGGTTTCAATTAAGGGCTTAAATAACATAGTGGATATGAAAGCATAATATAGATATTAGTAACTGTTGCTATTGTTGCGTGAATAGTAACAACCTCTGTTCTTCAGACCCCTATTGATTTATATTGGTTTTTTTTTAAGATTTATTTTAGAGAGAGAGAGCACACGCAAGTGGGAGGGACAGAGGGAGAGAGAACCTTAAGCTGACTCTGCTCAGCACGGAACCCGATGTGGGGCTCGATCTCACAATTCTGAGATCATGACCTGAGCTGAAACCGCGAGTCAGACACTTAACTGACTGTGCCACCCAAGTGACTCTCGTCTTATTTTTGTATAACAAATTATTATAATAGTACCTGGCACGTGTGCATATTCACTTATTTAATCCTTTTAGCAGCCCTAGGAGGTGCGTACTGTTATTTTGCCCATTTTTACAGATGAGAAAATAGGCGTAGAGGTTAAACAGCGTCACCCCAGCAGCAAGTGGTAGAACCAGGATTTGAACCAGGGGAGCCTGGCCCCAGGGTCTATGGCTCTTACACGTCATACCCAAGTCCTGTTGGTTTTCGCACAAACCTTTACTGAGGAATCATGATGCTGATGGGCGTGGCAACAAATGTTGCTGTTTATATGCTGTGCACCATGTCCCGAATTTCAGATGCAGAGTAAAAATCTTCGTCCCACCACTGTTTTCAGAGCCTGCTTTCCAGAGGAGGAAGCGAAGGATCTGAGCATTTGGGTAACTGCTCACAGTCTAAGGACTGGAGCCAGGATGCCAACTCTGGTCTGCCTGGCTTCCGGAATCTGTTTTCTCACCATAGCCACCGTCCTGCAAAAACCGTAACACTCCCCTTCCCCAGTGACTCACGGTACCTGGTTACCTTCTCTCACACTCCCATTGTGGCTCGTGGCACCGGCTGGGCCACAGGACGGGACAGTGGCCCATGTTTCTCCAGGCCTGAATCCAAGGCCACGTGAGTCACTCCGGAGAGCCCAGCCATCCAGGCTTGGACTGGAAAGCTGTGAATCCAGCTGGGCCCCTCTGCGTCCCTCACTCCATTTTACGAAGCCCAGAGTTTCCCCAGAACACCCAGATCTGCTTTCCCTGTGTGAGGAGACGCGGCCAGTGTAGACACATGGTCATGAGCAAGCGTCTAGCCTCCGGTCAACATCAGGATGAGCCGTTTCGAGTGAAGTGCTTGGGCCTGGCGAACCCTCGGGAAGGGTGGGGACCATCTGTGCTGTCCTGTCAAGGAAATGGTGGTTTCTTTCTTTCCTTTTTTCTTTTTTCTTTTTTTTCCTTTTTTGGTTTATGGGAAAGGGAGACTTGTGTCTCAATCGAGTCTTTGTGGCGTTGTATTACAGAGAGTCACAGAAAATGTTCTATGTAAATGACTGTGTGCCCTGATTAGAGCTTCAATAGGTACCATTGTGTCATATTGCTATTATTGGCCATGGCAAGATACTAAATGATATTCTCATCAGGCTGAAAAAGCTCAGTGTTAGCAGCGAAACTCGGGGTTAATTATACTGCTCTGAATTAGAGCATAGAATTAAGTTGTAGGGATTGCAGCCTCTTGCTTTCTCCCCCTCTGTCTTTTCAGGGTTTGTCGCTGGGGGTTTGATCAGAGTACCTTTTAACCCATGTTCTAAATTTGTACTTACTGGCATTTTGCTCTGCCTGGGTTACTACCCCTTTTGGCGTTGGGAAACACAGGACCAATTTATAGGACAGTTGGAGAGGAGAGAAATGGTCTACTTAATAGTGCATTCTTCTTAGTCAATAGCTGGGTAAAAAATAGCATGAAGATTTAAGTCTTTGGGGAGTGTTGGACTCTCTAGAGGGGCCTCTTTAATTTAGCTCTTGTCTCTTCTGCCTTTGAATTATCGGTTGCTGTGATCCTGACTCACCTCTGAAGAAATGACACACTGACCTACATCTCGGCTGAAACCGATAGAAGAGTCTATCTCTGCTCTGCCCCTTCTTGGCATTCCTAACACAGCCTCCGAGGGAGTGTGTCTGAGGGTTGAGGCAGGCCCTCTCCGGTTTCATGCCATTGACGGCTCTCCTTGTTCTAATCACAGAACTTTGCTCCTTTTGAGACATCCCTGATTGTAAACTTCCTGCATTCCTTTCAATCGTTCTTCTGTCGGTAAATTTCATGTCAATAGCGTAGGGTCTACAGTCAGGGCTTCCCCCCGTTTAACGTGATGTGGGCTGTGACTATAATGATTATCAAAAAAAAAATCTCCGAAAACTGATTTTTAGTGGTGGCCTTATAGTTTATCGCACCTACTTATCATTCCTTATTTAACCACTTCACCACTTTTGGACGTTTGGGTTGATTCCTTTTTTTTTTCCTTTTGTGATTGTAAGTCACATTTTGTTGGCAGTTAGCCTAGGACAGATTCCTAGAAATGAGTTTACTGAGAACATGATCTCAGAAGTAGAGACAGGATTTAAACCCCGATCTGTCTGCCCTCAAATTCAGAGCCACTGCGTTTGTGATTAGTTCTCTTGTCTTTTACCCATCAGAACCGCAGAGTCCTCTGCGAGAAACCAGGCACGCACTGCCCTCTGTCAGCAAACCGCTTCTCGCCTGGTGGTCCAGAGTGATCTAGCGCCTTCTTTTTCTCCTCCATCTTCTTTCCTTGATTTGTCAGTGGCGACCTGTTCCCTGGCGCAGCACCGGGTAAGCCGACATGCGTGGCCGAGTCCTCTCCTTTACCTGGAGTGAGCACAGCACATGCAGATACCACGCGTGAGAACATAGCACGCTGTTAGAAAAGAATTGCATTTAATAAGTTTGGTGACCAGAGTGAATGTAATTGAATCCTCCTAATTCGGGCCTCTTGCGGAGTGCCTCATCATTCCTGTTTGGAAAGATCAGTTACCAGTCTCAGTTCAACAGTAACATTTTTTCTTTTTCTTTCTTTTTCTTTTTTTTAAAGATTTTATTAATTTATTTGACACACACAGAGAGAGATCACAAGTAGGCAGAGAGGCAGGCAGAGAGAGAGGAGGAAGNGAGCCCGATGCAGGCCTCGTTCCCAGGACCCTGAGATCATGACCTGAGCCGAAGGCAGAGGCTTTAACCCACTGAGCCACCCAGGCGCCCAACAATAACATTTTTTCTTTCTTTTTTTTCTTTTTAGTAACATTTTTTTCTATATTTGCAATATATGAAAAAGACTTTCCTAAGCGGTGCCCTTTGATCAACGGCGCCCTGATCAACACAACTGTCTTTTCTACACTTCGCAACCAGGACAGACTGGGAGGGGGGTGCTTTGGTTCAACAGGCTGGGAGAAGCTCCAAGCTCCATTGTAAGGAGATCCCCGAAGTCCTTTGAGCTCCTGAGGGCTCAGATCCAGGAAGTGTGTTTGATTCTGTGGAAGCCGGTGTGCCCTACTGCACACCTGTTGCTGTCCTGTGGAAGAAGCAGCATGTAGATGATGCTGAGCTAAGGATCAAAATCCAGGCTTCTAACTTTTAAGTCCTACATGATGGCCCCATACCTGCCGTCCCCTTTTCATTTCCCATTCTTTCTGGCCTTTCTGAAGGCCTCATAGATCATCGTCTCTGCCTGGAGTGCTCTTCCCTGATCTCCACGTGGCTGCTTTTGACCCCTTTTGCAGGGCTCGGTCCAGACATCTCTCTGTGCTTTATCATTATGCAGTCTCCTTGTAATTGGCCCTTGGCCTCCTGTATTCTTACAACTGCTCCCTGTACCTGCCCCATGGCACGATTTCCTGTGTGGCATTATAGACATTTGTATACATGTCTTTTTGATGGATTCGTCTCCTTGAAAACAAGACCAGTCTTCCTGGCATTGCTGCAGTATTTGGGCTGTCACGTTGGCTTTTGCATAGTCGGTGCCTGCAAATGCTTGCGGAACGGGTGTTCATAGTGTCAGTAAATTCTTCGGTGGGGGGAGGGCCCGGCAACAGCATTGACAGTGCCGTTTCCCACGGCAATTTCTACCCTGACCTCAAGCAGGTCACTGCGTGAGACACAGACTGTGCCTCATGCTCCGTTCAGCATCTCTGGGGAGGGCAGCTTTGCTTCTGAGTTTTTCTGTGAGTTGCCTCAAGGTTTCATCTGTAAGACCGCTGGTGATGGTCTACTTTTTTGAGCACTTAGCACGTGCTAACTGCTCTATGCACGTTTTCCCTTTAATCCTTATCTACCCGGTGAGTTAGGTTTTGCTGTCCAGGCAGCGTCAAAAACTGGGGCCCAAAGAGGTGAAAAGACTGGCTCCAGCAAGGTCGTGTGGTAAATGGCAGTGCTGGGAATTACACTCAGACTCTGGAGTCATTACATCACGTTAGCGCGTGGCCTTCCGCCACAGTGCGCGTGCGTGGGGTGGGGGGGGCACGTGTGTCCGCGTTCCTGTGCGTGGCGTTTATTGATTTATTGAATTGATCCTGGAGCCCTCCCTTCTGCTTCCCTGCTCTGTTTCTCTTTCCGAATAACATCACCTGACACCATTTCCTTTTCTGTCACGGACACAGTATTTGTGGATTTCAGTGCGGCTAATTTGTTCAGTTTTACGAGCTTTCTGAATTCTGCCCTTTTCCCTCACACCTTTTGTGTTTGAAGCTTTACTGAGAAATTGGCTGATGGGAGGCCAAAGGGGCGTCGAGTTTGACATTCAGAGCTAAGTGCCTCCCTCAGTCTGCCTTTTGCCCTGTCTTGGCGTAACCCATGCATCCTGTCCCTGAGACTTTCCAAGTCCCAGACTTGTTTGGTTTGGACACACACTGCCGCTAGGTGTTGGTTCCTACTGTGCTTCGCAGATAGCGCAGGCTTTGCCGAACAGCACGGCACCGGGAACTCCGTGCCTGGACCCCCGAGATGCTGGGTGCGTGCGTGTGCACGCCTAGTGAGATGTAAACATTTACAGGGAATAAAAGAAATTCCTTCCCCAGAGCCAAAATTTGGATAGTCTCCTTATGTACACAGTTTTGACAGTGATTCCATATGTTTCGTTCATCTTTGCTTTTTTTGCAGCTTCTAGAAATTTGTTTCCCATACTGCTAGCATTGACAGGAGAGATGTTTCCAAAATGCATGTCATTCCACGGCTAAAAATCCTGCTTTGCCCCTTGAAGCCCTCAGGGTGATTGGCTGTTGGCCGCCGTCCTCTCCAGCTTGTTGCTTTATGTTCGTCACCCATCTTTGCTCCAGGTGTAGTGACCTGCACGTGTGTGGCTTTCTCTCCCTTCTCTAGGCCTTCCAGGCTGACGGCACCCTCTGTGTATGTCACCTTTCTCCTCCACCTGGCTCATTCCTGTTGGCCGCTTCTGGAAATCTGCGTTTAATCAAATCCATCCTGGGTCTGCCCTTCTGTCGCATCTCTTGGCTCACGGTGCTGTTTCGTTTCTCTGATTCTTCCTCAGCCCGACCACTCACATCTTGCCTTCTTTGTCCGTGTACCTCCCAACTCAGTGCCTGGCATACAGTAGGAGCTCAGTAACGATTGAATGAAGGATTAGTCACATGTGCTCATTTCCTGTGAAAATGCAGGGCGGTGGAAAATCTGAGCTTTTCTCGTTCCTTGTGCGTAATAACAACGGGTTTGCATAATAACGATAACACCTCCTACCATTGATCGAATGCATTCTGTGTGCTTTCTATAGTTCAGTGCTACCCTTGTGCTCACGTACCTGGCGTTATCACTAATATCATCCTGAGAAGGAAGAAACCGGTGTTCTCTTTCTCTTTGTTTCTTACTTGCGATGTCTTTGCTCCAGAGCAGAAATGGCCTCTGAGCATTTCAGGTATTTACTGGATTTAAAGCTGAAAGGCATCACCACTGAGACTCAGGGAGCTGTTGTGATGGTATGTCAAGCAGAATTTTAGGTGCTTAGGCCCCCAGAAGTTGCCAGTTGCCAAACTCTTGAGTGCAAAGAGGGAGGGAGGGAGAGAGAGAGAGAGAAAGACTGAGAGAGGGGGAGGGTTTTCTTTCTCAAATCGTTTACATTCATGTGAAGGTCAAGTTGGACTTGTTTGTTGATCCCATAAAGATACTATGCTGTGTCCTTGAATAATTCAGAACCTAACATCGGTATTGGAGTGAGTTCACCTTTTGTGAGGGACACTGGCCGCAGCATGGGGCGTTGTGGAGCTGGGGAGTGATTGGGGGGTGTCTTCAGTGTCTTCTTGGTCATATGAATTTTATTTGCCCAGCAGAACATCACTGAGGCTCTGAATAGTCAAAGAAAAACATCTCTCTTATGTTTTCCTCATGAATAGAACACTCTGTGTCCTGAATTTGTTGCTCTGCTGGGGCCGGCACGGGGTCTATTTTCCTGACGTTTGAACCAATAGGCTTTTTTGTTTTGGGGCAATCCAGGTAAAGATTTTCTGGTGCTCCTGTGTGGCAAGGAGAGCCTGCCTTTTCATCTCTCTCTTTCTCCCTTTCGTTTCTGTCTCTGAGTTTGAAAAAAGCATACTTTGAGTTACATGACTAATGTTAGCATATTTACTAGAAATTAATGTTCTGCCAATGATTGGCAATTCTCTCCTCTCCTCTTTTCTCCGAAATCAAAACAGCTCTGTGGATTAGGGCTGGGGTATTCAGACCAGAGGACAGCAGCTCAGCACATTGGGGACATTTGCAAGAATAAATCTATAGTCCTGGGCTCTGACTCCCTTTTGTCTATTGGGTGTGTTTGTGTGTGTGTGAGAGACAGAGACACAGACACACAGAGAGAGACACACACAGATTGACTGATTGATTGGAGGAGGCTTTTGCACAGAGAAGAATAGGGCTTTCTGAAACATGGGACCCAAAGAGACATCGTTATCTCGTTTCTAGCCCTTGAATTAGGATTGAGGTCTGATAAAAGGTTTTCTTATGATTTTTGAATCTGTTAATATGAGAAGTCTTTTAAAGCTGTAAAAACGTGGCTGCTAGGCCGCCTTATGAAAACAATAACGCCCTATAGAGTGGGTATTGACCTGTGAGATCTGGAACCTGGTACGTGTGCAGACAACGGTTTTCTCAGTCTTTATCAGCTCCGTTTTGGGTGGAACCTTCTTCTGGAGCCTGATACTCATAAGTAGGATCACACTGAGTCTGAACAGAACCACGCCCATTAGACCAGAGAGACCTTGGCTGAGCCCCAGGGAGACCAGCACCGCTCCGCTAGAGGACGGTGAGAGCTGAGGATAGTCGAGTGCAGGAAAGCAGCAGTTTCTTGACTTTAGAAAAAGCTCCATGTTCATTTGACTGGAACAAGTGCCACCTGTATGACACTGTGGAAGGTCAAAGCAGAACAGGGAAGGAAATGGTTCAACAATTCTTTTTTTTTTCCCCTCGAATTTTTTTCTCTCCCTGCCCCCAGCCCTCCCAAGAGAGATATTTCAAAATTGGCGAGGTCCAGTGAAGTGGCTCTTGGGGTCCGTGGGGGTGGGATTGCCGAGGGGGCTCAGTCGGTTGACTGCTGGCTCCTGTTGGCCCAGCGCTGCTCTGGGCCGGCACCATGCTTAAGCCTCCTAACGTCCCACAGGTGGAGGAAGTGAGGGCTGAGAGAGGGCAGTCCACGGTATCTCAGAGCTAGTCTGTGCCTTTCAAATCCGTGCTCGTGGGCAGGTGACATATTCACAAGGGCCATCGGGCAGCCCCTCTCCTCACCCTGTGAAGGGAAGCTTCCTCCTTGGGTGTTGTTGGGAAGTTCCAGACTCAGGAGATCAGTTGGCTCAGAGGGCTCCTGGTGCTGGGCTCATTTCCTCCTGGAGGGGGAAGGTTGGTGGTGGTGGGGAAGACTGGCCCTATGGGAAGACTGGGGAATCTGCTGGGCTGTGGGAGGTGTTGGCCCTGACCCATACAGCCTTCTGTGGGGTGGGGAGGTCCACACTTGGGCTTCTCACTTGTGGTTATTTGGAGGCATATATGCTTCTTGCTCGAGTGGGGTTGAACTGATTCCTTGCCCAGCTGAATGTAGGCCTGACTTCCTTAGGGGTCCCACTGGGAGGGTGGTAGTGATCTCTGGTGAGGGCCTCAGCGTGGTCGGAAGGGTTCACGGCTGTTTTGAGGTCAGGCTGATGGCTGGTGAAGGCCTGAGGGAGTTGGATCACCCAGGGGCCAGGCTGGGGCCCAGGATGGTTGTGTGTGATTATGACACCTTCTGTAAGAGATGTCCAAAACTGGTTGGCTTGCGAGTGAGGCTGGACAAAGGAATAACCAATCTGCGTAATTCTTTCATAGGCATGAACTAGATTTTGGTTCTCAGAAGACACCGGTGAAGTAAATAGGTCTGTCCTGTTTCACACATGAGAAAATGAAGACTTGTTTAAGATGGATCATGAAGTAGGTGGAACTCAAGTCCGTTACTCCTTCCAGCGCCCTGGCAAAACCCATGGTAGGCCTTTAGCAACCAAAGCTATAGGGAAGGGCCAGCTGGACTGAGTGGTGACCAAAGACCGAGTAGATGCATGCCCTCATGTATGGGGTTTGTCTTGTTCACAGCTATGTGTCTTGCCCCTGACAGGGCCTTGCCATGGTAGGTTCTCAATAAGTATTTGCTGAGAACATGAAAGAATTTCTTAGGTGTGGGGGATCATCTCGCTCACTTGCTCACCACCTTCCAGAATTTTGCAACTCCCTCTTCTTTTTCCCTGGGTATCCCTTCTTACCCTGGGAGTGGGATGGTCTCTGAGACACCCATCCAGCTCTTCCTTTGCCCTACAAGAGCCTTTGGGATTGCTCTGGGGGCCAAATAGGTAGCTTTTAGGTTCAGTGCGTTAACTCGAGGTCTGGTTTGTATGCTTGCTTCTTGTGCAGATAGGCCACTTTTGATTTGGAAGAGTGTCCTTGTAACCTCTTTATTTTGCCAGCTGGGGAGAGCGGGTTCCAGAGAGGCTTGGGGAGCTGCCTGGGGCCTCCAGCAAGCAGTGGCAGGGCTGGGCCCAAACTTCTCCTTCACCCCAGTGCTTTCTGGGCAGTGTTCACCACTGCTCCAAATCCCAGTGGGTGACCTTACGCCTCTTTTGAGATTTCATTCCCTCTGGTTTCTGCCACTGGAAGCTGAGCAGGAGACCTTCTCTTTAGTGCAGAGTGATGGTGGGGGTGTCTCTGTCCGAGTGAAAACTTGGGGCTCTTTGCTCAGGACTCTTGCGGCTCTCAGGTTAGGGTCTCCCAAGGGTTTTCCTTCTGAGTTTGGTTTTCTCCCCTTCCCTCTGCCTCTCTTGTCTCTATCCACCTTGTGTTTTGAGTCCCTCATGGCTGCCCAGACAGAAACAAGTGGTAGGGGAACCAGTGGAGTATTTGAGTGTGGAGCTGGCTTCTCAGACCCCCTCTGGGTCCGTGCAGGAGGGGTGGGGTGTTGTGGGCCAGGATGCTTGGCCTTGTGGTCTGAGTTCTGCAGGCCACACCCTGCCCTGCCTCTCCCCAGGGGCGAGGGGCTGGCCACCTGGCATTTATATGCACGGCTTTACTGTTCCTGTGAACCAAAGAGAAAATAAGAATGCCATCTGATTGTGTGCATAGCATTTGTGACCGTTTCAAAGCTTAGGTTTGTTTCAAAGCTTGGTTTTGTTTGTGGTTTCATTTGAGCCGAAGAAGGGGTGGATCGAAGAAGGGGTGGATCGGTACCTAGCAGGCATCTACAAGAAGGTCCTCCATGGGGTGCCTTCCCATTCAGGAGCTCATAGAACCTTCAGGATCCTGCTGGGGATAATCTCTGTCTCACAGATAAGACTTAGAGCCCTTTGCTCAGGGTTACTTTATCTATTCATTCCATAGGTAGTTACTGAGCCTGTGTGGCTGCTGGGTCACCCACAGCTTAGGCTTGGTGGATAAGACTGACGGGTCCCTGTCCTCAAAAAGCTGAGACTCTCTCGGGGTGGTGTGAGTCGGAGCTGGATTGTGGGAGTGGGGATGAGGGGCTGGAGGAGAGAGTTAGGATTTTAGCTCATTTTACTCAGATGCTCTATGTTGTACCGTGTTACCACCCTTGTCCTTGTGTGTCTTCCTCCTCCCCCTCAATGGGGGTTATTCGCCCAGTTTACGTATGGTTAACTGTAGGCTCAGAGAGGCTGGGTGATTTGTCTAAGGTTGGAGAGTAGATGACTTGAAATAGACTCCAGGTCTCCTGTGTCTACCTGTGGAAATACGGTTGTTACGTTCTTCTTCTTACTGCAGTTTTTAAAGACTGACATATAATTGACATAGAGCATTGTATTATTTTTAGGCATACAGCAGTAACGTGTTTTTATAAAAATAAAAAAATCAGTTTGCAGAAGAATAATCAGTCCATCTGTTGGCCTTTTTATGAATTCGCAAACACATTAGAAAAATTCAAAGTTGCTCACAAGTAAGGGGGAAGCTCTGTGTCTCATCTTGTAATCTGGACTGAGGAGTGAGGAACGTGGCGTGTCTGTGGTCCGAAGGCCAGGGGCCGTGTCTGTCTGGGACCTGGGGTTGGCCCTGTCACGGTTGTGTTCCACTTAGGGTTCGGGGGAAAAGCTCTTAAAAGAAAGGTGTCACATTTGTTGCCAACATTAATCTGCATTAATATTTGAACCTGCTCAAACTTTTAGAAAGCAGAAGTCTGGAAATTCCAAGTTGAACCACCAGTGACCTCCCGCAACGCATGAACATGAGTGTGACAAGGGATCAGGGAGGGTGACGTGGCCTTGGGGCAGATGCCTTCCTAGTTCCCTTTAAAAACAGAAGTTCCCAGCACAGGCAGTCCTACCGTCTCATGGGGCTTGTGTGGGGAGCGCTGAGCCTCCCTAGTTATTTGGTTCCAGTCATTAATGGCCTTCATGGGGGATGCCTTACAGCGACTGGGCATTTGGGGGGAACCTGTGGGAGGCCCTGAATTCTGCATTCCCAGTTACTGTTGTCACATTGTTTAAAGGGCACAGTGAAGGGGGCTGTGGTTTAGTCTTCTGCTCTTTCCTTTGGGGTCTAGAAGAACCCTGGCTGAACATCTTCTTTGATAGTATTTTTCTCTGCCTCTAAAGGCCAACCCAGGAGCGGTCTGGCACCTGGGCCCTTCCTCCCACTGCCTTTGCTTGGTAAGCCATTGCCCTCACCCAAAACATGTTTGGGGGGCACAGATGACCCCAAGAAACTCTGCTCGGTTGTTGGTGTCTCTTCTTAAAAAACCCTGAGCTGTACCAGACCTCAGCCTCCAGAGTGGCTCTTCTCTGCTTCCAGAAGACACGTCTGTTTGTCCGATGCTCCCTCAGGCCGGTTCATGGCAGCAACAGATATCACGGTCCAGAAATTGTTTCAGTTTTGCTGATCAGTCTCTCGTGTATTTTGTGTTTGCAACGGGCGGGGCACTGGGGCACTTTGAACCTTTTATGTGTGCATCCTCACTCTGTTTTCACCAAAATCTGGGGAGGCAGGTATTTCCGTGTGCCCCTTTGAAAACTGAAGGAAACAGGCTTGAAGAGAGCCCATCACCGTCTCTGCTCACATGACTGCCTGGCAGGGCACAGCCCTCCCCAAAGGAGCACAGTTCCGCTTTGGAATGAAGCTTCCCTTCCAGTCCTGAGGCAGGAGTTTTATTCTGAGGCTCCCTCAGCTTCCCCTCGAGTTGCGGGAGGGCCTGGGGCAGGAGAAGTCTTGGATTTTGGGAGCTGACCTGTGGCTTGTCAGATGTGGAGGGGCGCCTCAGGCTTGTGCCCACTAGAGGCCAGTACATCCCTCCCCTGCCCCCTCCCCTGCCTCACCTGCCCAGGGCTGACCACCCGAACTCTCTGGATGTTGCCACATACCCCCCGAGGGGACAAGACCGCACCCAAGCGAGAACCACTCAGTTCTGGCCACCACCATTTCAAGCTCTAAGTCCAGACAGTGTGCGGAGACAGAGAAACGTAGAACGTTTGAAATCAGGCCTGTCATAGGAAAACCCAAAACTGGTGCTTTCGCTCCAGCCCTCTGTGTGGGAGGACAGACTGACAGGGGGCTTTGTGTGGGGATAACCTTTCCCAGTGGAATTTAAATCACACCACATGCCTCTGGGAAGCCTCATTATGGAGCCCCCTTAAAATATCTTTATGCACTGGAAACCTGTGGGGGAAAAAGCAGTGTCTTACATGTATTGAAATTTTGTGGTGAAAGCCCTTGTTGTTGAGAAGAACCAGGTGAAAACGAGAAGAGCTCCTTCTGAGCCACTTCTAAGGCGGGGAGTGTGTATCCAATGGCAGAACATTCCTGTGCCTTCTGGAAGGCTCCCGGTGAACGGGCTTTTCAGGTTTCAGAGCTATTTCCCGTCTGTCAGAGGATTTGAGAAGTGCGTGGTCTGTGGTGTGTGTTCACAAGCCTGAATGAGTTTGTCTTCACACACATGGCTGATAAACCTGTCATGTTTTGTCAAATTCGATTTCTTTTCCTCAATGTATAGTTTCTGTTCATTCTCACGTTCTTCCCTCAAGGTGCTTTGGTGTCCACAATGTGCCAGGCTGTATCTGAGGCCCCTGAGCATTTATTTGGAGAGTTAATTTAACATTAGAGCCCGCAATTTGCTGAGATGTCTTCAACTAAGAAAATCCAAGCTGTAAAAACTTCAAGAACAGCGCAATTAGGGAAATTTTATTTTTGATCTTCTGATGATAGAGGTTATAAATCCATTTCTTGGATTCTGTGAAACAGAGCTCCCTCCTGGAATGTCATAAATAGGGTTCAACTTGCAATATCCCTTTATATGTGCTTTTCCAGCAACGTCTGTCTGAGGCGAGGTGGAGTGTGCCCCTTTCTGTAGGTGGCCTTTGGGGCACATGTTTGGTACCTCTTGTGAGAGTGATTAGTTTTCAGGAAATGGTTCCGTTGTCAGTCTCGGTAACTCTAACAGAAGACTTTCGCAGAAGCACTCGGTGACCGTTTCTGTCTTCTTGCATCACTAGCAAAACTCCTTCAGGGGTGACAGCTAATTAACTGATGGCATCTTTTTATCCCATCGTATCTGTGATTTTATTTCTGGGGCTTAACTCCCTCCTCCAATAATAAAAGTAATACTAATAGCTGCCATTCGTAGTCCCGGCTGTTATTAGTGGGGTTAGTAACTAGGAGCAGTTAAATACCCGACATAGGGTCCCGTGGGATTCCAGCCTGCACTTACCCACAAGGCTTTCCTGCCTCCGATGGTCACGGTAGATGCAGAAGTGGAGAAAGGAAGGAAAGTATAGAGAAGAAATAGAACTCCTTTAATCTGCTATTGAGAGATTCACACTATTAGCATTTTACTGTATCCCCTTATGGCTTTATCCCAAACGGATTGTGCTGCGCATGTGGTGTTTTGTATCTTGTCTGCCTCGCTTAATGTCTTTTGGTGAGCACGTTTCCATGGGATGATTTTTCTTTTTTTTTTTTTAAAGATTTTATTTATTTATTTGACAGAGAGAGAGAGAGAGAGAGAGAGATCAGATCACAAGTAGGCAGAGAGGCAGGCAGAGGGAGAGGGGGAAGCAGACTCCCCGCTAAGCAGAGAGCCCAATGCAGGCCTCATCCTTGGACCCTGAGATCATGACCTGAGCTGAAGGCAGAGGCTTTAACCCACTGAACCACCCAGGCGCCCGATAATTTTTCTTTTAAAGCATTGTTAACTGTGTAATATTTTAGCATCTGTTCTAATATTTTATTTCATTCTTAGGCTAAGTTGTTTGTAGTTCCCTCCCTCCCTCCCTCTCTTCCTTCCTTTTTCTTTCCTTTTTCTTTCCTTCTTCCTCTGTCCCCTCCCTTCCCTTCCTTCCCCACCCCATGTCTGTCTGTCTGTCTTTTTTTAAAAAATTAATTTAGAGTAATTCACTTGATCATATTTCCCTCCTCTCATGGTGTTTCTGATGATGGTGTTTATCTGTAAATGCGGAAAAACCTGTTCCTGGTTCTCAGAGAGGGATTCCAGGTCGCCGCGAGGTGGGTCCCCACTGGACACGATGCTGACAGTAACTAGCAGTGGTTGAGCACTGACTGAACCAGCCACTGACCTAACTGCTTTGCATAACTGGTTTCATTGACTCTTCACATCAGCCCAGGGAAGAAGATGCAGTAGATTCTTATCTCAAACGGAAGGAGACGGAGGCCCGTGCCAAAAGTAGGGCTGGGATTTGAAGCCAGGCTTAAACCTGGGACTCCACCACCAGTTTGTGCCTCCTCTGCCCCACAGTCCTCGGCCCCGCCCTTGGGAGTCTGTGTGGTTCTCAGCTGGGGGTGATTTTGCCACCCATGGGAACTTTGGCAATAGCAGGAGACATTTTTGGTGTCCTGATTGGGGGGGCAGAGCATCCTAAGAGTGCTGTTGGCACCTAATAGGTAGAGGCTGGGAATGCAGGTAAAAGCCCCTCAATGCCCGGGACAGCTCCCCACATCCCCAGATGCCAGCAGTGTGGAGGTGGAGAGGTGCTGTTAGGGGAGACAGGGAAGGAAATGAAGAAAATGCAGGCTCCTAGGGAGGCAACAAGGAAGGAGTAGAAGAAAACAGCTTTGGGAGTGAGACCTCTTAGTTTTATCATCCTGCACACATCACAGAAACTATGTAAGGCTCTGCTTCCTCATTGGAAAGTCAGGAAATGGTGCGTCCCTAGCATTTTCAGCGTGGGTTCAGGGGACAGACTTCCTGGGTTTCAATTCTAGTTCCTTCTATGAGTTTGAGCAAATTACTTTAACTTTGCTAAGTCTCTGTTTTCTCTCAGTTAAACAGGCAGGTGATAGTCATAATAAAATGTGGTAATGAGAGTAAAATGCATAACGTATGAGCTGAGGCATGGTGAGCACTGGACAAATCTTAATGACTTGATAAAAGCATTGTTGGGAGGTGGGTGGGTGCTTAGCCAAGGAGGAAGGTCGAGTGTCTGTGCTTCCTAAGGGCAGAATTCTGTCTTGTCCTGGGCTCTCTCTCTAGTGTCTAGAATTGCCTGTAGGTTTGCCCCTGGATCCAGCAGGGTGGGACTAAGTATGGGAAGACAGGAGATAGCACAATACAGCGATGCTAAACTTTGTGTTTATTCTTGGTCTGTGATGTAATGGAGTCATGATTCAACTGTGAGCATGTGTTGGGTACAGAGATGGACAATTTTCAGGTTCTCAAAATGTGGGAATACAGTTCCCTTGGGGCAGGCACTTGCCATTCCTGGCTTCAGCCTGGAATCATCATTCCAGCCCTTGCGTCTGTGCCAGAGCTGTGATGGGGAAGCCCTCGGCCCCTCCACCCTGCTGCTTGGCAAAGTCGGGAACCCTCTGGTGGAAGAGACTCTGAGGCCAGGTGAGGCTGGAGAGCTCATGTGTCTGCCTCCCTTCGTTAATATTTCTCGGGGAGGAGGAGCAACTTAATCAGTGGGAGCCCAGATCGTAAGGAGTGGGGCAAATGGATGCAGGGCACGGAGAAGAGGCTGGGGGAACATCAAGCTTGCTTGCCCATGTGGGCTGGCTCCACACTACTGTCATCAGCAGCACATCCTTCATGAGTTCTCCGGGTAACAGGGAAGTGGTACCCCAAATCTTACAATGTAATAAAGACTTGGCAGAATTGTAGAAACTAGTGATGGCAGAGCAGCTGTACCATCTCCCATCCATTCACTTTATGCAATGCTTACTTACTTTATGCAATGCCTGGATCACTGTCTAGAGGGGCCTGGCAACCACATAAATGAGGGAAGTGAGCTGGGGGCACTGAGGATGAGTTGGAAAGGTCAAGCCCCCCAGAAAGCAGCCACTCGTTCAGCCCTAGCCCTTGTTGTCATGTGAAAATTTGGCTGTGTTGCAGATCTTCTGATTTTTTTCCCCTGAAGAAAAGCAGGAACTGATATTTTTATGGGAAATATTCTTTTTTAAAAAAATTTATTTATTTGACAGAGAGAGACACAGTGAGAGAGGGAACACAAGCAGGGGGAGTGGGAGAGGTCCTCCCAAAGGCCTGTCCGTCTGACCCCACAGTCCCCTGACCCCCTAACCTGTCCTCCCTCCACCCTCAGCTCTGCTCCTACTGCACAGCCACACACTTCTGGCTCCAGGCTCTGCACTGCTCTTCTTTTGCTCGGAACACCCATGCCAAGTACTGCCCAGTGTTCTCCCTCACTTCCTCCTCCTTCCAGAGCGGCCTGCCCTGATATGCCCATTTACAGCATCCCAGCCCTCCTGATCTTCCCTCGGAGCAGAGAGCCTGACGTGGAGCGTGATCCCAGGACCCTGGGATCATGACCTGCGCCGAAGGCAGACGCTTAACAACTGAGCCATCCAGGTGCCCCTGTGGGAAATAGTCTTTTAGAAAGGCCCTAGCATGGTGCCTGGCACATGATGGGTACTCAACAGATACCCCTCCAGAGTGATCAGGACTTGCTGTTTGTGGATTATGGATTCTTTGGCGGCAGTGGACTGCATTTTTGCCTGGGTGATTGCCTGTAAGCATGGCACTTTTGATGCAACAGTGATTCTCAGAGTCTAAGAGGCCCCAGATTCTCTCACCAGATCTCTGGGGTTAACATCTATTCAACTTCTTGCTTTTCTTTCTTGGTCTCTGTGGCCAACTCCGCCCCCCCCCCCCCAACAGTGTGACAGTTACATTCTCTCTAATGTGCTTCTGATGACTTCTGACTTTGGGAGGCTCGAGGGCTGGTCTTGTGATCAACATGTGAAGAATAGTTGTCCGCCCTCCACCCACCCCTAATCCTCAGTAGGGCCCCTAGGCTCCATACTTCAAGGCAGATTAGCTTCCAAGGCATGCTGACAGATGTTCCTTCTGCCATTGTACACATAGGCCTTGGGGGTATGAGGGTTCCATTCCACTGTAGGTCTCAGGGTCAGGTGACAAAGAGAGGTCCCTGAAGTCATGTCCAGAAGAGGCTATGGAGACCCTTGTCTCTGGTCTGTGATGCTGATCTCAGAATCCAGCAGGCTGGCTTGGTTCTCAGCTTCTCAGAGTTGAAGACGCAATGCATTTCAAGCCAAGGCACTCGGATCCCTTTCCAGGCGTTGGGGGAGTGTTTTTCCAGCTCGGTTACTTGCTGGCATGCATAGGTCAACATACAAGGTGTTCTTGGAGAAACTGGAGCTGGATGTTGACTTTTGCTCCCTGGGATGTGTTCTGGGAGGAAGTGGGTTTTTAGGTTGCAGTGGGTATAGGATGTGGTCTGGGGTGATTAGTATCACACACTGTGGATGAAGTTAACAAGAATTGTGGAGTTTTTTTTCCCCTTTTGTACTTTTGGGCTAAGGCTCCTTAAAAGGAGCTTGTGTATCAGGGAGGTGCCCTTGATTCTGCATATATTTTAAACATTTGTGTAGAACTTAGAAGCACACTTGTTGCTTTATTTCATGCAGTAAATATGTTTCTGGCGAGTAACTTGCTCAAAAAGACCTGAGCTCAGTTTCTGACTTTGATACTTAGTAGTTGTGTGAGCTCTGTCTAGTACACTTAACCTTGCTCTCTGAGGCCCAGATTCCTGAGTGCAAAATGGGGACAAAACTCATGGATTGTTTTAAGGGTTCAGTGAGTTAGTGCACGTAAAGCATGTTGGACACAGTTCTTTGTGCAAAGTAAGTGTTTAGTGATGGTTGTTATTATGCTAATTACTAGAGAGGCAGCTTGGTAATCGTAAAAGTAATGGTGATGATGACAGTTATCCAAGGCTTACTGTTTGTCAGTTAGTCTTCCGAGTGCTTTCTATCAATGAAGTCATTTCATCCTCACAATAACCCAGGAAGGTGTAGGAAAAGGCGAGGTCCTCCCAAAGGCCTGTCCGGTCTGACCCCACAGTCCCCTGACCCCCTAACCTGTCCTCCCTCCACCCTCAGCTCTGCTCCTACTGCACAGCCACACACTTCTGGCTCCAGGCTCTGCACTGCTCTTCTTTTGCTCGGAACACCCATGCCAAGTACTGCCCAGTGTTCTCCCTCACTTCCTCCTCCTTCCAGAGCGGCCTGCCCTCACGTCCCCATTTACAGCATCCCAGCCCTCCTGATCTTCCCTTGTCTGCTCGACTTTTTGCTCATAGCACTCACTGCCTCTCATACACGGTATCGCCTTCCCTGAATTAGAATCCTGGCTCCCTCAGGAGTCTGATCAGTTTTGTTGACTGCTACATCTTCAGCCCCTGGGGCAGCACCTCTAGAGAAAAGAAGGTTCAGAATATGGCCTTGTAACAAATATTGGAGATGGTGCCGTGTGCACTGGGGATCCAGCAGGAGCAAGACACACTTGCTGGCCCACGGTCATGGGGCCAAGGTTTCCTGGGCGGAATGATGGTGGACCGCGTTCTTAGCTCTTGCTGTGTGCCAGGCACGATGCCAAGAGCTTCCTTACAACCAGCCGAGAAGCCAGCTCTTGTCATCATCTTCATTTCCAGATGAGGAAACAGGCAAAGAAAGGATAAGTAATTGACCCACGGTGAGACATCTGGCTTTAACCCTAGGGGTCCGCTCCAGAAAGCTGCTCTGAACCACTGCACCTTCCTTCTAACCTCCACTTGCACAAGCCCAAATCACAGCAAGGACCATTGAGCCCGATTTTGGTTGGGCTTTGCACCTGGTTAATGGGGGCGCTCTATGGCCAAAGGGTTCTGGGAAGCCACCTCCATGGAAGGGAAGTTTTGTCAAGTGAAGATGCCTGATAAATGGATGATCGCCCCCAAATTAGCTTGCTTTTTGGGTTAACTAGAATACATCAGGCTTTCGAAAGTAGAAGGGTGTGTATTTTCCTCTGTAGGTCTAAGATGTAGATTTTTGATACTAGTAAAATTCACAATGACTGGGCCCTAAGCTTATTGAGAATTCAAGAGGTGGGTTAGTGAGACAACACTTGAGTGCAATTTTATCTTTCGAAAAACATTTTTGTGAAGTCGGGTTTCTAACCAGGAAGCTTGCTGGTTCATGAAAACTCTCTTTTCCATGAAAGTGTTTATGGTGTACTACAAACAAAGATTGAGTTCCTGTGAGCTGCTTTTTCTTAACGTATAGAAGCTATTTTTTTTGTCTTTAAAAAGGATTCAAGCTCATGTTGCTACACAAACAACAAAATAAACCAGTATGTTCCAAGAACAAACATTTGCTTTACCCACCCACAAACTTGGAAAGATGCAGGATGGAGGGAGAAGTCGGAAGCCAGGGAGGTAATGCCAGATCCGTTTAGTGGTTCCTATTAGTTCCCGTAAGTCTGGAAGGAACCCTGAAGCCTTTTCATGTTTCGATTAGAACTGCCACCTCAACCAATTTGTTAGAAAAAGTATATTGTAGAGATTCACTGGGCTCTGCGTCCCTTGAGCACCTGGGAGACGCCAGCTGCTTAACAGGGTAAGGGAAGAGCTCTTCTACCCTGTGTCTTTTCCTCATCTCCACTTTGGCAGAATAATGTGTGGTAGGGGGGCTCTTGTGTCCTGTGTACCTAGCGGCTTCTTAAGGAGCCTCAGAAGGGGCAGAGTCTGCTCACTGCTGCACCTGCCCCCAAGGTGCCTTCCTCTGGGGAGGCGTGTGCTGCGTTGTGCCTGGGGTCCGTCCTGGCTCCCCCCTTGTGCAGACACTGCTGGTTTCCTTCTCAGTTCCCTGTCTCTCGTCTCCTTCCTCGTTGAAGCCTGCTTCTCCCAGTGTCGCTCGGTGTAGGGGTGGCCATGTGACTCCGTCGTGGCAAATGGTTGCACAGCGTCATGACCCGGCGAAGCGCCAGGGAAAGCCCTGTGTGGGGGGTTGACTGTTTGCCCGTAGGCTGTGCCCTTCTGACCTGAGTGTGGATGCTCTGCTTCGAGGGGCAGCAGGACTGCTGCTAATAATCCCAGTAGGAACTCCCTCGATCCTGTGTCGGTGTGTCCAGGACTTCTCTGAACCCTTTGATTGCCGGGTTTAAGATAGATGGGAAAACAACCTCCGTCGGATGGAAGAGGAAACCAAGGCAGAGGAGGGCCTCCCAGGGCTCGGGGAGTGAGCGACAGTGCCAGGACCCTGACACTTGAGTTTGTATCCCTTACCTCTCTGTTTTGCCACCTTTCCTGAAAGTGCAAGCTCTGTCCTGAGAAATGGGAGCGGGAAGGAGCCTCGAGCAGCTCTGGTGTCCTGGGCTGCCCACTTCTGGAGTATTTGTTACTTGAGAAAAATAGGTCCCTTCCTTGTTACCAGTTTTGCTTTACAAAATTGACGGAAATGCTCTGTGCTGTGTGACTTTGGCCATGTTCTCTTTCTTTGTTTTGGTCTGTTCACCCATCAAATGGGGATACTAAGAGGCACCAACTTATAGGTTGTTCAGGGAAGTACCTGGCGTATACTCACGCTCAGTTCTTATCGTAGAACATCCTGATCAGCGATATTGGCAGTGAATTCATCTACTGATCTCCTACTGTATACCAACCACAATCCATATGGAGACAGAAATAGCCGGTGAGGGAACATCGAGAAAGGGATGAGTATTGAGTAGTAAGACTGCTTTGTCCTTGGACAGCTTTGTTTCTGAAGCACTTTCTCAGATACAGGTTCCTGTGTGGCCCCTCCTCCCTGCCGGCTTTGCCAACAGGAACATCCCTCGGTGGAGCTATTCCTGACCAGCCTGGGGCTGAGCTTTGTTCCCCGGGCAGGTTGTCCGCACGTGCACCTGGACGGATGCAGGGGCAGGGGACTGGCTTGGGCCCCAGGCTAGGCAAAAACAGGGGCCAGGTAAGAGCAGATGTACAGGCATGAATGAGGGTGTGAGAGCATGTCTTAGATGTCATTTCCGTTGTGAAAACCAGAGAACTGATGTCTTTATTTAAAAAAAAACAAAAAAAACCAAAAAACAAAAAACAAAAACAAAACCCAGCTTTGGAGAAGTTAGCCCCAAAGGAGAGAGATTTTTGTCTGTTTTGTCTGCTGCTCTAAAATTGTAATTGGCACGTAGTAGGTGCCCAGTAAATATTTGTCGATGGAATAATGCAAGGAAATTGGCCTTCCTTGCTCTGTTCTCATTGAAAACGCTGGTTTTCACATGAAGGGCGGGGTCCAGCACAGGCTGCCAGAGGGTGGCTGCAGGCGATCCCCTTACCAGTCTTTCCTGACAGAGGGAAGTACACATTTTTTAGCTACTTTTGCTCTGACTGATACACTTGGCTGCCTAACAAAAAGCCAGAGGAGAACTAAGATTTTTTAGCATCATTCAAAATGCTTGCCATTCCTCTTGCTTTGTGAAATCATGAGCTAGTTACTTGGAGTTCACGTAAAGGTCAGAACTCAATCTGCAGGAAGGAGGTTCCCCTTGGTTTATGCTAGGGGAACTTTTTCCCCCTTCTGTTTATTTTACCCAAAGGCTTCTGTTTTTCTCCCAAGCTAAAGTCTGGCATTTGTCGTAGAAAATTCTCAGCTTATGTGTGTTTTTTAAAAAAGAGCTCATGTTTTGGCTTTGGTTGTGATTCCCAGTGATTTTTCGGCTGCCTAGGAGTTGATGTTCTGCTCTTTGAAAGGCCAGCTCTGAAGTGGGAGTCTGAAGTTCACTTTCAGTTTTGGAGGGGACTTGAAAAACATTTTCCTGGGCGCCTGGGTGGCTCAGTGGGTTAAGCCACTGCCTTCGGCTCAGGTCATGATCTCAGGGTCCTGGGATCGAGCCCCGAATCGGGCTCCCTGCTCAGTGGGGAGCCTGCTTTCCCCTCCACCCCTCCCTCTGCCTGCCTCTCTGCCTCCTTGTGATCTCTCTCTCTCTGTTAAATAAATAAATAAAATCTTAAAAAAAAAAAAAAAACAACCACCAAAAAACCAAAAACTATTTTCCTGGGCCTTCCACAGGCTACCTTAGCTTGTGTTCCCTTGTTTTTGGAGGATATGTGGGGCAGGATATCTCAGAATACACGGGGCCCTTCTCCCTGTCCCTCCCCACCCCTGTTTTGTTTTTAAGGATGTGAGATGAGTCCTCTTTCTCCTTCATGAGTAATTCTTTTGGGGGGAGGGAGCGAAGCCCGTCCCCCGGGGAACTGGAGATCTCTTTCCCAAAGGGCTGGGTTCGTTTAGAAAGTTTAGAAAGCCGGAAGGGTTGGGACTTGGGGGGCAGATACCGAGGGGGCTGACCGCGAGGCGGAGACTGGGCTGCGCCCAGTGCAGTGTTTCCCTGCAGGGTCAGCCCACCGTGGATGGCCCCGGGCGGCTCCCCGGGCATCGCCTGGCCAGGCGAGGCTGCTCAAGCTCCTTTCTGCTCCTCTGAGATGCCCGGAATGGTTTTCTATTTCTATGGAATAAACCCCACCAGTGAGCCAGTGTAAGGGAGCAGCCGGGGGCAGGGGCTCTCCGCAGCCACAGCGGGGTTTCGACCTGCTTCTCCCAGCACACTGGGTTCTCCAGGCCTTTGCAGGCCTCCTAGCCGCCTCGGGCGAGTGTCCCTCAGGGAGGAGCTGTCGCTCCCAGAACCCCGTGCCCTCCTCTGCGTGCTTCTTGTCTTCATGCTCCCTCCCCGTGGTACCCATCTGCTTTTCTCCATTACACGGATTTGCATTTCGAGTTCTGCTACATCTGCAAGTCTTTTTCCTGTTTGTAAATCGTGCATCTTCTGTTAGAGTTTAAAACTTTCTAAAGCAAGCGTCTGGGATGCGGTGACCTGTTTGTAGCGTGCATTACAGATCACCACACGCTTTCATGCCTGATCTTACTTAGAAGCAGTCACAACGACACACGGTCCTGTAGGCTTAACTAGGACACAGCTCTGTCCCCAGAACCATAGGAACCCTAACTGAGCCTCACCCCACCCCCTTGTGCTGTTACCACCCCTGTTACACGGAGGGCAGAGCTGGGGCAGAGGTGGTTCAGTGACACCCCTGAGGCTGCACATTTGCCAGATGGAGAGCTGGGATTCGAACCCTAGGCAGGGGAGCTCTAGATTCCTGGCGCGGAACCTCTGTACCATACTGACCTTTGTATGAGCAGAGCAGGAATAGGATTTACCGCTCTTATTTCTCAAAAACAAAAGAACCCTTGTCTTAAACTCAAAAGTAATACTGCGGGGAAAAGCTTCAGTCATGCAAATGTGTACAAGCAGAGAGTGGGAACCGCACCCCACGCCCCTTCTCCCACCCTGCTCCAGGCCTTCACCCCCTGAGACAGACCGGGCTGTGAACACGGGCTGTCCTTGCAGACCATCCACTTAGAATCCCTGTGTATTTGATACGTTAAGTATGAGAACATAGATAATTACACTCATGGGGCCCCATCGTCGTCCTGCAGGAGGTGGGTCAGAAGTGCAGGGGTGAAGTCTACTGCTGGGCATGCAGGGTTGCAGAGGAAGAGTACGACCTTGAACCTGGATCTCCTCTCTCACTGTGACCAGCCTTGTGGAAGTCGTCGGGGGCTGGTTTCCGAAGGACCTTCCTGCTGTACTGTTGCCAGATGGTCTTTGACACAGTGGGGGGCGGGGGGCACCTTCCAGGGTCATCATTATAAAGGGGATGGGCTTCAGGCAGAGGCTGAATAATGCAAATCTTCAGTTTCGGTTTAGAGAAACTGAAACTTGCGGTGAGGATATAGAAAATAAGGAAGTAGTAAGGTCGTCTTTCCCCCTCTCCCTTCTTTCTCTCTTCGAGAGAGAGAGAAGGGATTAGGAGGGCTCCTGGAAAAGAGTCGGGGAGAGTCCTTTCCTGTGATAAAACCAGCCCCTTCCCCTCCCCCAGAGCAATGACGGAGCCTCAGGGTCTGGAACCGTCCTCGCCAGCCTGGAGGAGACACCGTTCTGCAAACAATGGGGGGAAGGAAAGGAAGGCAATGCGTTTGCCAATGGTGCCGATGACTTCCTCAAACGCAAGGCTCGGGCTGTACTCAGAAAACCCCCGCTTGGAGGTCCCCTGGTCAGACAAATGCCCAGAGCATTTGCTTTCACTCTCCACATCCCATTGTCCAGGACAGAAAACTTCAGACTGTGTGGATGGGCCCTCTGACTGTGAATTCATGTGGAAATTTGAAAGCAGAGGAAGCTTTCTAGGGAGGCTTTCTCTTTTTCTGGGTTCGACTGGTCAGGAAACAGCAATTACCCAAACCACAGGAAAAAGAAATCTGAATACGCTGAGAAAAGAGAGGTCCCCAAAGCATGCATTAATGTTTTTTTGTCAGAGGAGAGTCTTCTCTCTCTTCATGTTCTAAAGACCCGGTCCAGTTAAGTGTGGCTCTGCTGGCTTCCTCTCCTGAAGCAGAGAAGCAGTAAGAACAGCCAGGGGTAGAGACAAGAGAAGCCGGAAAAAGAAGAAGCATGTGTTCAAACACCTCTGTGGCCCCGGGGAGCCTTAGGTGCTTGGGTTCTAATGAGAATGCAGGAGGGCCCTATGTCACCAGGCCTGGGTAGTGCTCTTTCAGCCCAGTTGTACAGGCTGCTAATAATACGACTGAGCATCCTTGAAAGATTCAGGGAAGATGAGGGTGATATTATTAAACTCAGAGTACAGTTGACCCCCGAAACAAGGCAGGGGTTAGGAGGCACGGATCCCCCCCCTTTTAGTTGCAAATATGCCTAAACAACTGAGCTACTAATCGCCTACTGTTGACCGAAAGCCTGATAGATAGAGTCGCTTGAGGCATATTTTGTATGTTATCTGTATGTTACTTACAGTATTCTCACAATACGGTTAGCTAGGGAGGAGAAGACCTTGCTAAGAAAATCATAGGGGAGAGAAGCTACATTTACAGTACCGTACGGTACTGTACACTTACAAATACCATATGGTATTTGTTGAAAAAAACAAAACACCTGCGACCCTGTGTGTCAGTGGACTCGGGCAGTCCAAATCCGTGTGGTTCAAGGGTCAGCTGTACTCAGTTTATAGACAGGATGGCAGGATACATACAGATTTCCATCCCTTCTTTCTCATTCAGAGAGGCAGCACTAGATTGATTGATTATTGATTAAGTGGCCTGTTCCAGGCAGCAAGAAGACTGAATCCACATTGCTTGGTCAGTTGATACAGGTGGAGAAGCGTTCCGGTTGCTGAGAATGGGTGGCATAGACCTTGTCCGCAGGGAGCTTGGGCTTTAGCGGAGGTGAGAACGGTGTCATTGGTGTTGAGCCGGCGGGGGTGGGAGGTGGGGAGCAAGGGCAGGAGGGCCCAGAGCCAGGATGAGCAATGCCTTGAATCCTGCCACTTGCCTTAGCAAGGGGTGCGGGCTGGGTCCCTCTCTTCCCTTCTCTGCACCTCGCTCACATGTGAAATGACGACCTTGAAAGCTCTACCCAGGGAAGGTCTCCCAGTAAGAGTAAGTGAGGGGGGGTGGAAACGGCCTTTGCACACAGCCTGGCGCATCCTGGCAGCTGCTGCTCTTCTTCTTTTTATTCTCCTTGGCTTTCCAAATCTGCCCGAGGGGGAACTCCAGGACAGCTTCACAGAGGAAGTGAGCTTGGAACCCAATCGCGAAGTCACCCAAATCACGTAGTGGGTGCAAAGGAGGGGTCACTAGGTGAGAATAATTCTAAATGGCTGTGATAAATAATGTGCTGATGGTTAATTTGTTTTTATGGATGCCGTGTGGCCTGATGATGTGGGAAAATGCAACTTGACTATTATATTTTGATTTGGGACCCAGATCATCAGGGGAAACTGCATCTCAGTGGGAGCATAGATGGGAAGAAACGCTGTTTAGTTGAAATCGTGAATGGAAATTGGTCCTTGAGTCATCCGCAAATACAGTGCCCAAAGTGACATTGATCTATCACGTTGGGGAATGACTCCATTTCTCAGCAGGCCTCCCTCAGCTCTTGCATGGTTGAAAAGGGTGCCTTCCAGGGCTGAGCATCAGATCAAATATTATATCTAGGGGCTCCAGAGAATGGAAAATCTATATCCTGGAATGTTCTATCATGAGGGTGGTAAGAAATGGTGCATGGGACTCAGAACTCACTGACCAGCAGATTCGTCTTCCAGCTCAGGCTCGCTTCCTCACGGGTGGAATAGCGGTACTATTAAATTATTATTATTTAAATTCTTTCTCTTTTCCTTCTTCCCTCCCTTTAGCAGGTAGAATTTCATTCAGTCAAGTAATGTGCTTATATGGTGAGACCTCCACGTGGACTTTTTGTTTTTGCTACTGCTGGTGATCTGATTTTAAATGGGAATACGTCATTGCTAAGAGTTTTTGTTTTTCCTGGATTAGTCTCTGTGGAAAATTTCTTAATGTATACTTCATTATTTACCCCCTGGCAATGTACCAAGAGCAGCAAATCTCATTCATTATTATCGTTTGGAGGAACAAACTATTTTTACAGTTTTCTTTTTCTTTTTTTTTTTTTAAAGATTTTATTTATTTATTTGACAGAGAGAGAGAGATCACAAGTAGGCAGAGAGGCAGGCAGAGAGAGAGGAGGAAGCAGGCTCCCTGCCAAGCAGGGAGCCTGATGCAGGGCTCAATCCCAGAACCCTGAGATCATGACCTGAGCCGAAGGCAGAGGCTTTAACCCACTGAGCCACCCAGGTGCCCCTATAGTTTTCAATTAAAAGTGGCTCTGCCATTTTTAGCGGCAGAGGGAAATTTGATGAGCTGGTGTCCTGTGATAGCTGGTCTGAATGTCACATGATTGTGCTAATTGCCATAGAGGTATATTATTACCTGTTTTCTGAGGGGTAGGGAGACTTGGTTTCCCTGAGGTTGCACAGTTATTAGTTCATTAGGACTACAGACACGTTAAAAGAAGAGTTAGAGGGCGCCTGGGTGGCTCAGTGGGTTAAAGCCTCTGCCTTCGGCTCAGGTCATGAGCTCAGGGTCCTGGGATCAAGTCCCACATCGGGCTCCCTGCTCAGCGGGGAGCCTGCTTCCTCCTCCCTCTCTGCCTGCCTCTCTGCCTACTTGTGATCTCTCTCTCTCTGTCAAATAAATAAATAAAATCTTTAAAAAAATAAAAGAAGAGTTACAGAATATGCCCTTCACCTTCCTTCCAGTGCAGGGAACCTTCTACAAGGTTCTGAACAGACGTACTTGGTCATAGCAATAAGGACTAGAGCTTAATTAAGCTCTTTCAACAAAACAATGTGGAAGATACCAGTGGAGGTGGTAATGTGCTTAGCACTGGGGTGTCTATTTATTTATTAAGATTTTATTTATTTATTTGTCAGAGAGAGAGAGAGAGAGAGAGAGAGAGAGAATGAGCACAAGCAGGGAGAGCAGCAGTCGGAGGGAGAAGCAGGCTCCCCCGTTGTGCAAGGAGCCCGACCCAGGACTCAATCCCAGAACCCCGAGATCACGATCTGAGCCGAAGGCAGATGCTTAACCAACTGAGCCACCCAAGTGTCCCTGGGGTGTCTTTTTAAAAAAAACAATCCTAAAACCACCCTAATAGAGAAAACAGTAGATCATACCCATTTGCTGGTGAAGAAATGCACAGAGAGGGTTGGCAGTTTTAACCTAGAGTCGTCTAATTCAGCAGCCGGTGGTCTAATGTTTTGCTTGACTTTTTCTGCTCTGGTGTTCTAATCGTGGAGCTGTATGACTGCTGGTGTGCGAGATGATGCGAGACACAAGCTGGATGAATATTTATTTTAACAGTCATCTATTTTAATATATATGAGGAAAAAACCCACAGAGTGACAAACCTCCTGGTTTCTTGGATCATATCCCATAGGGTGAAGCTAAATTCATTTCAGTACAATATGTGAGGAAAATATTAAGTAGATAAAAATGAGAGGGCTTGTGACTACGCAGATATGATGGTGGTGTACCCGAATGAAGTAACTTCACGGATGCCTCTGCTCGCAGACACCAGACCTTTGTTAATGCGGTGCTGATCAGACGGTTCTTTAAGAACCAGTGGGGGCAGGGGTATCTCCTCGCCTGACCCTCTTGCCCACAGTTCTGTTCGATCCCCCTGCAGTCACACACAGGGGACCAGGCTGCATCTGGCTCATTGCCTTTGGTCTTTTCTTCTCCAGGTTAAACGCCCCCAGCCATCTCACCCATCTCCCTGTGTGCCTTGCCCCGGCCTGCGCTAGTCACTCCTTCCTGACGCTCTTTCTTCAAAGGTGGGCATCCCACACGAGGTCAGGTTTCCTCCTGGGAGCTCTGGCAATGCTCCTTCTGGAATGGCCTTCTTCAGTGGATGCTCTAAGGTTGTACGACCTCCGGTCCATTGCCCCCCTCCCCCCCGCAGTGTTTTTCTCATGAACCACTCCCCACACGCAGGTAAAGTAGACTTAACACAGTGTTTTCCTACACACGTACTATTGTTGCTCCTGTCAACTCACTTCTTTGCTGCTCATGGGTCATATTCTCTGATTATGGCTTCTTCAGTATGAACGAGTCAACTGTGACTTGAAAATGTACAGATTTAGGACTTTTGGCCTCATAGCGAAAGGACTCCTTCCCAATTCCCTTGATCAGTTTTTCCTTTCAAATATAAAAAAAAAACAACAAACATTTTCTCACTTTCAAGTTCAGTTTCTCTCTTCTCCTTTTTAATTTTTTTTCCGGTGGTGGTTAAAGTTATTATTTAAAAGCAATTATGTACGTGTAATGTAAAATAAGCCTATAAAGCAGAAAGTGTCCCACAGGATTTCTTCGCATTTTTAGTTGACCCATTCACTTTAGAAATCTTTAGGATATTATAGTTAAGACAGCTCGCAGCATTTTATATATATTTTACACAGCAAAATTACACTTCACAGCATCTTAAATTCTTTTTAAACCGTAGAGTAAAACATTTTCTAAATTTTAAGAACTCAGGAAAAAGGTGTTTAAAGCACTTTAAAATTGAGAACTCTAGGTATCTTCATGTGTTCTGTGTTCTCAGTTTATTTTTGTAGCAGTAATGATTTCAGCTATCTTTAGTATTAGCATGTTGGAACAGTGGACTAATTTGTGCAGGATATTTAGAGGCTTTTATTCAATAAGAATCATGTGTGTCATGCATAGCTTTGTAATAACCCAGCATGGGCCCAAATTAATATACAGTGTTTAGATTCTAGGCAACAATGCATTGTATAAATTGGCATCCTTTAGGTAGTGTTAGAGTCTCTGAATTTGAGCAAAGTATGTAACTTTTCTGAGCCATGGTCTCCTCATTTATCAAGTGGAATAATTAGACCCTTTCTCCATGTTACTCACAAGGGTGTTAGTAAAGGTAGCGTGAAAAGAAATCAATCATTGCTCCTGTGCAGTTTGGGTGAAACCACCTTCAGTGTGAACATGACCTGCCGTCCCCAGAGACTTTGAACCTTAGTTCTTAGATCAGTCCTTCAAAAAATTTTTGACCCTCTCATTTGATGTTCTCTAAAGTGCAGCATGGTGTAGTGTTTAGGTATTTTTTTTTAAAAGATTTTATTTATTTATTTGACAGAGAGAGAGAGATCACAAGTAGGCAGAGAGGCAGGCAGAGAGAGAGGAGGAAGCAGGCTCCCCGCTGAGCAGGGAGCCCGATGCGTGCCTCGATCCCAGGACCCTGAGATCATGACCTGAGCCAAAGGCAGAGGCTTTAACCCACTGAGCCACCCAGGCGCCCGTGTTTAGGTATTTTTGGGAATGCTAATGCACTTGCTGAAATAATTGATGAGAATATGGAATTTCACCAAATTAGACTTAGTAGTCAGTGCTCTCAATACAGGAGAATCTTACATTCTCTTCATCTTATGCAGGGTTTTGCACTTTAAGCAAAAAGTAAAAGTGCAGTGAGCGAAACAGTGATTGCTATGAGACCAGATTTTTCTTTGCCAATAGGGGACCTAGTGAGGGTATATCCGATGAGGGGTTAGCTTACAGAGGAGAACAAAAAGAATACTGGAGACTTCCTGACTCTCCAAGATTCTCTGATCCATGTTTACAACTAGCAGCTCAATTTTAGCCATTTATGCCTTTTCTGGAATACTTGACTATTTTGACGTTTGATGATGTCCCTTACCTGCTCTGAAGCCCTTGGGGGCTGCTGCTTTCTGTACATTTTACCTTGGCATCCAAACCCTGTACTGTGGCTCCTTTCCCGGCCACACTCCCCAACACCTAGGCCAAATTCTACTTACTGTTTCCTCTATGAGGGCTAGGTGTTGGGGCCTTCTGCATGGAATGTTCTTTCTTCCCAGAGATGTGCACTAAAGTCCTTGTCATCAGGTTTATTCATGAAACCTGTCATGGTCTTTCCTCCACCTCAAGCAGGTATCTTCTTTCTCTTCTGGTAGTACTCTTTGCGAAGAACCTGGTGTCTTGACCTGAATTCAAATTGCCATCCATGTGTTTACCTGAGGAATGATCTTGGGTGGGGGCAGTTGATGTTCTTAGGGCCTTAAAACACTGAACTTTCATGAGACCGAGAGCTGGAGCACTTCACACAAGGCCTGGCCTTGGTGTCTTACCTCTTCTTTCCCCTAATGGTTTTTACACTTACTCTGGCGTTCAAGTATTGTTTTTGTTGTATCTTGTCTGAATGAACCATAGCCTTATGGAAGAAGACCACGTCTTGTCTTCGTTTCTCCAGTAGTGCCTAGCACAGTGTGTTTACAAAAATGGATGTTTTGCCGATTTCCATAGATTCAAGTTGGTCTGGAGTTACTCTGGTTAGGGGATAGTGTTGGTGTTCAAAGGGCCTACTTACCCTTTTCATCCTTGTATTTCTGTCTTCTCTTCATCTTTTTGCTTCCATTTTTACTTCCTTTATGCTGAGAAAGCACCAAGCTCACTTCAAAGAGTTGACTTCAAAGCCCCCTTAGCCGAGAATTGCTTGCCACTGAAGCCTATAGGAGTTGGCATCAATGGAAGACCTTGTGTCGGTTGCATTTAAGAGTTTTTTGGGACTTCTATTTTTATAATCTTTTAAAGGGGAAAGGGGGGAGGGTTCCAGAAACATCTGCTTCTTAAAAAAAAAAAATCAAACATAAGCCAGTGTGATTCCAAAAAAAGTTAAGATATCTTAAAAAAAATGAAAGTGATTTTTTAATTGGTGGCAATGAGTTAAGTCTTTTTTCTTAAATTGCTTTTTCTATTTTGTCCTGGTTACAAGGGCTTAGGACGGAAATATAGTCTTAAATTCTGTGCAACATTTTCCAAGATGGCTAGTGGGGTTGCAGGTTACAGCAGATAACAGGGTTTGGACCTCGTGAGACCTCACACTCAGCTCTCCTTTGAGCTGTGCGTGTGGGCGGAAGGAGAGCAGGGAGATTACAGACCAGTGCTGTCCCACCATGGGTACTTTGATGCTCTTGTTTGTTGACTTTTTGAGGCTTGGGATGACTGACTCTTTCAGGAATGAGAAGTGGAACCCTTCTAGTTTCTATGGTAGTCCCCAGATATATTTGCCAAAGGTCCTACTGTGTGTTTCAGCACCTTGCCAGGTCTCCCTGACAGTCTTACTGAGCGTGCTCTAGAGCCAAGGCAATAGCCTTACTGAGCATGCTCCAGAGCCAAGCCAATAGCCTTACTGAGCCTGCTCCAGAGTCAAGCCAATAGCCTTACTGAGCATGCTTCTGAACCAAGCCAATAGCCTTACTGAGCATGCTCCAGAGCCAAGCCAATAGCCTTACTGAGCATGCTCCTCAGCCAGGCCAACAGCCTTACTGAGCATGCTCCAGAGCCAAGCTCTTCATGATCTGACTTTTGCCACCTGTCCAGTCACACCCCATGCTACTCCAGCCCATGCCTTTGTGCAGATCTTTCCAGCCTCCTCCCACACCCTTACGTCTTATTGTCTTGATGATCGTTACTCTCCTGGTTTAGGGGCTAATCCTTTACAGAGCCTTCCCCCAATTTTCCCTCAGCTGGTTGCTTCGTTCTCCAGTGTGACCTCGTGAATGTTCAGTTAGAACGTTTATTTTATTCTTCAGGAATGATCTATTTACACTTCTCTCCTTGCAAATGGCAAGCCCTCTGAGGGCTCAGTGAATGGCTTAAACAAGCGTTGTAGGAATTGAGATTCAGTGGAGGTTCGGTTCGCAGGGGAGAGATCTGACTCAAAATCTGTAAAGATGGATCCACTGTATTTGCAAAACAGAAGAGGATGGGCTATGAGGAGGCAAGGGTGGAAAAATACCTTATAGCCTAACTAAGGCAGGTCTCCAACGGCAGCCAAGACGTTTGGCCATTTTTACAAGGGGAATAGGAGGATTGAAGTGGAATTTGTAGGAAGATCTGCCAGGGTAGTAGCAAACAGGATGGATTTAAGGGTGAGTGAGAGGGGCCCCGGAAGGCCAGGTGGGAGAAGGTTGCTGAGGTCTGGGGACAAGGTGACAAGGGTGTAGATCTGGGATCATCCAACTGTGTTCTGGCACCTGTTTCTGTCCAGCGAGAGAGCCAAGAAACTATGCTGGGACAGGCAGAAATTTTAGGAGATTCAAATGTCAGTGTCCATGAATAAGGTTTTGCTGGAACACAGCCACGCGTAAGTCATTTACATATTGTCTGGCGCTGCTCTCACACAGTCCTGTCACCTCGAGGAATTACAGCCGAGACCGTGCGGCCTATGAGGGTGAGAGTATTTACTCTCCGGCCCTTTACAGAGTGTGTTTGCTGACCCTGGTGGGGACCAGCCAGGGTGAGAGAATGTGAATGCGGAGCAAGGGACAGGCAGGGTCAAGGGATGGTTTAGAGGAATAAGCAACGCAGGAGAGTTTTTCCAAGTTGTTGCTCTTCCCTTCTGTGTAACTCCGTGTCTTAGATGTGCTCTAGATGCGGGCATCCTTAGGCAGGGGAGTGTGGAAGGGCAAAAGGGTTTTGCTTTTGTGATGGGGGTGCCTGGGCTAGTCTCTTTTATGGCTAGTCTTTTTTTTTCTTTTCTTTTTTTTTTCCTTAAAGATTTATTTATTTAAGAGAGGGAGGGGATGCGTGCATGGGGTTAGGGGCAGAGGGAGAGGGAGAGGATCTCAGGGAGACTTCCTGTTAAGTGTGGAGCCCAATGCTGGGCTCGATCCCATGACCCATGAGATCACGACCTGAGCCGAAATCACCAGTCAGATGCTTAACTAACTGAGCCAACCAGGCATCCCTGAGCCTGGACTGGTTTTAGAGTAAAGCTGGACCAGCTGGGTGGCTCTAAGTCCACTGTGGGCTCCTCATGCCCTGACCAAGGCCAGCTTGCTGTCTGCTGAGGGGCCAGACAAGACTGGAGTGAGGCCAAGAGGCCCACACCTGACTGACTGACGGGGCTTTTGGGGGCAACTGTGTCCTGCAGAGAGGGCAGGAATAGTGGAGGGGCTGTCTGGGAGGCCGCCTTCTGCCCCCTGCAGCTTCCCAAGGGTGTGTTTGTGTGTGACCTAGGCAGTTGGAGCTCTTTGTTTGTGGCTGGTGTTGACCCTTCTTTTCCCTGCCTTTGAGGGGGAGAGAGGAAGCTGACGACTCCCGTTAGCCCCTGTGAGGAGGAGGCTGGGAGGCCAACTTCCCTGCTGTCCCGTGCCTGCTTGGGGGCAAGTGCCAGTCACAGGGCTCTTTGAATATGAACAGAGACAAAGAAGGAGAATGGGCTGGAAAGGGAGGTCCAACGGAAAACAAAGTGGCCTGAGGCATGGCCCCAGTGAGGGAAAAGGCATGACTTTCACTCAGCCTTAGACATGCCGGCTGGGATCTCAGGCGCCAAGAGCCAGAGAGAACCCCCCAACCCCCCATGGCAGTCCAGGACAGATCCTGGGGACTGACAGTCTCTTACCACTTTTAGAAAAATGTTTGTTGCCAGAGGAGACTTCAGGGAAGGTCTGATCTGAGCGTCTTGTTTTGCAGGAGAGAAACCCGAGGCCCCAGATGGATGGATTTACCAAAACTGGTTGATGATGGAACTGGGTTTTCATCTCAGGCCTTTTAGGATTATGGCTAAACAATTCCTAGCTTTTTAAAATGCATGCCATGTACTAGGCTCCACGCCAGAGGTTCTTTAGGCAGGTTTAGCCTCCTTGACAATCTTGGGAAGTAGCTATTGTCCCTGTTTTAGAGATGGGGAAGGCGAGGCTTGGAAAGGCTGATCTGCCCACCACCCAGAAATGGGAAATGCCAATCAGACCGTCGTCAGCCTCACTCTAGGGCCGGTGTTCTTAAGTGGTAGGTGCCCATATGGTGATTCTGAGTGGCTGCCTAGCTCCTATTCCCACAGCGTCCGATCCATTGTCTGTTTCTGTTCATTCACTGAAAGTGTACTGAGTACTCATGAGATGTTGGGAGGATACCGGGTTAGGCGAGGACAGGAGGGACACCATCTTGGTTTTGGCCAAGCCAAAGGGAATGTCAAAGCCAGCCGGGACAGAGAATGATTGTTCCACTTTCTTGGTCTCAGCTCCAAGATCCCCTCGTCCGAGAAGCTGCCCCTGACCCCTCAGGCAGGTTGAATTCTCCCAGGTTTGGGCTCCTATGGTGTCCCATGCTCTTTAATATTCACAGTGTACTGTGTCTTCCTTGGACTCTCAGGAAGGCGATTATCTTAGCATCCCACTCACCTCATGAGTGCAGTGCTGGGCCCTGGGCCGGTGTTGAGTGGATGAGTGAATGAGTGAATGAATGAATGCAAACTTGATTGCCAGTGGTTCTCCCACTTCATTTTGCAAAAGAATCCCTTGAGGCGCTTGTTAAAGATTCACACTCCCAGCCCTCCCCCTGGTGATTGCCCCCAGGTGTGCGATAGGACCCTCGACTCGAGTTCCCTGTAGGATCGAGGTGTTTCTGATGCGGGTGGTCTACAAGTCACACTTCGAGCAACTCTGGCACAGGTGCCGGGCTTTCTGGAATAAAGACAGGAACCAAACATTAAAAATAGCCCTCCATTCATCTGCCTGTGCTGGGACGCCAAGTGCCCCCTCCTGCTGGTGACAGGTCCGGATGTGGGCCAGTTCTCAGCCCAGGGAAAATGAACAGTGTCTTCTCCGTGGTGTCCAGAACGGTCTGAGTCAGTGGAATGTGCCGGCCAGCCAGGCAGAAGGGAACTTCTCCTTCTTTTTTAAACCTTGGTGGGAACTGTGTTGGCAAGGCAAACGGGGGGAGAGGAAGCTGGGTGGGGGAGTGGGGTTGGCTGACACCGAAGGGCTGGTTGTACTTTGGGTGGCCGCTGAGGGCCATTGCTATATATGCCCCTTTCTCTTGAAATAGTCGCTTCCTCGGCTGGGTGTGTGTGTTGGTTGGCCGCCGCAAAGGCATGGCTGTTGTTCAAGGAGGCCTCCTGGGATGTTGCAAAGAGAGAACCGGGCCGGGCCTGGGCCAGGGCTGCTCAGGAAGACAAGAGAGCTGGCTGGCTTTGCCCCCGTCACACCTCTGACTCACTGTAAGATTCAGAGGGAGTGGCTCTGGGGCCTTGGGCTGGCTTTTCCATCTGTAGAACGAGGTGGGGGGTGTGCAGAAGCCGAGTAATAAAGCTCATTTCTTCTCCTGAAAGGGTGTTTCGAGGCCAGGATTGAACACAGGCCTCTGTTGTTGGTCGGATGCTATTGATGAAGGCTTAGGAAGCTTGGATTTTGGTGTTAACTCTTTTAGGGTCCTTGAGGCAAATACTGCCAAGTGTCTCAGTTTTGTGCTGATGGCAGCTGTCTAGAATGTCAGCTCCAGGAGGCAGGAGGCAGGGACATGGTCTTTTTCCTTCACCTCTGGGTCCCCACTGCTTAGAACTGGGCCTGGGACAGCAGTAAGTCTTCATCAACACTTCTAGAGCCCAGAGCTGCAAACATTGGGTGCCTACTAGGCATCAGGCCCCATCTCTCTTTTGTCTTCTTCACAGATTTGCTGTTGCATAAGGGAGATATGATGAGCAGGACATTTTTAAAGGAAGACGCTAAACCGATACCTTTGGTTTCAACGTTTTACCTGTTTTCTCTTCCTTACGTGAAGGACTATCAGAGGTGCAGGAAATGGTAAAAGTCTTTATGGACGAACCATGCCGAGGAGTCAGGGGACTGGGGTTCAAGTCCTGAGGTGATGTCCCTTGGAGTGTTGCTTGTAAACCTCCCCCAGGCTCAGTTTCCTCCTCCCAGGGATTCACGTGAGGCTCACACCGGACAGTGTATCGGAACGTGCTGTACACGTGAGGTGTTGCTGAAAGGATCGTGCGAGCAAGCAGGGAGGGCGGGAGCGTCTAAGTGAGGTGACTGCCGAGGTTTGCCCTCTCGTGGAGGAGCAATCAGAAAGGAATCTAGCCTCAGTGGTGAGCTCTCAACTTTTCTAGGGCGGGGCACCCCCCTCTCCACCCCTGCCTGTGTCCACAAGTATTTTGGTATTAAAAAAAAGACACCGCATATTTTATTGTGCAACCCTTAAATTAGTGAATCCCAGGCTGGGCGAATTAGGCTTCCCGGGGAAACCACAGGCTCATGTGCGAATGTCTGGCCCAGGGCTTCATCCAGCACTTACCACCGCCTGATGCGATAGTGTACACTGACTATTTGTGGATGGTCTGCCTGCCCCAGGAGGAGGTGAGCCACACGAGGGCAAGACTTTGTTTTGTCCGTCGTGAAATTCCCAACACCTGGGATGGTTGCTGGCACACAGTGGGTGCCCACTAAGTATTTGCGGAATGAGTGATGGGAACTTCTTGGACTTGAGTCTTGGCCAGTGTTTCTCAAAGCGTGATCCTAGGACCTTGGGGGGGTTTCTGAGACCCTTTCCTGGGGTCTGCATGGTCAAAATTATTGTCATAACAATAGGAGAACTTTCTTTGTCTTTTTGTGTTCATTCTCCCATGAGTGCAAATCCCAGCGAACCAGTATTGTCCAGGTAAGCAACGCATGATGGCGCAAAGCCATGCAGGGTAGAAAGAGCCATTCAAGGCGCAATGGATGGAAAGGCCCATGGCTTTTCACATAATAGGACGGGGAAAAAAATCACTGACATAGTTTGAGATTCAACAATGAGGCCCACTTTAAAAAGAAAACAACAACCCCCCCCCCAAAAAACGACCTACCGTTTGTCAAGTTTTGGTGTAGTATCAAAAAAACCCCCCCAAAACCCACAATTACTGAGAAGTCTATGAAAATAGTCCTTTCTCTAACTACATGTTTGTGTGTGGCCAAGATGTCTTCCTATACTTCCGGTCCCCCAAGGCCTCTTATCATAGAGTGAATGCAGAAGCACATATGAGAATTTAACTCTTATCGAGCCAGACATTAAAGAGAATGGCAAACATCTAAAATGACGCCACTCCTCCCACTAATTCTTTTCCGTATTGGCAGGTATTTTTCGTGAAGCATCCTTTTGTTAAAAAATACTGGGTGCATTATGAACAAAAGCTCTTTGGGATCCTCAGTAATTTTTAAGACCATAAAGGGCCTTGAGACCAAATGGTTCAGGAGGCAGCGGTACTGGGGGAGCCCCGCAGGCTGTGGCAGGGACCGTGTGGACCCCGATCCCGTAGCTCACGCCAGGATGCCTTTGCAGGCAGGCCATTGGTGCTTACGGAGCATCCCTTCCGTCAGGAGTTGCCTGTCTGAACGACATGTTTGCCTCCTGGCTGCAGGGCTTTGGGCACATTGCTGTCTCTCTGGGCCTTACTCTTCTCACTTCTTAAAAATTGGGCCTGGGCACCGGGGCTGAGGAGGTAAGGTAATGTGTGGGGTCTCTTCCCACAATGACATCCTTGTGTTTAATTCTCTCTCTCTCTCTCTCTTTTTAAATTTACTTGACAGAGGGAGAGAGAGATCACAAGCAGGCAGAGAGGCAGGCAGAGAGAGGAGGAAGCAGGCTCCCCACTGAGCAGAGAGCCCGATGCAGGACTTGATCCCAGGACCCTGGGATCATGACCTGAGCTGAAGGCAGAGGCTTTAACCCACTGAGCCACCCAGGTGCCCTGTGTTTAATTCTTGAAACCTTCTCCACGTGTTAGCTCTGTACACTGCTCTGAAAGAGATGGGTGAGAAGTGCTACAGTGACGGGTTCCGGGAACATGGTGAGGCTGGAAGCGGGACAAGGGCAGCACGGGATGGTCGCAGGTGGCAGTCTGAGGTTCTCTGAGGCCCAAGGCGTGTTTCCTTGCTGGAGGTTGTGACCTTGATTCTGGGTCCTGGGCCATCTCCAGCCTCCAGCCTGGAGCTGCTTCTCCTCACTTCGTTGTCCGTGATGACGGCACTGACCTCACGTGGCGCCTTGCCTGGGGTTTATTGAGCAACTGAGGTCAGTGGCCTGGGGCCACCTGTCCTTCCTGACCGGCCAGGGACTCGGCAGGAAGACAGTGCGTGTGTGTTTATTTTAATTGCTCCTGGATCACTTCCTGCTGCTCGTCTCAGGGCAACAGTGCTTAAAAAAAAAAAAAAAAAAAAGACTTGTGTGTCCCCACGTTGAGCCACGAACCACATGGAAATCTGTTTTTTTCCAATCTGAAAACATTTCCATGTCATCGTGCCCCTGGAGAACCGGGCATTTTGATAGAAAATGAGCAGAAGTTGGCTGTGGACAATTAAATGAACCAGTGCCCATGAAGCACTGAGCACCTTGTCGCCACGGAAACAACAGGAATACAATTAAAGCCATACGTTATTATCGTGATCAGTGCTCTTTCTCTTTAGCAATTTCGATAATTGATTTGTACATCACATTGTACCAGTTAATTCTGCAATGACAATGCAGTGCGTTCTTCCAGCATGCCAGGCGAAGGGATGGATTTTATGTCCTGTGATGAATGTGGTCGGACAGACATGTGACACGAGTTTCCTGACGCTGTTCTGCAGACCGAAGCAGACCTTGGGAAGTTTCTAGTCGTCCATCTTAAAAAAAATAGAAAAATAAGAATAACCCCCAGAGATTCTTGTGACACGAACTCAGTCCAAACGATCTTCCTTTCTTTAGAATACGACCTGCCTTTATTTTTTTGGGGGAAAGTATTTCCTTTTGTGAAACAGGAATAACAGTAGGTGGTAAGTACTTTATCCGGTCAAATAAAAAGTTGCTTCTCTTGGGTTGACCTTTAATGTTTTGTGTGTGCAACGCTTGAAACTGCATTGATCTGGGAAGTCCAAAATCCTGGTAGCTAAAACCATAAAAATGTCAGAGCTAGAGGGGCCCGAGCAATCGGTCAAGGTATGTTCCCCTCATTTTACAGGTGAGGACCGGAGACTCAGAGGAAGCACGTGACTTGCCTGGTGTCACACAGCAAATCTGAGGCGAGTCAGGGCTAAAACCTAAAGAGGATGGCGATGAGTTCCGGGTTTGAGTCAAGCCCACCTGTATTCCAATTCTGCCTCTGCCACTTATGAGCTGACCTCTTACCTATGAAATTGGGGTACCCACCCAAGGAGTCAACAGGAAGATTTGATGAGGTGGTTTGGTTTGGGAGAGGTTTTGGCTCTAGGGTAAAGGAAACCCTCCTCTCTTTGCTTACCCCTTCCTAATTAGTAAATAGGCTCTTGTGATAGGTCAGTGAGTGACATCAGTCAGAGGGTTGTATTTTTAGCAAGGTCCCTGCATTTCCTACAGTGATTCTAAGTAACACCAGCTGTCCCTTGGCTTCTCAGTCCTCTCTTGGTGACCTTTCTCTTCAACTGTTGAATGATTTCGTAGATCCATTTTGAGCCTTTCTGCTTCCAGTCCCAGGCACAGGTCCTAGGAGGATGGGAAGAAAAGGGTTTTCCAGGGTCCAAGGCTATGCGTGAGTTTGGGCACTTCCCTTTCTTGGGGTTTGGGGGGAGGGCCTGCCTCCTCCTTGGAGTCCAAGATGATTGGCAAGCATTTTCTTTCTCATCTAGGGGCACGGAGAGGCAGCCCTTTAACAGATACCACAGAGTAGCAAGCCTGCAGAAATTCTCATGACATGTCAGATTTCAAGACCAAAGAACGTCCCATACTTCCTCTTGAAGCCTCACAATCACTGACATAAATTATCTGTGGGAATGGAATGGCCCTGGCCTGAGCCAAGCCGTACCATGCTCTCCCAGTGACAGTTTAGTGACTCCATATGTTCCCAGATGAAGGAAGCATGGCAACTTGGCGAGTGGCCCCAGATGTCGCTGGCTTGCTGCCATCGGCTTATCCTAGAGACTTGGGCAGAGTGATGGATGAAAAATGCCCATCTTTGTTCTTGGGCCCCAGTAGGGGCTCCGTCGGTGGCAGTCATCACCTCTGGAATTCCCCGTGTTTCTAGTCTTCAAGTCTTCTCTCTCTGCGTGTTATCGGACTGTCTTCTTCTTAATTCTCTTGTGTCCTGCAGAATGGGTGAATCAGGTGCCGGCGATGCGCCCATCTGTGCACAAGGGCGGGAATCCCGTGTGGCTTCTGTGCTTGTGCAGGCTGTGCGTGGCTCGGAGCGATCTCAGCAAATGCAGTTTCCACCCTGGCGTGTCGTATCAAGAACATTTCTGTTGTGTTGACTTCAGCCAAATCCGCGGACATGCTTTGCTTTAGGAACTCTGTGTAGGGTTGTTGATGATTATTTATTCGGGTAGCACACTGTATCTCTTCGTGTTAGAGATGGACCGTTTGTCAGCCCTGGTCGGTGCGTCGGGCAGCCGGTGTCTGTCTGCTGTATTTGAGAACCGCTTTGAACATTTTAATTGTGGCTGTTACTCATACCTAAATGTCCTAGGAGACATTTTTTAATTGTCAAAAGGAAGCCATGCCCCGCGGGGGAATTATGGTGAGTACAGGAACATATTACAAAATTTTTTTTTTGCCTGTAGTTAAGTACGTGCAGAGACCGTTGTTAATGATTTGGTGTTTTTTCAGTATGGCTTTAAATGCATTGAGAAGATTTAGTTGATGTCATACTGCGTGCATGTGAATTTCTGAATGGAGATGATGCATTTAATTCAAAGGGCGGTTGTGAGGGTTTAGTGAGGGAACGAATGTGAACTGCTTAGCGCATGCTGGCACCTGGCGGTGGTCAGGGAATGAAAGGAATTCTTATGGAAGGTATAGAGCAGAGGGGTCTCTAGGGCTGGACCTTCACATCGTAGCTCTAGGGCCCTGTACTACTGGACCAGCCATCGAAGTATAGTGCCTTTGTTTCCCCATCTGTAAAATGGGGCTAATTAGAGTATATCCCCAGATATATCTATATGTATTGATCTCTATCTCTATTATCTCTGTGTCTGTATCTGTATCTCTAACTCTATCTAATCTATATTTATGGGATCCTTGGAGTTTTACTGCTTTATAGCCAGCTCACAATAAATATTGGCTGTCATTATTCCAGAGAAATGTAGAAAAACATATTTTTAAACAAAGCAGGTGTTCAGTCCCCTCCACCCCACTCCCTGGTCTTAGTGGGTCAAGGAAACCCTTGTTAATTTATGGTCTGTTGAGTGGCCCAGTTAATTTACAGCCTGTTGAACGGCCCCGTGTCAGGTGGGAGGCGCTCTCGAGGACACCCCCAGCAGACACTGTCTTTGCGTCCCATGCGACGGGCGGCACTTGCCACCTGGTTTGTCTTCAGCTAATGAACAAATGCCCAGATGACTTGGATCTTCCCCTTCCTCCTCACACACATTTTTCTTGCCTACCTCCACTTGGTACCCAAGCCTCAGGGAGAAAGGAAGGTGGTCTCTCCTTCCTAGCCCCTAGGCCAGCACTAGCTTCCTTTCTTGAAAGGAAGCCTGATCAGCTACTGGTGGCCTGGCTTTCATTTCTGCCTTGTCCCCCCTCAAGTCACTCATAGGGAAGAGGCTTTGGTGTCCCGTCCCCGACCAGAGCCAAGCACAGCTGTCTTCCTTACAGACAGGTCCGTACCCCAGGGCAGCCTCATGGGCCCGCGTGGTCCTCACAGACTGTGGAGTGGGTGCACCCTGACACCCAGACCCAGGCCCGGACGCCCCCCTGGAGTTGCACCCCTGCCTGCCTTGGCTGTGCCTCGTTGTGGGCACGTGGACAGTGCTTTGTAATGCTGAATCATTCGGGCCACGTCTTCATCCTGCTTGTGTGTTCTCCTTATGACTTCCAGCCTTACCGGAAACATGCCCAGCCCACCCCACTCTAGACGGTGAGCGACCGAGGTGGTGGTGGAGTGGAGGTAAGAGTATCTCTTATCTCCCTGGAGTATTATTAGGATGACTGATGTGTTGGAAAATGTTTCCTGGCATATTAAGAGCTCAGTAAAAGGGCTGCTGTTGTCATATCATTGTTATTATAAATTTGCATTTTTTATTACTTCCTCTTAAGGAGGTAAGTGTATGTGTGTTTAAAAGGTTAGGTTCCAAAATAGAAGTGTGTATGGTCCTTAGGGCAGGGTGGGTCTTATTTATCTATTGGTGTGTGGTGACCGAGGGGCATGCTACAGACCAGCTGTTCTCACCACTCCTCTCTTCGGAAAGGCAGGTCTTCACTGGTCTCCCCTAAGTGGAAAACACGTAGGTGTTTATGTGACTCCCTTTTCCCTTTCCGCTCCAGATTTGACCTTTTGTTCCTTAGGTGATTGGAAAAATTTCTCAGAGATACCTGCTTTCTTAGGATTGCTATCAAGGCACGTCTGAGCGGGACGGCCCAGTCTAAGGAAGCCAGCTCCGAGAGCTCCCGCTCTTTGCTCAGGGGTTTATGTCAATCAGAGGACGCTGTGCCCTCCCCCAACTGCAAGAAAGATCCGAGCTTGTTTTCTGGGGCCCCCGGTGGGCAGAGCCTGCTGAGGATCCGAGCGGGGCCTGGAGCGTCGCTGGTTCGTGGGGTAGAGTCGAGTCTCCCCTGGGCAGCTGATGGGTTGCAGGCTTTGGCGGCACACACTGTTATTTCTGGACGCCCCCCGGTGCTGTTCAGAGAGGCAGGTGCTTCTGACCGCTGCCGTGGGGTAGGGAGCTCGCTGCCAAACTGAGGAGGGTGGCCACTTACTTCTGAAAAGCTGTTTTCAGGGTGTGTTTTGGCAGACAGGAAAATGTTGTTAGCATAATATTTGAAGAGTGCGGTCTGCAAAGAGCTGGTATGTGCCATCTCGTTGGATCTCTGAACAAGTCTGGGAAGTTAGAAGGCAGGAGTGACAAATCTCCTATTATGGACAGAAGACTGGCGGCCCAAACAAGGTGAGGTGAGCCCAGGGATGGAACAGATGTTTTGATGCAGGACCGGGGTGCAGGCCTCCAGACCCATGGAAAAGAGTGTCACTTTCCTCCTAGATCGGTTCTGGAGGGGGAGGTGGCCACCGCCGTGTTCTGAGACCAGCAGCCCCCTGCACGGCCCTGCTCTGCTCTCAACAGGCAAGCACCCCGTCTAAGCAACCGACTGATGGAGCCACAGCTCCTGATTTCCTAATCCGCTCCCTTCTTCTCTTGTTTTCCACTCCCCCTTCCCTCTCTACTCCTCCCTTCCCTTCCCTTTCTCTTTCTCTCTGGAGTTATGGCTCTCAGTACCTCCCTGCCTCCACCCTGCACTTAGGCCCATGGCCCTCCCCTGGCTGTGGATTCACCCCTTCCCCCCGCCTCCTTAAGAAGGCCTGTTGACCAGTGCAAGTGATGACTCTTCGGTGAGAACTTTGGATTTGCTCTGCTTAGATAAGAAGTCAACAGCCACAGGCTTATTGATTACAAATTATGGGCACTGTTTCTCACAACTGATGGTGGTATCCTACCTTTCTGTTGCTGTCTTATCAACGGAGAACTGTTTTTCTAGAAGCTCATGATTAGCTGTGAATTGAATAAAGCAAGTGGCTCTAAAGTGTCCGTGGAAGGGCTCCCGGGTGGCTCAGTCGGTTAAGCATCCAACTGTTGATTCTGCTCAGGTCATGATCTTAGGGTCCTGGGACGGAGCCCTGTGTTGGGGTCGCTGCTCAGGGGGAGTCTGCATCTCCTTCTCCTTCTGCCTCTCCTCCTGCTCCCTCTTGCTCTTAAATAATTTTTTTTTTTTTTTAAATGAACTGTCTGTGGAGGTAGAGGAAGTCTGGGTTTGTCTTCTGGCTCTTGCTCCCCATCTGAGGGTGCCACCCTGGGCATGTCACCTGGCTTCTTGAGTTCTTTATACAACTAAAGCACCTGGCATCTTGTGATCACCTTATTGATGAGTGTTAGCTGTTGTCATGGTCATTGATGATGATGATAGCGAATTGTGTCCTTGGCTGAAACATGTTTATCATGTATTTGTTAATCAAAACAATATTATTGAGCTATATCTGCAAGAGGAAAATGTATACCTGTGAACCTGCCACCTGGTTATTTCACTCACCTGTGTTCCTTTTAAGCCCACCACTTGCCTCCCCCCCAAGCCAGATCACCACTATCTTAAATTATATTCATCCCTCATCAGCATTAAAAAAAATCTTAAGCTATCCATGCATCTATACCTAGGCAGTCTGTTGTTGAGTTTTGCTTCTTATGGAGTGTCTCTTGTGGTTTTCTATGACTTGCTGTTCTCAGTCTTGTCTTCCTAATATTCATCCGTTGTGTGTGTTGCCGCAGTGAATTCAGTTGTATAGGTGCGAACTGTTAATTGGTGTGTTACTCTGCAATATATTGATCCATCCTTCTGAATGATTGATATTTGACTTGTCCCCCTCTTTTTGATCGTTGCACATGATGCTGTGAACATTCCTGCTCATGTCTTCTGGTTCACACCCAGTGAGAGTTTCTTTCAGGCTCATTCCCATGAGTGGGATTGATGATGAAGTTTAACTTCACAAGATTGTCAAATTGTTTTCCAGAGTGATTGTGCCCAATTTCCTGTCCCATCTGCACGTAAAGAGTTCCTGTCGATCTGTGGATTCCCCATCCCTGGATGCTATCAGAGATCTTAAGTTTTGCAAATCCACATTTTTGTGGCTTTCATCTGAGCAGTTACTTTTATTTTTAATGGTCACTTGTATTTCTTTTTCTTTTTAAAAATAATTTATTTATTTATTTGACAGAGAAAGAGACAGTGAGAGAGGGAACACAAGCAGGGGAGTGGGAGAGGGAGAAGCAGGCTTCCCGCTGAGCAGGGAGCCCGATGTGGGGATGTGGGGTTCGATCCCAGGACCCTGGGATCTGACCTGAGCCAAAGGCAGACGCTTAACGACTGAGCCACCCAGGCGCCCTTGGTCACTTGTATTTGGTGAAACATTGTTCGGGTCCTTCTGTCATTTTTTTCTGTTGAATCATTTGCTTTCTCTTACTGATTTATTCAAGCTCTCTATATTCTGAAGTTAATTCTCTGTTGGCATTGCATCTTCTCTCAGTTTGTGGCTTGACTTCTCTTTCTTTTAAGGTATTTTTTGAGGAACTAGGGTTTTTAGTTTTGAAGGGGTTCAGATATATCAGTCATTTTTTTTTTATGATTATGCTTTTGGTTATGAACTATTTTCTTACCCTGAGATTATAGAGATACTGCCTGCTATTCTACTCTTAAAAAGTTTCAGGGTACTGGGCGCCTGGGTGGCTCAGTGGGTTAAAGCCTCTGCTTTCGGCCCAGGTCATGATCTCAGGGTCCTGGGATCGAGGCCCACATCGGGCTCTCTGCTCCGCGGGGAGCCTGCTTCCCCCTCTCTCTCTCTGCCTGCCTCTCTGCCTCCTTGTGATCTCTCTCCTGCTGTGAAATAAATAAATAAAATCTTTAAAAAAAAAAAAAAGTTTCAGGGTACTGCCTCTCATATTTATGCCTTTTATTTATTTGGAAGTGATTTTGGTTTATGGTTTGATGATAGAGATCTAGTTTCACAGTTTCCCTGTGGATACCACATTTTCCAACACCATTTGATGAATTCTTCCCTCTGCTGCTGCTGATTGTCAGGGCCACGTGAGCTTAGAACGAGGTTCCTCCGTCAGTGGGGAGATTTCTCTCTGGGTTCTTGATTCTGTTTCCTTGGTCACTTTGTCTGTTTCTGCACCAGCACCATTACTGTGTTAATTACGATTAGCATTATAATAAGTCTTAATTGGTGGTAGAGGAAATGACTCTACCTAATTCTTCAGGAGGAGGTCCTGGCACTTCCTTGCTTTTTGCCATTTAAGTTTTAGGATCAACTTTCTGAAGAAAACTCACCTCATTTGGATTTTGGTTAGGACTGAATTGACATCTTTCTTTCTCTTTTCTTTTTTTTTTTTTTAAAGATTTTATTTATTTATTTGACACAGAGAGAGAGATTACAAGTAGGCAGAGAGACAGGGAGAGGAGGAAGCAGGCTCCCCGCTGAGCAGAGAGCCCGATGCGGGCCTCGATCCCAGGACGCTGAGATCATGACCTGAGCCGAAAGCAGAGGCTTTAACCCACTGAGCCAACCAGGCGCCCTTTCTTTCTCTTTTCTTTTTAAGATTTTATTTGTCAGAGAGAGAGAGCGAGAAAGCAGAAGCAGAGAGGGAGAAGCAGGCTTCCTGCTGAGCAAGGAGCCCGATGTAGGACTTGATTCCAGGACTCTGGGATCCTGACTTGAGCTGAAGGCAGACACTTACCAGAGAGTGCCACCCAAGCATCGCAAACTGACCGCTTTGAATATTGAGTCTTCTTGTCTAGGGACACGGTCTATCTCTTCTAAGTCTTTTAAATAAAGTTTGATAATTATCTCTGTACAGAGTTTAATAGATGCAGTCCTAGGTTCCTTAGGTTTTTGTCTTTATCATAAATGGTACCTTAAAATAAAATCACCTCTTCTGTTTATAGCTGGTATGTGGAAACGCATTTGATTTAATAACTGTGCTAAATGAAATTCTCTGATTATTTCTAATAATGTGTCTGTGAATTGAAATTTTTTTCTATACAGCCAATTTTATTATCTCATTTTCTACAAGTAGATAGAGTTTTATTTCTTTCTTTTTAATTCTTATCTATCTGTTTCCTTTTCTTGTCTGCTGTATAAAAGAAGTGGTGACTGAGCATCCTTGTCTTGGTCTCAGAACCCTCCCCCTCCTCCCCAAGCTTTATTAAGGTTTAGTTGATAAATAGTGTCTTGGTTTCTTTTTTTTTTTTTTTTAAAGATTTTATTTATTTATTTGACACAGAGAGAGAGATTACAAGTAGGCAGAGAGGCAGGCAGAGAGACAGGGAGAGGAGGAAGCAGGCTCCCTGCTGAGCAGAGAGCCCGATGTGGGCCTCCATCCCAGGACCCTGAGATCATGACCTGAGCCGAAAGCAGAGGCTTTAACCCACTGAGCCACCCAGGCGCCCTCTTGGTTTTGATTTTAAAGGGAATCCTCTCCAGTTTCACCTGGGCTCACAACGCTTCCTGCTCTGTTTGATAGATTGCCATTATCGGGTTAAGGAAGCTTCTTTCTAGTCTGAATTTGCTAAGAATTTTTCATGTGTGAGTGTTGAATATTACCACATCCTTTTTCTGCATCGAGATGACCTTGTGTTTTCTCCCTTTGATCTGATACTGTAATAAATGACATACATTTTCTATCTCTAAGCCTTTGTGCATTCTCTGGGTAAATCAACTTGGTCACGATACTGTTGTTTTTACGCATTGCTGAATTCATCTTCACTAATATTTTATTTGGGATTTTTGCATCTTGATCCTGTATAGTGTTGGCCTATAACTTTCTTTTTGCTTATTTGTCCTTGTCTTTAGTATCAAGATTACACTGGCTTCATAGAATAAGGGAGTGTCCAGGGGCACCTGGGTGGCTCAGTTGGTTAAGTGTCTACCTTTGGCTCAGGTCATGATCTCAGGGTCCTGGCACTGAACCCCGCATTGGACTTCTTGCTCGGGGGGGGTCTGCTTCTCCCTCTTCCTCTCTTCTCCCTCCTCATGAGTGCTCTTTCTCTCTCTCAAATAAATAAATAAAATCTTAAAAAAAAATAAGAATAAAGGAGTGTCCCTCCCCTCCTTGTTTTAATCCTTTAGTAGAATTTGTATAAAATTAGTGAATAGACGAGTAGTTTAAAAGTGTCCCAAAGAAACATTATGTGAAATGTTTTAGGAGTTCTGTGAAGTGTTTGGTACACTTTGCTAAGAGAATAGATCTCAAATGTTCTCCTTCCCTACAGAAGTAACTTTGTGAAACGATGGGTGTTAGCTAGCCTTCTTGTGGTGACCATCTTGTCCATAATTCATACTTGTATCGAATCACCATGTGCACACCTTAAACCCTCAATTATATTTCCATAAAGCTGGGGGCAAAAAAAACCCACCTTTAACACTGAAGCCTATCCCTTTGCTCCTTTGTACTGCCAACTTAACTTTTTAAAAAATGATGCCCTTAGGAATAAAACCCCAGCTCTCTGTTTAATGGAGAGGAATTGTTAAACTTTGACCATTTACATTTATGTGAATCAGAATTTTATTGATTTTGTGTAACTGAATGAAACCCAGAAATGGATGGTCTGTAACACATGATTTCAGATTTTTGTTTTCCCAAGTCACTGTTTAAAAAAAAAAATAGATGGATTGCTCCGTAATAAGTAAGTGTTCTAAATTTGAACTTTTAAAATTATGGCTTACTAATAATGTATCCATTGTATCAGGCTTTATTTGGGATTCATGTAAGATTCGATCTGTCAAGAGGATTTTGCTCTTCTAAAATAATACAAAGGGAAGCTGCTCATTGCTAATGGCTCCTGCAGCTCTGACGATCCTTGATGAAGTGTTCTTTGATTATGTGTCAAAATGAATGGTGCAGACCTTTGACAGACACACAACCGTGGCTGGAGAGAGCCCAGCATTCACTGCTGACCTTGCCATCCCAAGTGAGCAGGTGTTGAATGAGCCGAGTCCCCCTTAGGCCTCCTTTTTCCCTGGTGGGTCATTGGTTCCTGAGTAAGATAGATGCATGCAATAGAGGAACTGTTAATAGCATTTACTCTGTCTTAATCTTTTTTAATCCCATTCATATTTCAGTGTCTGAAGCTTGGCAGGATGTCAGAAGCCACAGTACAAGCCGGGAAATTTTTCTTTGAACAGCAAGGGACAAGTAAAATTGTTTTCCTGGGATTTAATTTATTAAAACATTTAAAAGTGGCATATTCCCTCTGAGAGCCCAAATAGAGTCCCACCAAAAGATCCAGCCAAAATGACCTTCCTGGAGCTTCTGATTATCTTGATTTTTTAAAAAAATGGCTATAAAGTCATTTCGTCAAGCTTACTGAGTACCCTAATAAGACATTCCTGGCATTTTAAGTTTACTGGATGAGGAAGTAACTTTGACAGAGGTTGATGGCTGAAATCAAGTGATGTCTATCAGATGTCAAACCCATTGGGAATTTGGACCATTCGCTCTTTACCGATATGACTTCAGCCTCTACTTGGGCTTGTTTGCTCTACCTTTTGATTAATAGGACCTGCCTATTTCCTTGCAGATCTGATAAAAGGAATTTGGAGAATCCCACCAAAACACCAGGAAGACTGAGACCCCGATCTCTCTCGAGACCTGTTAAATACGAGATCTAGTGGGCTGGTTTGTGGCATCTACTGCGATGGATGTATGGATTTGAAGTCCATATGTGGCCGTTAAGGATATTTTGGGGATGCAGAAGTTCTTGGTGGCACAGTGGCTCCCCAAATGCTAGAATCTGGATCAGGCTTGGGGTCAGCTTCAGGGTAACAAGAGGACAGATGCCCGAGAACATGTTGTCTTTGACTTCCTGGCCTTCCTCTTCTGAGTGCCGGCCTTTATTGGGTGGAGATGGGTCTTGTCTGGAGGGGGAGTCCTTTCTGCCATTTGGGTTCTTGCCCGGCCCTGGGGTGAGAGGGCTGGCTGAGGGGGGTCCACACCATTATGGGTGAGAAGCCTGAGAGCTCCTTGAGGAACATTTGGGGTTTGAATCAGTTGTGTCTTTGAAAAAATTTACCCATTTTGGACTTGTCTGTGGAAGCAATTAGGGAGATCACAGGACCGTTTCTGATTCCTGATTCTGTACAGTGTCTATTCAGAAAAATAGAAAACAGTCAACTGGAACAGGGGATTATTTGAGCACACACAGAGTCCTGTTGTCTCAGAGGCAGGCCCTCAGACAATTTGCCTTTTAGTGAAGTTTAAGCCCATGAAAGGAAATAAAAAGTGTTTTATTAGATGGCAAAGAAAGATGGACTGGACTTATGAGACTTTGAGAATTTTAGCTTTTTTCTTTGTTAATGCAAACTTAGGAAGAGAGTCACTCTTTATATAATGCAATTTACTCATACAATGTGGTAATTATCATTAATAGTTAATAATCATCTTCGACTGGGTAAAATACCTGTGTGTGTGTGTGTGTGTGTGTGTGTGTGTGTGTGTGTGTGTTGTGTGTCTTTTGTCCAAAGCCAAATATTGCTACTTCTGAAGATGAGCATAACTTTGGAATATAGGCCATTAACATTCATTAAGCATCAACTTTGTACAAGACCTGAGGAAAATGTTTGTTCACCACTATCATGGGAGGTCAGGCAGCATTGTTTTCCCAAAGAAAATGTCAATTGGTGACTCACCTGGTATCATACACGTACTAGGTGGTGGGGTGGAGATTCGAACCCCTGCCTGACTTCTATGTTCATTCCTCCTCTTCTGCAGAGTGCTGACTCATTCACTGTAGGTCTTGCTGAAGTCTAGCCCGGGTCACTGCAGTGTACAGAAGATGTTTACATCCATCATGTCTTCTAAGTGTTGAATTTTGTTTCCTGAAAGCACACAAGTAAAAGCCAGGGATCCATGGTTGTGGCAAATAATGTGTTGTGTGAACAGATGGTGCCAGTCAGTGGGGAGGAAAGAGACTTACTAAATGCTGAGTGACAGTGTTGGTCTTCCTGACCCTGGTATGAAAACATTTCAAGTTGTTGGTTGGTGAGGAAGATCAGTCTTAGCCCTAATTCCTGATGGGATTACTTTCTAGGATTTGTTGGATTGCTGGATTTGTTGAAGGGAGAACTGAAAGAAGCTGCTAGAAGTTTGTAGTACTTCTGAAGGAAACCCTCTCCCTTTGGCCCATCTTCTCCAAGTCTAGTCTGGTTTTAGATCAACTAGAACCCATTGGGAAAACTCAACCTGGATTCTAGAAGGCAAGGACCCTCCCTTGTTTAAAGACCATCAAAGAATGCCTTCAGTTTATTCTGGGTTGAGTTTTCCTCAAACCAAACCAACTCCCAGCTCATTCCCCTGGAGTGGCTGAGTGCCTTCCTGGGAGCTTAAAGATTGTGACTACTCAGACCAGAGGGGACGCTCATCTTTTCTTACTCTCCTTTTGAAATACCTTCTTCCAGTGGTTCTCAACACTTTGGAGGGGACTTGAGTCACTAGAGAGCTGGTAAGAAACAGAAGCCCAAGCTGGTTGAAGTAGAACAGGGTTGGGCTTTTGTATTTTTACCAAGTTCCCCAGATGGTTCTCATACCTACCTAAGTGTGAGAACCACTTCCGCATGCTCTCTTGCCATTTTGTTTCTTGGCTTGAGTGTTCTCTTCCATTCTTTCCTGCTGTCCAGAGGAAATCCAGTTCTCATGCCTAGACCTTGTCCCCTTTCCCATCCTTTCTGAATACTGCTTACCATCCAGCTGTCCAGTGCCCAGCCAGTTCAGGCACTGTGCTACGCATGAGTTAGAGTCCCTGCCACCACGGAGCTCCCCGCCAGTCCAGGACGCACATACAATCATGAGGTGCAGGAGGTCAAGCTGGGGACTGGTCATACCCATAGCGGAAAGCTCCTGCTGAGCTGGGAGGTGGAGGTAGGCAAAGCTGTTCTGGTAGAATGAGCAGGAATCAACTGGGAAAAGGAGGGAGTGAGACAGCTTTCGCTTTCTAAGAAGGTAGTGGGAGACGCATGAGTCAAAGTAGGGGATGGCAGCCCAGATTATTTAGAGAATGGGAGGTATGTCAGTATGTGGAAATATGTACATGAAATGTGAGTTCTGCCTTTATGACTCACACCTTCCTTTACCGGAGGCATCGATTACATCTGTTGTTTGAAAAAAAAAAGGTGTGTGTGTTGAAGAGCTCAGAAGACGGAGAGAGGTAGAATGGAAGAACTCGATATCCTCACCAAATTAAGTGCTTCCACCTAAAGGAACAAAGAAAAAAAAAGTCCATTATTTATTGCTTCGTCTTCCTTGCTCATCTTCCAAGCACCGTGAGACTAGGGAACTTCTGTCTCTGTGCCGTAGAATGATCATGGAGCTTGGGATAGAGAATGCAAGTCAGTGAACATGGGGTGAATGGATGAGTTTCAACCCAGCTACTTTGACAAATCACTTTACCCCACCGGGGCTCCTTTTCCTCAACTTGTATAGAGGCAGATGGGTACAGATAATCTCTAAGATTTTATCTTACCTTGCGACTGACCACATATATCTCAGTTGCTCGCTCCTGAGGCCCTGAAGTTCACACACATCTGCTAGGCTTTACCCACTCACGGCCCGGCCAGCTCTGTGTCAGGCCCCGGAGAGCCAGTTACAACCTACCAGTCAGCCAGTGCTGAACGAGTGTGTATCAGGGAGGGCACTGTGCTAGGCACGGGTGGGTGTGAAGTGTGGGACTTCCCTTACCTTAGGACAGAGTTTACCATCTAGCTAGAGAGATAAGGCAAACACACAGAAAAAAATTGCCTGATGCTAAGAGAGAGGGAATGCAAATGTACAGGGTACCAGAGGAGCTACTCTGAGAAGCTGCTCTGTGGCCGATGTGGGTTTTTGTTTTTTTTTTTAATATTTAAGATCTTTTTATTTTTATGTAATCTCTATACCCAACCTGGGGCTCAAACTCACAACCCTCAGATCATGAGTTGCATGCTCTACTGACTGAGGCAGCCAGGCGCCCCTGTGGTCAATGTATTTTGACCTCCAGGCACCATTCTCTGCCATCAGTGGGCCCATATTGCAAGTTATTTTCTCTTTTGAATACCGTGTATTCATTCAGAGAAATTTTGTTCCTTCCCATGTCATATCAGCCAAAGACTTCCAATGGGAAGTTCAGACTAGTGTCGGGAGATCCTGTGTTCTTAACACTGAGCTGATTGAAGTCTAGCCAAGAGCAAAGAAACAATGGCAGTTGGGATAGAGTTATCCTCTCTTGAGCGTGTGCCTTGTGCCAGGCATTATTTCAGTGAATTCTCTTAAGCGTTTGAGGAGGGGACTGTTGTAATCCCTATTTCCAGATGAGAAGATTAAACTTTAGCTTAGTGCTCAAGGTAGTGATCGTTGGAACTCAGGACACAGACCCAGACCCAGACCACAGGCTCATGTTCTGACTTGCTGTAAGCTGGTGCCTGTGGCTCCATCCAGGGCAAATATGTCATTTAGGGCAGTGGTCGGCAAACTACGGTCCCGTGGGCCAAACCCAGCTACCACTTATTTCCGGGTGGCCTGTGAGCTAAGAGTGGTTTTTACATTTTTAAATGGTTGAAAGAAAATTCAAGAAAGAATAATATTTTATGACAGGTGAAAAATTATATGAAATACAAATTTAATGCTGATAAATAAAGCTTTATTGGCACACAGCCATGGTCATTAGGTAACACATTGCCTGTGACTGATGGCTACAACAGTTGTATGACCTGCAAAGCCTAAAATACATACTGTCTGGCCTTTTACAGAAATATTTTGCTGACCTCTGATTTAGGGCATTCATTAGGCTTTATGAGGTGTTGAAAATTACCTGTCACTCCCCATCTCTGTCTTCATAATTCATGGACGGGCTCTGCTGGGCCAGCTCTCCCATAATCCAGGACTTTATGACTCAGAGTTCTCTTTTCATTGCTTGGATGTCAGCTTAAAGTATGTACTTTGTGGCATCGCTGGCCTGATAGTAACCTGTCCCAGGTGAGCTGGCAAGGCACCGTTTTATCAAAGAGCAGTTTCTCAGAGAGGACGATGGTATGGCTTTGCCTTGTACCTTTTTTTGGTGGGGGGAGGGGTGATGGTGGTTCTATTTAGCTGATTGGAGAACAAAACAGTTGAAGTTTCCTGTGTTGTCTGGATGGTTTAGTGATGTACTTTTTAATTAGAAGGGTATATTGTAGGCCAAAAAAGTCTTTATAAGGACTGATCTGTTACTACCACCTGTGACTTTTGAGGCCAGCCCGAGACAGTTCTGGTGCATGGGGAGGAGCAGGGCCTGAGCCCCGTGCTCTCTGCTAAACTGGGCAGACTGCACCCGGAGTGTGGGGGCGGGGTTGGCCATGGATTTGCAGAGTGTCTCTCCCCATCGCCTCAGTACAGCCCCGTCTGGGGTGGGCGGCAGGAGCCAGGGAAGCAGCCCACCTCAGAATTTTAGCCCAAGTCCCTCTCATCACGCAACAGAATCCAAGATGCCGGCTGGCCCTTCTCTGCTGTTCTTGCCTCTGTGTTGGCAGAACTATGTCTGGTTCCGCTTTTTCTTTGCAAGACCGCGCACCCCTCCCTGTGCCTCACCTCTCAGATCCTCTGGTCCCAGTTCCTGTGAGTGGTAATAATTGTGCCGATCACTTACCTTGACTGTGTCCTCACTATAGGTGATCACGTCACTTCAGACTCCTCATGGCAGTGCTGTAAACAGTAAATACTGTTTATACCATTCGGTTTTTTATTTCATACACAAATAAAGTCCCATGTATCCATCGCTCAGGTTCAGTACTTGTCAATATTTTACCCCACCCTTGCCTCGGGTGGGTGTGGTTATTACTGTTGCTGAAAGGGGATGTGAAGTAGCTTGCTCAGGTTCACGTAGTTGGAAGGGCTGGACTCCAGAGCATGTTCTCTTAATTCCTGTGCTGTGCCCAACCTCTAAAGGGCTGACATTTGCTGCTGTGTGTAGAGGGCCTACTGTGTGCTCCTCAACCCCCGACATCAAGCCTACAGGGGAGATGGTACCTTATGGGTAAAAAGAACTGAAGGAGTGTGGCCTTCTGACTCCTTGCTAAGACGTGGTGGTGCCAGGGTTCACATCCAAACCTGACCCCAAGTCCTGTTGATTTTTGGCCCCACCCTGTTCTCTGTCCTCAGTGCCACAATGCAGTGGTAATCAGAGGGGTGGTGGTTTGGCTCGTGGGAACCTCTGTTTGCAAAGCCTCGGAAGAACACAGGGTTACTTCAGGATCGTTCGAAGAGGGCGTGAAAGGCATCTGGGTCTGTGGAAATCACCACTGGCCCTTTGGCCCCTGAGATAGGATCCACCCTTGGCTTTTTGGCCAGCATGAATAGATAGTGAGAGACCCCTTAGATTTTTGCGGTCAGCTGAAGGCAGAGTTTGTGATCTTTGATCCTGATCTTTGGTCCTCTTCTAGGAGGAAGCAGGAGGGATATGGGAGCCTGGAGAGTCAAGGGGGCATAGATTATAGGTACGCCCAGCTGGGTGGGGTGAGGAAGGGGGGGATTCCATGAAGAACCGGCTTGGACATAGCAAGCATTTGGTAAGTGGTGGCTGTTAGCTATTGTTGTCCATATTCTAGGGTGGATGGTGGGATTTTGGGAGTGATTTTATTATTCAGATTTAAAAGTAGGAAATTAAGTTCTTCAACTGAAGGATCACCCTGTTTTTTGCTTCTTTTTTGGGGGTGATGGTGGCATCGGGGGTAGGTTGAGCAGGGGTGAGCAGAGAATTTAGAGTAGGCAAACTGGTGCATTTTATATTCACATCGTGCACAGAATTCACATCTGGGATTGGCCAGAGATCTGGTCCCAAGAGAGAAACTTACAAAGTAAACAGTTCTTTGATAATTGGAACCCATGAATTTTGCAAGATGCACTTTGATCAATAGAAACTCATGTTTTCAGGGGTAGTTGGGAATGTAAGTAAATGGAATGGGCCAAATAATGAAAAATCACACTGCCTCTGGATCTTTCATATGCTCATGTTTGATAGAAAAAAAAATGAGCAGTGTGGATACCGTATTGCCTGGCAACTGACATTGTCCTCAGCATTGAGGTGACAATAGTTGGGAGCGGCTCTGAGCTCCTAGGACTTCATCAAAAGGAGGAACTGACACTCAGACCCAATTAATTCCTTCAATGTGACCAGATAAGAAAGCCAGATCTTTTTTTTTTTTAAGGAGCTAAAAATTAGGATTTAAAAAATCTAAGCTAAGACTTAATTTTCACATTTTATATCATATATACATATGGGATAAAACATGAAAAAAATATATATAAAAGCTTTATTTGTCAATTATATATCAATAAAGTTGGAAAACACAATGGAGAAAAATAGGAAGTGTTCTAGTGGAGGTGAATTAGAAAAACCCATTGTGGATTGAATGAAACATGTCAGTGGGCTAGCTTTGGAAAATGGAACTCCAATTTAGGACCTTCAGATTTATCATACAATGTGGAAAAAGGGTTTAGACAGGGGTCTGGAGCTTGCCGACTCTCTTAAAATATTTAATTTATTTATTTGAGAGAGAGCACACACAAACAGGGGGAACTCGAGGCAGAGGGAGAGGGAGAAGCAGGCTCCCTGCTGAGCAGAGAGCTCCATGTGGGGCTCAGTCCCAGGACCCTAGGATCATGACCCCAGCCGAAGGCAGACGCTTAACCAACTGAGCCACCCAGGCGCTCCAGATCACTAGTTTTCAAACTGTGTTCCTGGAGGTGCGTCAGGGGGTTCCATAAGTGTTTCCTTAAAAACACCCTCCCTGCTTTCCCATTTGGCTGTGCTTGAAATTATAATCGAATTGTAATGAACACACTTGTCCAGATACGTGTTACACCAAATTTTAATACATCGAAGAACACGAATTAAATGTCCTAATGTGGTTATGTATCAAAATGAGAATGAGCTAACTTGAACTTTAAAAGAAATACGTAACAAAACACTGCTTGTATCGAAGCATATGTATACACACAGGTACATGTATGTATATATATAGGTATGTATGAAATGTGGACCTCTGTACATGTAGTTCTTCAGAAGATTCTTTTTCTGAAAAAAATAATCCTGCTACTAAAAATACCCATGGAAACTTCTGGCCTGGGATTTCCTCAGCTCTGCATCTCAGAGTTCACATAGCCTCACCAAAATAGCCCCTCTGGTTGGTTACTTTTTTCTCTTTGCGTTTGGAAGAGTTCATCATGCCTCCACCCGTCCCAAGAGAGAAGAGGTGAGCCAGCTGGTCTTTGCAGGCTCGTTGGTGCTCATCCCTTCCATCAAAACCTCAGCTGGCTTTTTTTGGGACACAGAATTCTAGCGGTCTTCCCTGACCCTTCTCCACAATCCCCCCCCCTTTTTTTTAAAGATTTTATTTATTTATTTGACACACAGAGAGAGATTACAAGTAGACAGAGAGGCAGGCAGAGAGACAGGGAGAGGAGGAAGCAGGCTCCCCGCTGAGCAGAGAGCCGGATGCGGGCCTTGATCCCAGGACCCTGAGATTATGACCTGAGCCAAAAGCAGAGGCTTTAACCCACTGAGCCACCCAGGTGCCCAATCCCCCCCCTTTTTTTAAATTAATTTATTTGTCAGAGAGAGAGAGTCAGAGATACACACACACAAAGGCAGCATGAGCAGGGGGAGGGGCAGAGGGAGAAGCAGGCTCCCTGCTGAGCAAGGAGCCCCATGTGGGACTCCATCCCTGGACCCTGAGATCATGACCTGAGCTGAAGGCAGACGCTTCACAGACTGAGCCACCCAGGTGTCCGTCCACAGTCCCTTTTGATGACAGCATCAAGTTCAGAGAGTGACATAGAGGCAGGACGAGCCTGGCTTGGTCTGATGTCTTGTGCTGTGGTAGTGCTTTGCTGTACTGCCTGTCGGCCTGCCTGTCCCTGGCCTTGTGGGCTCTAGGGTAGAAAAGGATGCCAGGTATTCAGGCCACCTCACAACGCCACACTTGTCTTCTGGGGAGTGATGTTTATTGCCTGGCTTCTGGGTTCAGAGGCAGAGCCCACCCCGGCTACCATTTTCATGATCAATGATTTACCTTTCAGGGACCGGTTTTACAGGGAGCTCTTGGGTAATTTTCACATGGGAGATAAATGAGCATTCGGAAGAATGTACCAAATCCCATAAAATGCTATTTGATTTAAAAAATTGCTTGAAGCAGTTCACATTTTGGTTAATTACGTCAGTGGGTAAAAATAACTATTGTCATATGGTGTGTGGGCTTGGTTGTAGAAGAATAAAGAGTCTATTGTTACCCATTGTGTTCCTCAGTCACTTATTATCCATCCCTAAAAGCCAAACATGGATCATGGAAAACCCGAAGATTTGTCACTTGCTAAAATCCAGACGGCTCTGCGAGTTTACCCTCAAACTTGGCTCTTTCTGAGAGCACGCAGAAGCCTTTTCAATGGAGCCCATTTAAATGCGTCCACAGGCCTGTCCCCGAGACCCTCGTGGCAGGCAGGGGTGCGTGGCCGGCAGTCCTGGAAGCGCGTGGGTTCTGTGGTCTCTGTTGAGACTTGCCCAGGGACAAGCCTGCTGAGCGCTCCTGGCACCTTCAGGGTCAGGAAGACCAGTGCTGGAATCTGAAGCTTCCTAGTTGTGAGATGCTGGGTCAGGAACCTCACTTTTCCAAGGCTTCGCTGCTTCTTCTGGACAGTGGGCATAAACACAGTTCCTGCCACCTGGGATGGCTGTAGGGCTTGAATGAGATGTTGAAGGGAACCCCGATTGCACGGTGAACTGGCCAGGAGTTAAGAGCTCAATCGGTGTTATAATAAGTAGAGTCAGCCAGCACTAGGTCCCTGCACGGGGTCCCTCTTTTGGTGGTGACTCCACCACTCTTCCCTTACACATCACCCTCGAACCCCTTGAGCCCCTTGCTCCCTGTCCCCCACGTTCACCATGTCCTCGGCACCCCCTGCCCACGTAGCGGGGTGGCTCTGGCTACCTCTCCACATCTCACCATCCTGTTCTTTCCTGCTTCTCATGCCTGTGGGTGCCTGGAGACTTGGAACCACGTTAAGTGCCCTGGGTATCTTCGGCACCTGGCCCAGAGTGGGGCACAGTGCAGGGCGCAGGGAAAGGGCTGAGTAGCCGGGACTGGAAAGGGCTCCGAGCCTGGAAGCTCCTGGGGGTTGGAGCTGTCGCCAAAGGTCATCACGGTTGCTGGAGGTGGCAGCTTCAGAGGTTCCATGAGGCAGGAAGACGGCTGCATATAGACAGGAATATAGAAACCTTATTTTGTTTGAGCCTCAGGAGATCTCAGATACAGTTCTGTGTTGCATATATCCTTCCCCTGTTTAAAACTGATGACATAGATGGCTTGGAGAGACCCTCAAGTCCCAAAGCTCCTGACTGTCAGGAGCAGTTGAACCTAAACCTCGTGGTCACCATGCTGGGCCATGCCTACCACATTCGCAGGCTCTCAGCGGTGGTGGGACATGAGCTCTCTGTAGACCCCTGCAGACCCCTGCCCACTCGTCTCCACCCTGCCCTGCCAGTGGGAGGAGGCTGACCTCCAGGTCTACACCAGTGGAGGCCCTTGACCTCCAGGAAGCCCCAGATGGAGATGGGGAGAGGCAGCCCCTCAGCCCATTTCCTTACCTGTCCAACAGCTACGGGCTCAGGATTCTTGCGTCCCTATTGGCTCTCTTCCCCCACCCCCACTCTTGTAAACGGTCCCTTTTAAACTGTCCTCAGTTCCCCTGCTTGGGTGTGCCATCTGTCCCTGCCAGGGTCCCGGTGAATATTAGCATGTCTTAGGGAGAGGAATCTAGAAGTTCTACTTATTTTTCACTCTGCTTTGAAGGGAGAGGCGAGAGGAGGGGCAAGCAGGTGCGTGGATGAGGGACCAGGGCCTGGCTCTCCTCTTTGGTGTTCATCACAAAGGGCCTCCATTTAGGTTTTGGCCTTTTATATCCCAGATGAAGGAGTCACAGTGATTCTCTGACAAGATTAGAACAGAAGTACACGGCAACAAATCTTACCCTGTCCGGGCACTTTAAAATTTTTTCTTATGAGTGTATACTGAGCACATCAAAAAATACATGTGGCCTGAGTTTTGCTTAGCCCTAGGAGGAGGCTTTTTCTGTGATTTAGGGCTTGGGGTTAGGACGATCTGGTTTATTATGGCCACAGTATGAAAGTGGGGAAGTCAAGGTGATTTGGACAAGGAAGCATCCTTAGGACGTAACCCCCGAGTGTACCCATGGAGGCGGAAGGCAGGGAGGAGTCGGGTTATTCTGAAGTTGGTAGAGTGGGAGACAGGTTTAATGGGGGCAGTTATTGAGGGACTTGGAGAGAGGGGAAGAGAATATTTATGAGTGTGTTTTGGTGTGAATGTGGGAGTGATAATTATGTGTAGAGGAGCTGGGGAGAATTAAGAAGTTTTAGGTAAATGTAGGTAGTGACCCCTTGTGACGTAGGTGTTGAGTAGGAAGAATCCAGTGTTCAGAGTGGACCACTGATGTGATGGCTGCAGCTTTGGCTGAGTTGGGGTGGCCTTGAGGGTCGTGTTCATAGTTTGGTTTCCTTGGGGGCCTGGAGGAGGATCCTTGTGCCTGGAGCTACAGTTTCAGGATGGGTGGTAGTTCTCAAAGAGAAAGAGAAAGAGTTTTGGTTCTTTTGTAAGCAAAGGGAAACAGGAACACATTTCTGCAGGAGGGGAGCCACGAATAAGGCTGGAAGCCTCAATAGCCAGGGTCTGCTCCTCAGAAAAGAGGAGGGAGAAGACTCTGCAGTGTAGGGTGTTCGTTAGTCCCGCCATCTGGTTGACTGACCACTTTCTACTGTGCCTGGGGGGTCTAGGGCACCAGAGGTCTGTGGCAGGATCAAAGCCAGTATCATATTCCTTTTTTGCATGTCAGCATGTCTTCCTCCTAAATCAGTGAGCTCAAAATCTCATCTCCTGATTTATTTCATCTGCTTAGTCAAGGGGGCCTACGGAAGCCGTGGGTCACCTGTTTGGGTGACTTTGCAGAGGAGGAGTGAGAAGTGGGGGTGAGCTGTGAGTACTCCTTATGAGTCTGCATCCCGGTAGACAAGGGGTTGGGGAAGGGTGGTGAATGTGGTTGAGGTTGAGGTAGAAGTCAAGACCCGCGTTCTGGTTTTGGTGCTGTATGTCCTTGGGTAAGGCGCCTACTGTCTCTGGGCCTCAGTGCCCGCCTCTGTAACGGAGTTGTTGCTCATTTATTTACATGCTTTGCAGGTATGAATTTCAGATTGCCCGTTGATCTTGTCAGTAGATCTGAGCCTTGGTGTTGTCATCGTAAAATGGGGATAAAAATACCTTGCAGAATTGCTGTGAAGATTTAAAGATGCTAACAGTTGTTTTTAAAGAGATCTCTTTCATCCTCACTCCGAAAGGCGGGTACAATTATCATCCCTGTTTACAGATGTAGAGCCAGGGGACAGAGAGGTTAAGGTCCCTGCCCGGGGGGCCCCTGGGTGGCTCAGTGGGTTAAAACCTCTGCCTTCGGCTCAGGTCATGATCTCAGGGTCCTGGGATCGAGCCCCGCATCGGGCTCCCTGCTCAGTGGGGAGCCTGCTTCCTCCTCTCTCTCTGCCAGCCTCTCTTCCTACTTGTGATCTCTCTCTCTGTCAAATAAATAAATAAAATCTTAAAAAAAAAAAAAAGGTCCCTGCCCAGAAGTCACAGAACCAGTAAATGGTAGAGCTGAATGATTTCACCGAGGCAGTCTGATTCTAGATCCCAAGCTCTTCAGCTGTGATTCCGGGACTCAGCTCAGACAAGGGATGTAGCAAGTCCACCTCAGTGCCTTGCATAGAAAGGTGTTCAGGGAGCTTGAGTTCCTTCCTTGTTATCCTCAGAACGTGTTTGGAACTGGAGGTCCCCAGAGTGCTTCTGTTGGGCGGTTTTGCCCAGCTTAGTTTTTTGAATTTCTGTGTTCACGGTGCTTGTCTCTCTCTTTTCTGATTGTCCAGATCTGCTTTTTCAAACCTCCCTGTTTATTACCTTCTTCTCCACCACCCGCCCTGCCCTTCCTTCAGGAAACTTTCTTTCCCTTCTTCCTTCTAGTGGCTGAGCTTGATTATATAAAGTTACCTACCTCCTATCTTAAAAAAAAAAAAATTTGAGGTGAAATTCACAGAACATAGAATTAACCATTTTGAAGAGCACAGTCCATGGCATTTACATTCACAGTGTTGTAGGACCACACCTCTATGTAGTTCCAAGCATTTCCATTACCCAAAAGGAAATGCAGTAGCCATTAGCAATCAGTCTCCCTTCCCCCTCCCCCAGTCCCTGGCGACTTCCTGCTGCGTCCTGTTTCCCTGGATTTTCCTTTAATGGATATTTCATATAAATGAAATTGTACAACATATGCGCTTCTGGGTCTGGCTTCTTTCACGTTGCATAATGTTTTTGAGGTCCATCCACGTTGTAGCAGGTCCCAAAATTTTCGTTCCTTTTTATGGCTGAATAGTATTACATTGTATGGATGTAGCACATGCTGTTTATCCATTTATCTGTTTATGGAAATTAGGTGGCCCTCCACCTTGGCTATTGTGAATAGTGTTGCTATGATGCTGACTGCCTTTTATGGAAGCTCTGCTCCCTGATTGAGATCAGGGTCCGTGACTTCTGGTGGCCCCCTGAGTCTTAGCCACAAGCAGGCTCACTTATAACCCCCTTATTGAGGGTCTGCTGACGCTGGGAGGGAGAAGCCTGGAGCCTCAGATGAGAAGGGGACACACCTTGGAGTCTGAGGGATGGCTGGCTGCCAGTGGGCTTGACACCGCATACTAAATCTAGTTTAACTTCTGCTAAGGGGGTAGGGGATAGAGAGTGGAAATTGCTGGTTTTATCTTCAGCCTCTAGCATCTGTTTTCATCTCTCCTTCCTGTGCCTGGGGGCAAGTGATCCTAGCCAGGAAACTCAGCTGTGTGACCTCAGGCTGTGTATTCTGAGCCCCAGTGTCCTTATCTGTAAAGTGGGGATTATAATTCCCATTTTGTAGGGTTGTTGCAACGATGAACAGGATTTTCCCTATCAGGATTTGGGGTGGCCCGGTTAGGGAGCAGTTGTGGAAGGGCTCTTGGATGAAGGCTGATTTCCGTGGGTGCTTTGTGGACTGGAAACCACTGTTCTGGGTCCTCTCAGAAGGGGAAGGAGCTGAGGTTACTGTTGTCATCATGTTTCGCTGTCCCTGCTGGGAAGTTGTCCCCAGCTTCCTTTTTTCTGCAGTTAACTTCGGTGCTTTGGTGTATGAATCTGTGGAAGTGGGTTGCCTCCCATTTCACCTCCTGCTAGTAGGCTTTGAGCTAATTTTAGAAAGATGAGTTTTCTGTTGATTGTATTCTTTAAAAAAAAAAAGCATTTACGCATTTCTCCCATGCCAGGTGTCTTATGGGGTACTGTTTGCAAGGGTCTTTTTTTCCCCCTGTGGTCAGTGGAAGAGTTTGGGGGTCTGGCAGACCTGGGCTTGCATGCTGGTTTTACTTCTCCCTGAACAGCTCTGTGACCCTGGATGGCAGATCAGCAGCCTTTCACATTCTTCATTTGTAAAAATGAGGGTTAGTATGAAAATTAGCTACCTTGCTTTGTAGTTGTTGTGTCAACTAGTGTCCTTTTGGTTTTAAATATTAGACGACCCAAATAAAAGTAAATAATGAGGGGTATTGCCTCTCTCTAGGCAAGAAGTCTGGTGGTAGGACAATATAGGAATGGGTTGATTTAGTAGCACAAGGTGTTTCCGCCTTTTCTCCTCAACGATTTTCAGCAAGTCAGTGATTTTTCACCTCCTTGTCACATAGAGGCTGCAGCAGCTCCAGGTATCACGGGCAGATCTAATGAAGTCCAGCAAACCAGGATGGTATTTTCCTCCATGTAATTCCTTTTTTTTAATGAGGAGGCTTCCCCCAGGAGCCCCCTTGTGGACTTCTCTTTGGTCCCTTTGTCCTATGTCTTAGTCCGAGCTTTTTGGGGTGCCCTGGGTCCTGAGGAAGGGATTATAGTGTTGAGGTTTTATTTGGGAAGTCATGCCCACTGAGGTCAAGATGGGGGAAAAGAAGAGGGAGGGAGGCCAGGTGAGTCTGAAGCCACATGAGGCTGTGTGCGCTTGCTCTGGCTGTCGTTTCCACGCTGAGCCGCAGACAGACACGGCTGCTGTGTTCGCGTGGCACCCGTGGGAGGGCTTCCAGGAGAAGGCGTAACCCACATTTGTCAGGAACACTCTTACTTTGCTTGCTGGAGTTCTTGGAAGGTAGACGGAGGAAAGGTGACATGGGCAGCTTTTGAAATTGACTTTTAAACCTCCCTGAGGTCCTAGTATATTTCTCACCAGTTGCTTTACATGGAGGGACAGGGTAGCTAGTGATTGAGGACATGGACCCTGAAGCTAGGCTGCCTGGGTTCAAGTCCAGATGCTGCAGCTCAACAGCCCGCAAGGGACCTGCTCCTACATTCCGGGCTGTTTGGAGCAAGTGAGTTAATATCTGAAAGCACTTGGAACAGTGCCTGGCAGAGTCAGGCTCTGTGCGTATTGAGGGAGATCCTTGCCCTTTTACCTCTAGAACTCAGAGCTCTTGGGCGCGTTGTCCCAAGTAATGATCATCAGCCACTGTTTACTGGGTCTAGGGCTGTACAGGACCCAGTTCGAAACGCACAGGCACTCTACCTTCGTGGACGATGACCATCCTCTGACTTCCCTCAGTGACTGGTGCCTACCCCAGGGGTACCCTGGGTCTGTCCTGTGGTTCGGTTCGTCTGTCTGTCCCCCTCCCTCTGCCGTGACCCCTGCAGGGCACAGATGCTGTCTGCCTCGGCTCTGGCTCATGGTGCTGGACACACACAGGCGCTCGAGACTTGCTGGTTCAGTGAGTCGTCAGTGCTTTCTGCTCTGCCTTCAGTTACTTATTTATAGACACGTTTTATTTCCCTTACTTTCCTAAAAACTTCCCTAAAAACCGTTTGAGGGCAGGACCAACTCGTCCATGTTTGCAGGCAGTGTTTGGGTGCGTGGTTGGCCAAATGGATTCCAGTTCAGGCTACAAGACAGAGCCGCACATGAAGATAACACCGAAAGGGGCTAGGATGGGCTGGTCTAGAGTAATGAGGTGGATGTTTTCCAACTGCTGGGTGAAAAAAAGAAAAAAAAGGGCTTGCTGCTGCCGTATGCTAATAACTTGCTTAGCAACCTGGGCTTTGTCTCTCTCCTGTGGTCCCTCAGGGACTGGTGGACTGATGCCTGGCGTAGACGGACGGCAGGGCTGGATGCAGGAAGACGTGCTGCGGAGTGCAGGCTTGAGGGCGAAGTGCCGGTGGGAATGGAAAGTGTGTGCGGAGTGGGCAGGAAAGGAGAATCAATAGGACGTGGGCCCCGTGGGACCCGAGACTTGTAGGGAGTGAAGAATGAGGAGGGACACGCAGATTCCTTTGGGAACTGGTGCCTGGGCCCTTTGGAGACAGGCTGGTGAGTAGACCTTCCTTTCCGTCTGCCTAACCCGCGCACGAGATGAGAATGAGTGTTGTCTTCAGCTTCTCCATTTGGTAAGCGCAGAGGATATTTCCTTTGGGTTGGGTCGGGTCGGGTACTCAGCCTCCTGGACCTGATCGGCCTTGGCCTTGGGCTTGTTGTAGGACCTCGGGCAAATCTTCTTCCTCCTCTGGGCCTTAGGAATTGCTTCCTTTCCAAAGCAAGAGGCTCATTCCTTTCTTCAGTGTCATTTATAGGTGCCTACTGTGTGCACCGTTCTAGGCATGGGCGCAGATGAGGTTTCTGTTCTCACGGAGCGTACATTTTAGTTGAACGAGGCTGATGACAATTGAGGTGAATACAGAGGAGAGAAGAGCCGGGGTGCTAAGCTCTACTGGTTGATTGGAGAAGGACTCCCTGAGGAGGTGGCATTTTAGGACACGACACTGGAAAGTCTGGGCAGAGTGTTTTTTGGAGAAAGCAATCAATATGTAAAGGTTGTAAGAGAGAACCAGCTTCGGGCACATTAGAAGGTCATGATGAGATCATGGGGGACATGCAGGCTGCGGTTAAGGGTTTTATTCCAAGTGTGATGGGAAGCTGGAGGACATTTTTTCCCACTCGAATCCCTTTCGATTATTTTCCTCTTCATGAGGGCCATACGTTGAAAAATCCCATTACCAAAGATGTGTTTTCTAAACAGAATGTACAACCTCAAATGATTTTAGGTGTTTAAAAGTATGGGGGAATAATTTATGGATCACAGTGAATATCTTCGAGGACCTTCCAGGGATCTAAGGATGGCAGACTGAGACACTTAACTAAACAAATAATCTTTATGGTTGCTCTGTTTCGGACATTCGTGGTTCCCAAAGCTGCATGCCATGTAATTTAAAAAAAAAAAAAAAAGGTTACTGCCCCCTACCCATAGAAGGAAGAAGCTGGATTTTTGCATAACAAAAGTCCCAAAGCCAGCTGACTTGTCTGGTGCACCTGGCTCTACATTCTGTATTGCGACCTGAGAATGGCTCTGGGGAAGGGGTGTCATGGTCCTGCTTTTTTTCCCCCCCTGCCCCAGAGAATCTTGACCCTGCTTCTGTGTCCTTTTGCCTCAATTCCTGATGTGGTGGCAGGAGGGGTGCTGATCTGGGGAGCTGCTCCAGGGTTGGATGTATCCGCGGGGAAGGACAGGGCGTCCATATAACCGAGTTAATCCATGGTTTGTAAGCAACCTCTGCTTTCACGGAGTTCCCTTACTCAGTGTCCTCGCACCCTCATCCCTGCCAACGGGCCTTTTTTAATGTACTCGTTAACACCCCATCTCCACGATTAAATTCTCAACTGCTTTATTCCTGATTTGCATTTTCCGTGGCTGAATGAATGCGCTGACTTCCGTTTTCTTTTTCTGTTACAGATGGTGTGCGCAGGTGACGGTAAGTACCACTTCCCTCTCTTGTCTTGTGTTGTTCGCTACCGCCCCCTGATGGACACAGCGGCATTTACAGCAATGTGAAAATCACAGAAAATGCTAATTGTTCACTCTCTTAGTTGCCAGTTTTTCTTTAAGAATTGGGGTGAGTGTGGCAACAGCAAGTGAAAAAAGAATTGAATCAATTGGGTAACTTTGACAAATAAAAGTAAAAATTTGGCGAATAAAACTTGGGCAAATAAAAAATTTTTATATTTTCTGTGATTTTTCTTTTCTGCCAGCCTACAAACTGCGGGTGATTTTTATTTTTTTTATTTTTATTTATTTTTATTTATTTTTTAAAGATTTTATTTATTTATTTCACAGCAGGAGAGAGATCACAAGGAGGCAGAGAGGCAGGCAGAGAGAGAGAGAGAGGGGGAAGCAGGCTCCCTGCCAAGCAGAGAGCCCGATGCGGGCCTCGATCTCAGGACCCTGAGATCATGACCTGGGCCGAAAGCAGAGGCTTTAACCCACTGAGCCACCCAGGCGCCCTGCGGGTGATTTTTAAAAAGACTTACTTTTCATAATGCAGTATGATTTATATTTATTTTATGTGCTTCTCTCCCATAAGTATATTTTAGGGTTGCTACAATGCTCCATGATTTGTAAAGTGATATACAGGGTTTGTGTAACCTTTGGAAAACCAGACATAGCCTTCTGTGTATTTTGCTTCTGTGTGGAGGACTGAGTCCCAGTTGCTAACAGTGTTGGTCCATTGAAGTGCTCCCTGGTCTAGAGTAAAATGAGAAAAATAAGGCTATGATAGTAAGCTTTAAGTGAAGCTAAGTATATTTAATTGAAAGCAACACTTATTCTGGGATTATGTCCTTATTAATTTTTTAGGTCATAGTTTGCTTCTATAAGAAATAAAGATAACAGTATTTGGTAGTTTTTTTAATGTACCTTTTAGAATAAATAAAAATTGGTAGCTTTTATCTGTCCTCAAAATTTGGGAACTTTTTTTCCCCCGATTGGTAAAATCCCAGTCTGTGAACCATGGAGATAAAATAATTAGAATGTTCTTCCAGTGCCACACAAAGGGGGCAGATCTTGCTGAAACCTTTTAATAAAGCCAATCTCAGTTAATAATAGTGATTATGCAAAGTCTGTACAAACAATGGGAAGAGCTCTGTGTTGCTTTTTCTTGCTTGTTAATTAGTTTGGTAAATAAGCTGGTAGGTACCTTGTACAGGCTTGAATCATTGGTGCCAAAGAAGAGAACTTCTATGCACAGAGGTAGTATTTTAAAGCAGGAAAAGGGGAGATGAGGGAACTATGATTTGTTTTAAAAATCGCCATAAAAACCTGTTGTATTGCGAGTATATGGTGGGAGGTGCCCTTTTTGTTGGTTTGCATGACCACTGTTTCTGGCTACTCAGATCGGTCACATTTATTACTGAAAAGTTTCCGGGCACCTTACTAAGATGAATGTCGGTGTCTATAGATGTGACTGTTACCAGATCACAGCTGAAGCCTTGGACCCAGGAAAGAAAAATGAAACACAAACTAAAAAGTCTGTGAACCATAGCGATGAAATAATGAGAACGTTCTTCCAGGGCTTTAAGTAAAATCACATGCTAACAACCAGCAGGATGGGACTCTGAACTCCCGTTTTATCAATGTCCAAATCCAGTGACCTTGGTTACCATATCAGGATGCCTCAAAAATGGTCCTTTATGTTGAAAATAGTATTAGAGCTGACAACAGAGGAACCTGAGAATGAGAGGTTTTGAGGGACTCATTCCAGGTCACACAGCTAAGGGACAGAGGAGGTCCTTGAGTCCAGGGGTGAATTCAAAGACCAGCTCCTTTCCTTTCATGCCATTGTCTCTCATACCATCTTGGTGCCTGAAAATGGTGGCACTTCGTCCTAATATCAGGGTTTGGCCAAAAAGCTTCTGCATCTTGTAAGACCTCTCCACGGGCAGTGTTTTCTAAGAATGACAAGAGAGACTCCTTTTGCCTCTTAGGACTTTTTTTGTATCAGCTTCTATATAGATTTAATTCATATTCAAGTCACAGCCAACATTGCTGATCTCCATCATTTTTGTCTCTGTTTTAAAGCCTTCTGTCTCACTAACACACAAGCATACATGTATGTATATGTATCTAAAATTAGTTTGTTGGAGGAAAGTCCAGGAGGCAAAGAAAGGGAAATGAAATTCTGTCATTGTACAATTCACTCTTGAAAAGTAGACATGCATTTCTTACATTTCTTTCTTTCTTTTTTATTTTAAGATTTTATTTATTTATTTGAGAGAGAGAGAGCGAGCGAGCATGAGCAGGGGGAGGAGCAGAGGGAGAGGGAGAAGCAGACTCCCTGCTGAATGGGGAGCCTGACCTGAGGCTCAATCCCAGGACCCTGAGATCATGACCTGAGCCAAAGGCAGATTGAGACACCCAGGCTTACATTTGTTTCTTAAGTATAATTTTTGCTGTCCTTTGGGAAACGTTATTTAAGTAAAACGCATGTTTGTGTTTGACATTGAAGCTGTTTTCATCAGTACAACCGATATGACCACAACGTGGGAAAACATGAACAGCACTGTTTCCGAGTACACGCGTACAGAAAAGGGCACGGTGGAGACTAGGTCGTCCACCCCTGATGAAGCTTCAACGAAGGATGGCATCACAGGCTTTAGTCCAACAACCTCATACACGTCCTTTGTCACTTCAGAAATAGTCACCAGGACTTGGTCAGATTCCACGGCCGTAAATGACCCAACAGGTAAGATGAGCTTCCAGGAATGATGGTGAAACGTTCCTTTTCATCCTGTGTCCTGGAGCCTTGTCCATTCAATTTGCCTTTTGGGGAGAGATTGGTTTTTGTTAACCGTGGAAGAGGAGAAAAGATTCTTGTATTGTTTCAAGCCCAGGAGTTCAGGAGGCTGGATCCTTTGGTATTAGGGTCCTAGGTGATTTGGGAGGTTTTAAGTAATTCCCACTGTCCAATTTTAAAAATCCTTTGCTCTTCTTGGCTAATATTTACTTTTCTGCTAAGGCTTGGGAGCAGAGACCTTATTAGACATGTGTCGTAATGGTGTCAGTAATTAGTAGGCTTCTTTTAAGCTCTGCAGTACAGTTGATGCTGTGTTCGTATTCTCAGGAGTTTTTGCTGGGCCTGAAAATTGGGTGTGCTTTATAGAGGAGTGTGTGTTTCAGTGAAGTCATAGCCCTGTGATATTTGGTAAGGTTTAGATTTTTATTTAGCTTAGCTGTTGGTACCCCGAGCCACGTGTTATAGCTGCAAATTTAGCGCGCTCTCTCTTTTTAAGCTGAAAAGAACCAAAAATATAAAAAAGAGAAGAGAAGCTCTTTTAAAGCTAAGAACCAAAAACTTAAAAATGGGATCCTCTGTTGGTTTTCCTGATCTGGGGATGTCATCTCTTTGACTGGCGAGGGCCACGGAAGCTTGCCCTCTTGAAGCCCACGGCTTGAAGCGACCAGCTGCCTAGCACAGTGTCTTCCGCACATGGAACAGGCAAACAAAACCGGTGGTTTTCAGCAGGTTTTTTTTTTTTTTTTTAAGCCAGGAAACAATTTCTTTAAATATTAAAATCTTGCCCAGTAGCCCAATAAGTAAAAAGAACTGGAACGAGGGGAGCCACGGCGGGGGTTGGGGGGGCTTCACAGATAACTTCAAAAAAACTCTTGGGTCTCCTCAGAGCAGAGTTTTAGAGGCAAAAAACCATATGATAGAGGTTTGCTATATTATGAAAGAAGAACAGGAGGAGAGGGCAGGGAGAAAATGAAGAGAACGGAGGAGGAAGAAGATGGAATTTCGCAATGGTGATGGGGACAAGGGAACACAGCATTGATGACCATAGGAAAGAGGAGGTGGAGTGGTGGCAGCCAGCCCAGGAGCTGAGCGTCCTCACTCTGCCTGAAAGTCCCTGGGACAAGGCTTTGTTCATCAGCTACTATTTACGGAGCACCTACTATGTGCTTAGTTGTTCTTAATACATTATCCTGTCCTCATAGTAACCCTGAGGGCCACAGTGACAAACTGTAATGCTGAGGCATTGGGTATTGTCGGAGGGCTTGGTTATTGAGCACGGAGTGGTGGGCACCGAGAGAGCCCGGCCCCAGAGCACGGTGCTGTGCAGAAGCTGGTACCTCTTACGCAGAGTCCGTCCGCTGGCTACTTGATGGCTGTTCCATTTCTTTTCAAAAGAAAAAGGACACAGGCGTGACCCCATTTAGAAATCTTTGCCCTCAAAATGTTTGATGTGAAGGGTAGAATCACAGAGCGGATTAGCTCGCTTCATGCCCTCCGGTGTCACCCCTGCAGACCTCGGCAGGAGTTTGCTGTGTCCGCAGCACTGCCCGTGCCTCATGGGCTCCGCGCTGGAGCCTTGGGTTCCGATTTCCCCCACACGTGTTCCTGAGCCAGTCACTCCGCCTCGCAGTGTTTCTACCATGAATCTCCATAATGAAGGGAGTGGATGTTACGTTGGCCGAAATGGCTGCTTTATGCCACAGCCAGCCAAATAAGGTGATGGGAAGAATGGTGGGGGGATAGACCGGAAGTCTAATGAAGCACCCCTTTGGGGGTTGGAACGCAGGGATGAGCTCCTTACTGAAATGTCTGGGTGCTCTGAGATGGTATTATTTGTGTTATCTTGACTCGAGACCTGTAGAAGTAGTAAACAATCACTTCGCTTGCTGCTTTGGTGCCCATACCCCAAACAAATATGATTCAATGCTGCTGTTGGACAATTTTGAAGACAATTTCAAAGAGTCAAGTCACCAGACAGTTGAAGAGAGCTGTGGAGGAGAATACTAGAGATCCTAAAAATCTTTGGCTCTGGGTGTATTCTTTTCTCTGTCCTGCTGTATCTACTTTTTCCTGCTGTGAAGTGACGGACGTGCCCTGGACCCTGGTATCAAGAAGGTATTTTTAGCGAGTCCCGCTGAAACATCAGTGACCCCAGTCATTCTTAATGAAAAGTGACTGCAGATATTTTGTTCCATCAATGCCCATTGTGTGTTTTTAAAACAGAGCCAAGTCCGGTTTCTGATCTCCGCGTTTCCTTCGTGGGGGTGGTGCAAGCCAGTCTCACCTGGAAGAGTGCCAACGCCACTGCCACCTGCCGGCTGCTCCTTGAAGGCATCGGAAGTCCTAAGGAGTTGACTCAAGACTTAGCGGTCAATATATCGGGCCTGATACCAGGGACTCGACGCAAGGTCACCCTGCCTCTTTCAGAACCCCATGAGCAGAGCGAGTCCTCCGTCACAGACAGTGGCTTAGGTGAGCTACAGAAGTGTGTGCTTCTCATCTATCTTGCTGGGTTTGACTTTCGGTAACTTCACAGTGTTAAGACATGTTGTTCTTACATTTCTATAGAGTTCTAGAATTTATGGAGGGCTTTCCTCCACATTTTAGTCTGACCCTACATATGTGTGAAGAAGGGGGGGTGTTCTTATTTTATAGGTCAGATCGCTGGGGCTCAGAATGGTAATGGCGTTGAAAGGTTTTGAATCTGGCATCCCAGAAAGGAGCTGGCTCCATTAGCTCTTTACACTTTCCACTGAACGAATAACAGAGGTGTTAACTTGAATAGGACCATTGGAGGAACTTGCCGTGTCCATTGAGAACAGGGATGCTTAGCAAGCAAGTCTAGCAGACATCGTCCGCATTGCCAACGGTGTAGCCATTTGCAAATTTTAAGCGTTTTCAGAGGTGACCCTGTGGACTGAGAAGAACAAGTATTTAATCTCCATTTTACATATGAGGAAACAGGACTACAACGTGGGTGTTAGGATTCTTGACTGCAAGCGACAGAAGCCAGACTTTAAGTAGCTTGGGTTACAAGAGCAACTTACTGGCTTGTGTCTGTTTTCCCACGGTGGGCAGCAAGGCCTTGAAGAAAGAGACGAGGGGCTCCCATCTCCTCTTCCTGCTTCCTTCTCTATCAGCCTTGTCCTCAGAGTGGCCCTGTCACACAGCTCAGGGAGAACTGATTCCCTGCAGGCAGCCCGTGACACCCCCATCAGAAGGGGAGAAGTTTCTAGAGTGGGCTCTGACTTGCCAGGTTTGAGTCCTGTGGCTGGACCTGGAGGTCCCTGGAGGACCACGTTTGGAGCCGGGTGGGAGAAGATTTCCTGAAAGAAGGGGAAGAGCAGCAAACAGCTGAATTGGAAGGAGAAGCACAGCCCTCTGGTGGTACCTGGGATAAAAGTAGAAAGTAAAATACCTGCCAGAAATCGGGGCCTTTGTGGGAGGATGTATCTGTCTCAGGGGAAGGAAGGGAAGAGTTTGTGGAGTACGCGCTGTGGGCATTGCCCGAGGTGTCCTCTTGTGGGGAGGTGCTGCGGGGGAACAGGGCTGGGCTTCTGTCGCAGTGAATGCATTTGACTTTTGTGTTTGAAACAGATGCCAACAACACCGAGAGCTCCTCCTGGCAGCCCGGGGCCCCCACGGCCGTGGTGAATAAATACGCCCTCGAGCCTGCAGACCCGTCTTCTCACCATCCTCTGACCCGAGACACAGAAGTGCTGCTCTTCGGGTTGAAGTCCAACACGCAGTACAAGGCCACCGTGTATTCCCAAGCGGCCGATGGTGCAGAAGGACATCCCCAAAACGTAACTTTCAGGACACGTACGTTGAATTTTGTGGAATGTCTTCAGCCAGAGTTTTCTAGCCCAAAGTTTTGTCCTCTGTGATTCTGGTTCTCAGTTATCTCTGGCCTCACAAGCGGTTTTGTTGTCAGAGGGAGTTTTCTGGAAGAGGTTTTGGACAGAGCAGATGCAGTGCGTTTCCTTTTTCCTACGCAGCCAAGACGCTTCATTCTTCCAGCTCAGGGAAGTGTTCGGAGCAACTACGACGTGCCGTTGCTTCATTCTTCCAGCTCAGGGAAGTGTTCGGAGCAACTACGACGGGCCGTTGCTTCATTCTTCCAGCTCAGGGAAGTGTTCGGAGCAACTACGACGTGCCGTTGTAGCTAGGTGCTACCTGTGTCTTTCTTTTGTGCTTTTGCATATGAACCAGGGGGACAAACTGGTGTCCTCGTTCTCTCTTAATAATAGGTATTCATGTTGCCATTGTTGGTTAATGATTTTCCCCGTCAGATGAGAAAACCAGTTTTTTATTTTTCTGGCCCAACCTGGGAAGGCACACCGACCTTTCTGCTGAAGCTTGTTGACATGCCCGTTGCTGCTTCCTACCTAGAATTCAGTGCTGCTTCCACTCTGCATATTGACCAGTATTGGGAGGTGTTTTGGACTGGTGCTGATGGGGGAGCGAAGTTCCTCCCTGACGGGATTTGTGTATAGATGGGAACTTGAGAGAGATGCGCGCGCATTGAGGGGCACGTGGTCAGGCCCCGTGGGCTCAGGGATAAATGTGCACCAGCGTCACCCTCAGGGCCTTGGCTGAGGCAATGTGAACTAACTCTGGTTACCTGATCCAAAAATATATCTGTTGTCAAGGGCTGCCAGAGACCCATAGGATGGAGGGGTGGGGTGGGGGCTGGGGGACACAGGGCAGAAGATAAGCCTAGGATCCAGGAAATGCTGGAAGAAAGGATCACACTGCCCCATGAGCAGTCCAAGTCCCACGATGGAGAAGGTATACCATTCCTGCTTTCTGGGGGGCCGTGTTGGGGACGGGGGCGCTGTCCCCTAGCTTTCACATGGGTGACAGGCACTTCCTCCCACCCAGGGGGACTGGGGTACTGTTTGGAAGAGGGGGTCGGGTGCTGCAGAGGGAACACGTGGCCACTGTCCACGGCCGCTGCCCACGGAGTGCTCTGGACATCGGAAGCCTGGAGCACGATTCTCACATCAGATCCCAAGGGAAGGCCTCTGCGACAGGCAGGATTTGAACTTGGTGTGAAGAGAGAATAGGATCTGGATAAACAGAGTGGGAGGAAGACATGTCCATTGAGGCAACATTGCGGGTGAAGGTGCAGGTCGTGGACACCGAGGTATGAAGGTAGAGAGGCAGTGGGAGTCGTGATGCTCGGCTCGAGGACCCTGATAATCCCAGAGGGTTTGATCTCCTTCGTAGAGAGATGTGATCATGTGCTTGAGAGGTGGGCGTCTCCCTCAGAGAGAGGGGTGGGGGACATGCTGCAGGGTACTCAGGGGCAGTGACTGGCCCGGCCGTGGTCCCTGCACAGGGCTGGGCAGACTGGCAAGGTGCCTGTGACAGATGGCATCTGGAAAGAATTCTTGCTTTTCCTGGTATCTATCTTGGAGGAGGGTCCACTCGGGCCCTCTTTTCTTCTTTCCCCTTCTACTGAGCAGGCTACCGTGGGGATGGAGAGGGGAGGATATAGCTGTACGAAAGGCGGCTTGGCTTCCAGGGGCCCTCAGGGACCCAGCAGGTGGGCAGGAGGGAGGGCTTGGTGTCTGGAGGGTGGGTCAGGTTGGAGGAGGGGGAGGAACGGGCCCTCCAGAGATGTCTTTGACAGCGGTGGGGCTGTCCTACACGCAAGACACTTGTGCGAGAGGGTGAATGGCCCCCTTGCCAAGCAGTGTCCCCAGAGCTGGATCCATCCAATGACCCTTTGCCTGATTTGCTAAAAGGGGTTTTGAGGATTAGTGTGGGTCTTGGGTTCCTTGCTTTTAAAGTGGTTCGAGCAGAATTAAAATAATAATGATTATGTTTTAGCCTCTCGGTCATATGGATACACACGGCCTGGTTTGTGTCGAACTCTCCTAGCACTTGATAAATAAGAATTATCGCAACCTTCACCCTCTCTGGGTGGCATGTGTGTATATATATGTAGACACATACATACCTACATGTACGTACACGCACTACATGTACCGTGCCAGGCATTTTTCAAGTGACTAGTTAGGTGGGATGGGGTTAAGGAAATCCTCAGAGCATTGTCGAGACCCCTGAGACTAGTCATGGTAGAAAGTCACCTCTCACCAGGTTCGCAGGTGGAACCCGATCCCAGGCCATCTGCTGGGGCCCCCACCCCGACCCCCACCCCCAGGGGTGTGGTGTGTAGGAGTCAGCCTCCCGGGGCACAGAGCAGTCCAGAGAGGGATGGAAGATGGATCGGGTGTGTGTGGAGTGAGCAAGTGGCAAAGAACTGGAACTCTGTGCTATCTTTTCTTGAGGTTAGGAGTGTTATCCCACTTTTACAGATGAGGAAACCGAGCTCCTCAGTTTTTCCTAAGATCTACCCAGCCGTTAATGCAGAACTAACCTTGGAACCTGGGCCCGCCTCATGCTGAAGTGTGTGATCTTTAATCAATCCTGTGGAGTTCATTCTGGACGGATAGCTGCTTGAGAGGTTTCTGGGTCAGCCCGGCACCTGGGCAGGCATGAGTGGAGTCCATGCTCTCGTCTGAATGGCTGTGACAGCTCTAAGAGTAAACTCACAAGAAAAACGAAGACTGACTATGCAGTTGCAATTGGCCAGGTTGTTTTTCACGGGTGGTGATGATGCCTGACATTTGCTGGGACCCCCCATGCTTTTGTGCATGTTGTGGTTGTGGGTACATGGTGTAGGATAGGAAGGCACAGTCGTTGAGAGTCCTTCTTTCGTTAGATGACATGACCTGATGATGGTTTCTCTCTCTGGCTTGGCCATTCTGGTTACGTTAACTTCTGTGTTTTCACAGTGGCCGTTCAAGTTTTTGACATTGAAGCTGTGAACATCAGTGCGACGACCATGACCCTGACCTGGAAAATCAACGATAATGAGTCATCCTCCGTCTATACCTACGAGATCCAGGTTGCTGGGGCGACTGATTCCTTCACCCTCAAAGTCAGCGAGACTTGGGTCAACATCACTTCACTCAACTCCAGTACCTTATACAACATCACAGTGCGGCCTTTCCTTCACAACGGTTCTGAGGGCGTGTCGGGTTTCCTCCAAGTGTACACCCGTGAGTCCTCTCATTGCTTTGCTAAACTTTCTCACCTGATTGCTATGTGCCGGGTCCAGGTAGGAGACAGAGCTCTTTTCCTGCCCTCAAAGAAAGCACGGCTCAGTGTACGAGTCCACAGGGACGCTTCCTTCAGGTTGTGCGCTGTAGTAATGGCGATTGTTGACTGACCTTCCCACATGCTGAGCATCGTGCAACCTGCTTTCCTTGCACTCTCAGGTGACGTTCACAAACCTTTGACGTGGTTGGTGTTAGCCTTATTTTATGGAAAAGGAAGCCATGGCTGAGAGAGGTGCTGTAGACAGGTGTCCCACCTGGTAAGTGGCAGAGGTGGGATTAGACAGTTGGGCTCCCTTGACTCCAGCCTGGGCTTGTTTTGACCATTCTCGTGTGGTGGAGGCAAATGGATGCACGGAGACAAAAAGAACCTGGATATTCACGTCCCTTTGTCTTTTGGATACTGACATTGTAAGGAAGCAGGGTATAGATATATCTCATCCTTTTTTGCTTAACCGTGCCTTAAAGATAAGATGATAGGCAGCAAATAAAAAATTTTCTGTTCCAAAGAAGGTCCAGTAATTAAAATAAAACAATCATAGTGTACCAGCAGTATATAATATAATAGTATCAGTATTGTACCATGTCAGGAGCTTAAGGACCTCTGTTTCCTAGGTAAGAAAGCTGCAGCCCGGCACAGCTGAATGATTTGCCCAGGGCTGCGGAGTTAGCTAGCAAGTGCAGAGGAGAGACCTGTGCCTGGCTCTGGACCCAGGCCTTGTTTCAGAGAATGCTTCACTTGGGTGTTTGTTGCTTCCTAGGAAGCACATCTCAGGAGGGTTTTTTTTGTTTTGTTTTGTTTTGTTTTGTTTTTTTGAGAGAGGGTGAGGTTGGGGGAGAATGGCAGGGAGGGGCAGAGGGAGAAGGGGAAGAGAGAGGATCTTAAGTAGACTCTGTGCCCAGCGTGGAGCCCAACACGGGGTTCGATCTCACAACCCTGAGATCATGACCAGAGCCAAAATCAAGAGTCAGACGCTTAACCGACTGAGCCATCCAGGCGCCCCCACACCTTAGGCATTTTTACAAATGTCTTCTGGACTGGCTCTTTGGGGTAAATGGAATTTGCTTTCACTTCTTCATCTTTTACATTTTTTACTGTTAATCCCTTTATTAGTTAGGATTAGGTTTAGCTGTAACAAAAAACTTCCTGAGTTTGCATGGCTTAAACAAAACAGAAGTCTGTTTCTTTGTTGTCATAAAAGAAGCATAGTGCCAGTCAGGATGGGATGGTGGAGGGTTAGCTAGGGCTCCATCGCAGGAAACACAAGCTGTGAGCTTTTTTAAGCTGAAAGGAATTTAATCCTGGGAATTGAGGGTTTATAGAATTATTGGGAGGGTTGGTGTATTATTTTCCTAGGGCTGCCATAACAAAATACCACAGATGGGGGAGTTTCAACAACAGACATTTATTTTTCTGGAGGTAAGACGCCTGAGAACAAGGTGACGCGTGGGGGGGGTTTTCTCTGAGGCCGCTCTCCTTGGCTTGTAGATGGCTGCCTTCTCCCTGTGTCTTCACATGGTTGTCCTTTCGTCTGCACATGTCTGTGTCCTCATCTCCTCTTCTTATAAGGACCCCAGTCATACTGGATTAGGGACCACTCTAATGACCTCATTTTACTTTAATCACCTCTTTAAAGACCCTTTCTCCAAATGTACTGCACATTCTGAGGTACAGAGGGTTGGGACATCAACGTAGGAATTTTGAGTGGGACAACAAGTCATAACAGCTGGGGAGCAGGCTTTATGTTGGGACCCAGGAATGACTCCCACCCTAAGGGTCCAGCATTGGTCACAGCAGCTCCAGGAATATATGTTCTGAGCTATAGTCTGGGCTCAGCAGCCACGACGTTGGTTCTAGAGCTAAGCAGCCTGAACTCTAGCCGTTGCGTCTACATTCCAGCTACAAGGAGGTGGAGGGGCAGAAGATACTGCTCTAGGCTTTCAGGATACTTCCTAGAAGTCCGACGGTACTTCTGCTCACATCCCATAGGCTAGAACTTAGCCATGTGGCTCATCTAGCAGCAAGGGAGGTTGGGAAATGTAGTCTTTATTTCTGATGGCTATGTACACGGCTAACAATCTGGGGCCGCATGACTAAGGAAAAAGCAGGGTAGGGAATTGGTTTTAGCAGTCAACAGCAACTTCTGCTGCATGTTCCTAAACAGAGGTTCTTTTTTTTTTTTCCAGTGAATGACTCTGTACAACCCCAAACCATGCAGTTTCTGTGTTCTTGTAGCCAAGTGTTTTCTCAGTGGCCAGAAATACCGGTTTCTGCGGGGCTTGTGTTGTAGATGGTAATACAAAGAAGAGAAAAAGACAGGCCAGGTGTCCCAAGTGTGCATTTAATCTCAGTGTAAATATTTTTGTGACGTTCAGTCATTCTTGTCTTCCGGAGAAATAGGTTCTTAATCTAGTTGTTTACTTTCTTCCCTCAGCTCCTGGTCCGGTTTCTGACTTTCGAGTGACGTATGTCAGCACGAGGGCAATTGGCTTAGCTTGGAGCAGCAATGACTCAGATTTCTTTAAGATACTTACCACAAAGAATGGAACTGGAAAACCTCAGGAGAACACAACCACTGACCAAAGTATTGTCATTGATGGCTTATTCCCTGGAACCATGTATGTATTTGAAATATTTCCGAGAGGACCAAATGGAACGGAAGGGGATCCCCAGAGAGTTTGCAATAGCACTGGTAAGCAAATAGACTGTGTTTTCTGTAAAACAGTTTCTTAAAGGAAATCAGTGTAATTTATAACGTCAAGTTTCCCAAATATTGTTTTTCTTTTTATCTAAGAAGAATCTTTAAAAAATGTATAATGATAGTAATGCATATTCATTGTATAAAATACACAGACAAGCAAAAAGAAGAAAATCTTATAGTAAACTATCAACCAGAAATAATCACTGATCAGTTTTGGTGTGTTTTTGGTGTATGAAACAATCACTGATAACTTTTATGATTTTACAATTTTAAGATATATACAGGTGTATGTGTGTGTATTTCTTTTACAAACATTGAAGTCATCCTATTTACGTGGTTTTATAATCTGCCTTTTTCCACTTAGCAGCTTATTATGAATATTTTCCCCTTTCAATATAAATATCTCTACAGGATAGTTTTAATAACTGCCTGGCATTCCATTGTCTAAATCAAGGGTCAACAGATAATAATGGCCTATGGGCCAAGTCTGGCCCCCTGCCTGTTTTTATAAATAAAGTTTTATTGGAACACAACCACACTTATATATTTACATATTGTCTATGACTTCTTTTATGCTTGCAATGAGTAGTTGCAACAGAAAATATATGGCCCATAAAGCTTAAAATATATATTCTGTGGCCCTTAAAGAAAAACTTGGTTGACCCCTGGGATAGATCATTGTTATTCAAAGTGTGATCCAGGGATCCCTGAGAGTCCCCTAGGTTCTTTCAAGGAGTTGACAAGGTATTATCATCATAATGCTGCTAAAGTAATATTTTGCTTTTTCACTTTTATTCTCTCATGATGAGCCTATGGTGGAGTTTTCCAAAGGCCATATGACAAGGCATGACATCATCACTCTGATGGCTAATGGAATGTAGCCATATATATATCATATATATATATATGATTGGAACAATTACCTGTACACCAGTGTTCATAGTAGCATGATTCACAATAGCTAAGAGGCAGAAACAACCAAGTGTCCATCAGCAGACCAGTGGATAGACAAAATATGGTATATCCACACAATAGAATATTATTCAGCCATAAAAAGAATGAAATTCTGGTACCTGCTACAATGTAGACCAACCTCCAAAACAGTTATGCAACATGAAAGAAGCCAGACACAGAAGGACAAATGTTGTATGTTTCCACGTACAAGAGGTTCTTGGAATAGGCAAATTCGTAGAGACAAGAGTAGAATAGAGGTTGCCAGGAGGGAGGAGTTGCTGTTTAATGGGAACAAAATGTGTGTTGGTGGTGATGGAATGTTTTGGGTACAGTGGTGGTGCTGGTTAAACAACACTGTGAGGGTGTTTAACATCGCTGAGTTGTACATTTACAAATGGTTACAATGATAAATATCATGTGTATTTTACCACCATCAAAAGGAAGGGATTCAAGAATAACTCTACTCTTCTAATGCAGCTGTGTTCTTTTCACATCTGTGTCCACAGTCATAGGTTTTGTTTACATCATTGTAATTATTATATAAATCATTATATTTCGTATTTGAACTTTTTTAATGGTCTTCATGTTTTTAGTGGCTGCAGAATGTTTCCTTTTTTTTTTTTTTAAAGATTTTATTTATTCATTTGACACAGAGAGAGAGAGAGAGATCACAAGTAGGCAGAGAGGCAGGCAGAGAGAGAGGAGGAAGCAGGCTCCCCGCTGAGCAGAGAGCCTGATGCGGGCCTCGATCCCAGGACCCTAAGATCATGACCTGAGCCGAAAGCAGAGACTAACCCACTGAGCCACCCAGGCGCCCTGCAGAATGTTTCATTTGGTAGCCAGATCAGTTTACAAAGCCCTTCTCTTTTTATGGAATATTTAGATTATTTATAGATTCTTTTATCTTTATAGATAATGGCTTTCTTTTATGGTCTCTGTGGAATCCCTTCAACATCAGGAATTTGGTGGTAGGGAAAGAAGCTACTCTCAAAGCTATCTCCCTTTAAGGAGAACGCACTTAAAAAAAAAAAATTGGTTGGGGGGGCACCTTGGTGGCTCAGTTGGTTAAGTGTCTGCCTTTGGCTCAGGTCACGGTTCCGGGATCCTGGGATCAAGCCCCACGTCAGGCTCCCTGCTGACTGGGGAGCCTGCTTCTCCCTCTCCCTCTGCTGCTCCTCCTGCTTGTGCTCTTGCTTTTACTCTCTCTCAAATAAATAAATAAAATCTTAAAAAAAAATTTGGAAGGGAGTGCATGCATATGGTATGAAATAATGATAAAAAACCCCCCACAAAATGTTTTACAGTGAAAATATTTCCCTCTTTTGTCCCTTCAGCCACTCAGTTCCTCTCAGAAGAGGTGACCTTGGTTCCCAGGTGAAGAGAGAAGTGTTTTGAAAGCAAGGGCGGAAGAGACGCCCTGCTTATGTCATTATTTCTGGGCCTTGATGTATGCATTCTTATCACATCTGGTTCAGTGTGCAGAGGCGAGGTGGGCAAAGCAGGGTCCCCACATTAATCCTGAGGGAAATTTCTCTTCTGAGTCCAGCTCTGAAGGTGGACCATGTGTGTGTGTTTTCCCTTCACCCCAGCCTCAAATTCCCCCAACCTAGAGAATGTCAACTCTGCATTTCAACTGTTCTCTTCAGTATGCCTGACTATGTTACAGGAAGATTCTTCTTTGAGGAAGTGATTAAAAAATAAAAACCTATTTATTGAGATACAGGATACATCCTGAAAAACACACACAGCCTAAATGCGTGTTTTGATGAATTTTCACAAACTGAACCCATCTGGTCATCAGCACTCAGATCAGGAATCCAAACATGATTTCCACTCCAGAAGACCCCCGAAGGGGGCATTTTTAGGGCAAAAGCGAAAGGCTAGAGAACTGACAGGATGAATTGGTACATTCATCTGTGTTATGGAAGAGCCAAAATTCCTGAAAGAGATGTGTATGTGTGTTTCTCACTTATTTTGAAATTTACCTTTTGTGACTCAAATTTGAGATTTTGATGGCAAAAGAAGAGTTGACATTTCGAAACCAAGCTGGGCATTATGAAGGTCCTTGACAGACTTCCTTTTCTCTTCCTTTCTTCCAACCAGACCCCAGTGTGGTCTTTGACATCCTTGTGCTCCAAGTCACCACGACCGAAATAGAGTTGGAGTGGCAGAATACAGACAACGCTTCTGACTATTCCTACTACCTGGACATACAGTCCAAGTATGGCTCTACCAGGACAAACAGTTCTCGCAAAGCGCTCACTCTCAAGGACTTGGTTCCAGGGACCTTATATAACATCATGATCTTTCCAGAAGTGAACCACATCGTGGGGGAGTCCGGCTTCACTGCACAGTACACACGTAAGTCTCTTAGGCCAAGGGCTGTTTTCCCTGACTCTCTCCTAGGGGGTGGGAAGTAAGCATTGGCTAAACAGTGGGGAAGGGACCACTGTGTTTCTGGGTTCCTGCTGGAGTAGGAAGCTGCTTAAGCAGAAAACAATGGAAAACAGCAAAAGTTCTGCTGTTCTCAGCATTGGTGCTGAGCCATGTGAACCTGGAATTGTCTTTAGAAGCAGAAAGTGATCCGATAAGCATGGACGACATAACTGTCATTCATTCCTTGGGAATACAGACTAGAGGAGGGTCACCTTGTCATGTTGGCATTAGAAGATACTGCTCACAGGAGGAGCAGTAAGGGAGGTGTCTCGCTAATGTTTGATCTAACTTATACGGTAGACATGGTAGTTTGTGTTATCTCTTTAGTATATTTTTCTCTTTTGTGAATCAGACTTCCAAAACAGATAGGACATTATATCTGGAAAATACATTTCAGATAAGCTTAAAAGCATTAAAAAAGATTTTTTTTTGAGATTTAATCTGTATGATTATTTTCTGATGGTCTTTTTTGAAAGCCTTCTATCATTTGAGTCAGCAAATGTTAGCTTTATTATTCTGTCCCAAAGGGTCCAGGCTGTTTTTAGAGGCAGTAAATAAAATAGTCCTGGAATTCAAGGCTCATCCTTGCCTTTTTTTTTTTTTTTTTTTTTAAAAAAAGGGCCCAGCAATGTATGTGACATTGAAATAAGTACCAACACCACGGCAGCAACCTTTATTTGGCAGAACTCTGATAAAGATTCTGATACATACACCTACGACCTTCTTATTAAGAAGGATGGAAATTCCAGCAAGGCAATACAACTTGTCACAGACATGGGCGTCACCAGTGCCACCATCACTGAGTTAATACCTGGCTCGGCATACACGGTGGAGATCATCACCCAAGTGGGGAACGCCACCTGGTCAGAACCAAGCTGGCAGCCATTCTGTACAGGTGAGTAGCCCCAGGTGCTACTTAGACTCTTTTCTATGTGGTGCTGACCTTGCAGGTAGGTCCTCCACAGACTTTAATAAGTTTCGTGTAGTATGCAGTACACCGATCTCTTTTATCCTATTAGCTTATTAGTGCTGTCTAGTTCTTATCATTTATTCATCAAGTATTTATTGAACAGTTACTATATGCCAGGTGCTGTTAAGTGATGCCCACAAGTCCCTGCCTTCCTGGAACTTTTATTCTGGTGGGGAAGACAGGTAATAAAAAAGATAAATAAGTAAGTTATTAGATGATGATTATTGCTAGGGAGAGGGAAAAGTAGAAGGAAGGGGATGATGAGATGTTTATCCAGGGTTCCCCAGTGAAAAGGTAACTGTTCAGTGAAGACCTGAAGGAAGTGAAGGAGCCAGCCATATGACTATCAGGGCATGGAGCATGATAGGCAGAGAAACAGCCTGTGCAAAGGCCCTGGGGCTGGAGTATGCCCACTGGGTTGAAGGAAGAGCAGGAGGCCAGGATGGCAGGAGTGGACCAATGGGAGCAAGGGGGTGACGGACAGGTAGATGGTGAGGCCTGAGAGGTAATGGGCCAGGAAATGGATGCCATCCAGGCCTGTAGTTCATAGTTTGGCTTCCCCACTGAAGAAGATTGAAAGTTATTGTTAAAATGGATGCTCAGCCTTTTCACCTGTCTTGATCCTTACCTCTCAGTGTAAATACTGCTACAAAGAGAAGGGCAGCCCTACATTTAACTGAGGGAGCCAGGGAATGTTCTACAGATGGTTCTGAGTGCTTCAGCTCACAGATCTGGTTGACCCCTTTGTCACCTTGGCACCTGTGTACCTCCTTATTCTCTACCCTCTTTGTACCTCCATCTTCTCTTCCTTAGAGCAAGCTTTGCAAGTGTGTTCAGGCTGACTTGGAAGTGGAGGGTTCCCATTGGATCAGCCTCCCTGCTGGTGTAGGAACTGGGACCTTGATGACCTCTGACCTCTGACGGGGAGCAGCTAAAGAAATCCCGGCAGCTCTGAGTCACTTCTGCTAACTCGGGCTCCATCTGCCTAGTCTAGACCTGATCTTTGGGGTTTGGGTTGCTTCCATTGCTGATATTTATCTTAGCTATAATAATTACCGCCTATAGCAAGAGAAAAATGTACATGAGCCTTTATGACGGAGGGTGGCTGGAAGAAGAACGGGGGGAGGGGGTATGTGTGCAGTGGGCAGATTACTTTTCCAGGCCTCAGGTGAAGAATGTGGGAGCTGCACTAAGTGATTTGTCAGTGATTTTCCTGCTGTAAAATACTGCAGCATTGAAGTAGTGATAAAACTCTCCCCCGTACATCGGTACACAACCCCAAGATCATGACCTGGGTCAAAATCTAGAGTCGGAAGCTTAACCGACTAACCAGCCAGGCACCCCTGACACCCCGTTTTAAAGATGAAGAAACTGATCTGATTTATTATTGATTATTCAGCATGTTGTGTGTCTACAAAATACTCTGGCTTTGGATTTAGTAAACCTGGGGTCCAGTTTTGGCTTTCTTGCTTACCAGTCATCTTTAGCAACTTAACGTAATCTCTCGAAGCCTCAGCTGGTGCATTGGCAGAGTGGGACGGCATTAACCATACCTCTTCTAGAAGGATTGTCCGGAGGGCCCCAAGATGAGATGACGCGGCTGAAGGGGTTGCTGCTCTCATACTGTTAGGCCACAGCTGGTTCTCTTCCGGCATGGTGACTGACGGCCACTGTTTCATATAGACCCCTCACAGTCCTGCAGCTGAGGCTCAGTTGGGTGACTGAGACAGGGTCACACGGTTCGGTAACGCCTGATTCAAGGTGAGCGTCTGCCTCTTCTTCCGTACCGCGTGGCTCTCTCCTCATTCCAGATGAGCCGGGATTCTGCTGCTCGCTGAGGACCAGTGTTCGCCAAGGCATAAGTCCCAGACTCTCACGATGTGCTGTCCTTACTTGGCAGATCCTGCACCGGTAGCCTCCTTCCACTGCGAAGTGGTCCCCAAAAAGCCAACCTTGATTCTCAAGTGGGCCTGTCCTCCTGGCACCAATGAGCGCTTGCAGCTGGAGATCAGCAGAGGAGCTTGGAAAAATGTGACGGAGCTGGACAGCTGCTCCTCAGAGAACGGCACTGAGTACGAGAAGGAAATCACACATTTGAATTTTTCTACCTCCTACAACATCAGCGTCACTGCCTTTTCCTGCAACAAGATGGCGTCTCCCGCCCAAAACACCTGCCTCACTGGCATCACAGGTGGGCTTTGTGGCGGTGGTGGTGGCGGTGGGGGGGGGCAGGTGGCATTGTGGTCACCCCTGGAGAACGCCGACCCCACTGGGTCTGCAGGTGTGGCCTAGAAATCTGTATTTCTTTCCCAGTGTCTGCGAAAATAATTGTTTTTGTTGGCATAGACTGTTAATTCTATAGAAATCTAGTCTGAAAAAGCAGAGTAAGAAGGACTCCTTTTTTTTTTATATTCCAAAAGTTTCCTTTGTTTTGTAGAAAAATTCATTGCCACATTTTAAGTGGTAAGTTCCTTTATTACATTACAAAAAAGCATTTTTATAGAAATATTAAAATATACACCAAGGTAGAAGAAAGCATAAAGAAACCCAGCTATCCATCATCACCCACTTGGACATTTGTCAGAGTTTGACCAATCTTTCATTTAGATCCCTTCCTCTCTGCGTGCATTACTTTGAGACCGGTCCTGGTCATTCTATACTTTTATTTATAAGTATTTCACGAAGTGTTCCTCCAACATCGAGGCTCCTTTCCCCTTTCTTTCAGACAGAACCACATTGCTATTACCATCCCACTTAAAAAGTGAACAGTAGTTCATTCACTATGATCACCTGTCCAGTCAAGGTTCATACTTCCCTAGAACCCATATTGATCAGCTCCCCAGCTATTTTGAGGAACGGGGGTCACTTCCTATCCAGGGGACTCCACTGGTCTAGTCAAACTTTTCATGCTCATTGTTCTTATTTTTGTACTTGGAAACAAACATTGGTTCTTATATCTGTTTCATTTTTACCTGTCTTTTCCTCACAATGTCTTTGCCAATGTTGTCTTAGATCAGCCTGGTGGGTTGGTTTTGCTTTGTGCTTTTTGACCCCTGGATGTTTCCTTTAGGGCATTAGAATGTTTCTGGAAATTTCCAAAGAATCTGTTGTTTGAATACTAAGAAAAAAAGGTCTCTTACTACAGGGACACTGACTTGAAAAGTGGTTGAAGGGTTGGTCCTGTGGACAGAGCCTTGAATTTAGACAGGCACACTTGGGTTTGATTCTGAGTTCTGCCTTTTACCAGCTATGGGATCTCAGAAGACCTACCTAACCTCTATGAGCCTTGTTTTTCTTAGTTATAAAAAGGGGAAATAATACTAGCTTTCAGGACTGTTATACAAATTAGATGAGGTAATGTGTATGGAAGACCACTTGAGAGCGGCCATGTATGGCTGCTCAGGTTGTGCACCACGCAGTTCCGGGGGACACCTTTCATATGGACTACAGTGTGGATGGGGCTCCTTGGAGTTGTGTAGTACACAACTGTATCAGATGGCCTGGGTCACACTCCTTTGGGTTTTTGCAGCACTCTAGAACATAATAGAAATAATGAACCTTCTTTGTAGTTTCTGTTTTATAATGTCGTCTCTTCAGCTGCTGAGGAACATGAGCCGTATCTGATTCAGTATCTCTAGGGCTACACGCAGTCCCTAGGGAAGAGGAGGAACTTGTCAGAAATAGTTGTTTCTGAAGCTGAACAGTATGGTGGGTTTGGATAATGACTGCTTTGTTAGTCCAGTGATTCTCTTGCTTTTTAATCTGTAGCTCTCCCTTTCCTCAGATAAATTTTTCTTTAAGATTTATTTATTTGTTCGAGAGAAAGAGTGGGGCAGGGGGTGGGGAAGAGGGGCAGAGGGAGAGAATCTTCAAGCAGACCCCTGGCTGAACGTGGAGCCTGACGCGGGGCTCCATCTCACGACCCATGAGATCATGACCTGAACCTAAACCAGGAGTTGATCATTCAACTATCTGAGGTACAGGGGTGCCCCCCTCCTGCAGATGAATTTTTATATGCAAATTTACATCTTTTATGTACCATAGAAGTGGAGCTGCATTTTCTCTGAGAGGTATGGGATGGGTAAATCTCGGAGAACTGGAGGGATGGTCTTTTAGCCATTATTCGTTAGTTGTTCACTCTATGCCCCAGGGTAAGGGACACTGGTGAGTAAGGCAGACAGGGTCCCTGGAACATCCGATTCAGATAAGCAGGGAGAGGGAAAGGATTTCCAGCCCTGCAGGTAGATGAGCTAGCTTGCTACTGACAGTCTAGTCCCTTCTGGGCAGCTAACAGGCAAAGAGCCCAGGGGAATCCCCAGAGCCTGGGTTAGGAAGCCTGGCTAGGTAGTTGACAACTGGACATGGGGATAGCGCCCCCAAGTGGTCCCTGCTGTCAGGTCCTTTACAGGTTGCTGGAGCCTGGTTCAAAGCTGTGCTGCCCTGTAGAAAATAATGAGTCTCCTGCAGAATTTAACATTTCCAAGGAGCTGCATTAAAAAAAAAGTACAAAAGGGACACCTGGGTGGCTCAGTGGGTTAAGCGTCTGCCTTCGGCTCAGGTCGTGACCCCAGGGCCCTGGGATGGAGCCCACATTGGTCTCCCTGCTCAGCAGGGAGTCTGCTTCTCCCTCTCCCTCTGCCCCTCCCCCGCCCACTCGTGCTTGCTCACTCTCTCTTTCTCAAATAAATAAATAAATAAAATCTTAAAAACATTTAAAAAAAAAGTGAAAAGAAAGAGCCGACATTGATTTAAATCACATTTTACTTAACTCCGTATATTAAAAACATCGTTTCAACACGGAATCTACACGAAGTCAATTATCGAGGAATTATTTTACATTCTTTTTTCATGCTAAGCCTTTGACATCCAGTCCGTGTCTTACACTCCTAGCGCGCCCGAATTTGGGCTGGTCATGTTTTACCAGCCGAGCAGCTCCGCCCGGCTGGTGGCTGCCTCGCTGGGCAGTGCAAGTGTGGGAGCCCCGCTGTGGTGTTTTTGTTCAGTTTTCTCAGTCTCCCTGAATCTTGACTATAATAATGAAAACACTCGAACTGTACGTGGGAGACAAATTTAGGTAGAGAGAGAGAGAGAGAGAGAGAGAGAGAGAGTGTGTGTGTGTGTGTGTGTGTGTGTGTGTGTGTGGAGAAGGATCATCTTTAATTCAGTGTTTTCTTCCTCTTGTGTTAATTCGGAGGCTGACTTCAGAAGCTCAGTTCAGAAGGGGGAGGCACGTCGTCACGAAGGTCGTTTGTGGAATGTTCCCGCGTGGGCTTTTCTGGGAAGAGGGTCGGTCGGGTTTCTCTAGGTGGCATTTTAAACCAACTCCAGCAAAAAAACGAGGACTTCAGTTTGAAGAACGTGGACCAGGAACACAGCCGGGTCTCAGGAGAAGGCGCATTCTCTCCGTGTCAGCTTTGCTTTCGTCCAGGTCTCTCTGTTCCATCACGGTCCGGAGCCGACCTGCGCACCGCACAGTTCCAGCCACCGGCTCTCTCTCGCTCTCCACCCACCCCAGTTCTCTGGGTCGGGATGGGGCTAGGGGAGGAGAGGAAAGGCAGGCAGTCTTCAACGAACCAGCTGCTGGGAGCCTGCCCGGGCGTGTGGCTGGGCACGCCGAAGGTGCCCTAGTGAGCCGGGGGTTCGCCGTCTCTGCCCGCTACGTCCCTTCCCTGCCCCTGGCTCTGGACGTGCTTTCCACGAGCCCCCCTCGCCGCTTCCAGAGCAAGGGCAGAGCCTGAGGGCACTGCAGCAAACTTCTCCTGAATAATTTTGTGCCCTCCTTGGTTTTAAATGGTGGGTGATCCTGTTTCGCTTTGTTCTGTTTCAGACCCCCCTTCTCCAGATGGATCCCCAAATATTACGTCCATCAGTCACAATTCAGTAAAGGTTGAGTTCAGTGGGTTTGAAGCCAGCCACGGACCCCTCAAAGCCTATGCGCTGATTCTCACCACGGGGAATGGTAAGGAGGGGCCAGTTACGGGTTAAATCGCCGAGGAGCCATGTGGTGACCGGGGGCCATGCAGTGACCGGTGATTCCTGTGCCCACTGAGGCACCCTAGAGATAGAAATATGGGTCTGTTTTCACACTGTCACCCGCGCTTTGGCGCTCAGAAGGGGGCGGGTGAGCTATTTGTCCAATGATCTAGGTCAGGGTTGACAGACTTTCTCTAAAGGGCTGGATAGCAAATAGTTGAAGCTTTGCAGGCCATGCCGTCCCTCTCACGGCTGCCCGACGCTGGCGCTGTGGGGGGAGAGCGGCCGCAGAGGGTGCGTGGAGAATGAGTGTGGCTAGTCCGATAAAATATCATTTATCAGAATGGGCGGCCGGCCGGATCTGGCCTGTGGGTTGTACCTTGCTGACCTCTGGCCCAGGTTTTGCTTCTTTTTTACAAACACAGGGTGTTTCAGGTGATAGAATGTTCGTCTGTTAACCAACTCTCTCCCTCTCTCTCTCTCTCCCTCTCTCTCTCTCTCTCTCTCTCACACACACACACGCACACATGTCACCCTCAAAGAGTGGCTTTCTCTTGAGAGAAAACAGAAAGTGTTTTCTGCATTTGTGGTGAAAACTTGCAAAAAGCCTGCTCACAGCTGAGACAGGAGGTGGCTCACACGCCTCCTTGCCCCAGCGGGGCTCCATGACATTCTTCGGTGGGAAGAAGGGCACGATTCGGGGGTGTCATTGTTAGCTGCACGTGGGTGCTTTGCATGAGGCTGGGTTTTCAGGGCCACGTTCTGTTGTTCTTTTTGGTTCTTTAAATGGGAGCAAGGCAGTGCTGCCTCTGCCCGGTTCTCTCCGCCCTGCCCAGGGACCTGTCCTCTCCTCCTCCAGGACCGAGAGGTCGAGCTGCTCGTAAGGGGTGTGGGGATCCTGCAAGACAAGGGATTTGCTGTTCTCGTAAACCCGTGGCAGAGTTTCGGCAACTGATGCTGAGTCGATTCGGGTCTGTTTCAAGTCATTTTGTGGTGAAGGTTTTCAGCAAAATCCAAGCTCAGACGTTGCTGGATGAAGGAGGACATATTTCATAGTGACCAGAGTGACACAGCCTGTGGTGTGTGGTGTGTCAACACCAGCCTGTGGTGGATGAGCACACGCACCAAGTCAGTGGTCTGGGTTAGAAATCAACCCCACTGTGTACGCCCAGCGGTCTTGGGACCAGGTCCTTTCAGCTTCCCGTGCCTTCATTTTCCCACCTGTAAGACGGGGGTAGTAAGCCCATGTGATAAGACTGTTGCCAGTGACTGTTGCTTAGGGCACAGAGATTAAGTAAAGCACGTAGAGCTTCATCTAAGTGAAGCCTGGCGCAGAGAGCACACGTGAGAGGCGGCGGCTGTCATCATTACCGCCCAGCACTGATGTCATTGTTTAGATGCGAGGGAAGCTTAGATCTCTGTGTGCGATCACTTTCTTACAACTTCCTTTCTGTGTGCCGTTTTTAGCTGTTCACCCATCTGCAGGTGTTTTGAGATACACGTATGAGGATTTCAAAAAGGGGACCTCAGACACTTACGTGACATACCTCATAACAACAGAAGAAAAGAGACGTTCTCAGGGCTTGGCTGAAATCTTGAAATACGAAGTCGATGTTGGGAACGAGTCAACCACACACGGTTATTACAACGGGAAGCTGGAACCCCTGGGCTCCTATCGGTAACGTCGTAGCGGTTCTTGCCCTTTGGGGCCGAGCCTCGCAAGTGCGAAGCTTTCCATGCCTGGGGTGGTGGCCCCGTCTCAGCTACCTCTTTCCTTCTTGTCACCCCATAGGGCCTGTGTGGCCGGCTTCACCAACATCACCTTTAACCCTCTCAATAACGGACTTATAGATGGGGCCGAGAGCTACGTGTCCTTCAGTCCCTATTCAGATGCAGTTTTCTTGCCCCAGGATCCAGGTAACATCTTAGTGGGGTTTCGATTCTGGTGTCTACAGAAGGGGGTGTGGGGGGGTCCTGCACGGCTCCCTTGGTCCCTGGGAGGGCTGGTCTCTCTTCTTGGAGATTGAGATGTCATGTGGCCATCAGGACCCACCTCTGCTTCCTGGAAGGAGGCCCCCACCGCCCTGCCCCCACACTCCGTCTCCTCTGCCAGTTGCCCTTCCACTCTGCAAACACATTTGGTCCTTTCTTCTCAGGGTGGTCATTTGTGTGCCCATGTACCAGGTCCCATTTGACTTTCAGTGCATAGAACCTTCGAGTGTTAGGGCCAAAAGGAGCCACAGAAATTGTCTCGTCCAGCTCCTCTCTGAGAAGTGAGGCTGTGAAGGCCCAGAGAGGGGCAGTGACTTGCGTAGAGGCAGGCCTGACACTCTGGCCTCAGACTCCTTGTCAAGCACTCCTGTCCTTTGTCACCCAGAACGAAGTGATTCCAGATCCTCAGGGACCCAAGGGGGCATATACCCTACCTTCAGGCAGAGGCAAAGTGATCAACTGGTTTGTTAGTGTGTCTAGTTTTTACACTTGGTAGTTGTTGGCTTCAGGAAAGAAGCCCCAGGAGCAAAGTTCAGGCAGTCCCCACCCCGTTCCTCAATGATCAGATGGGTTTTCTGTCACTTGGGCACAGTGCCTTCGGTACTTCTGTTCCTACGAGGGTATTAGTCACATAGAGTCAGAGGTGGCAGGAACCATGGGAACATTCTGTCTAGTGGTTTTAATTTTTAAATGTTTTTAAAGATTTTATTTATTTATTTGACAGAGAGAGATACAGCCAAAGAGGGAACACAAGCAGGGGGAGTGGGAGAGGGAGAAGCAGGATTTCCTACAGAGCAGGGAGCCCAATGCAGGGCTCGATCCCAGGACCCTGGGATCCTGACCTGAGCCGAAGGCAGACGCTTAATGACTGAGCCACCCAGGCGCCCCTGTCTAATGGTTTTTAAACAGTGGTCGCTCTACCAAACAGGACCTAGTCCTGAGACCCTCCCCACCTCCACCCTCCCTCCCCAAGAGCGTTTCTGCCTGGTTTTCTATTTTATATATTGGGCTGCTGCATGCCATTCCATTTGAAGAAAGACATCAGCAGTAGGAACAACTCAAAAATCACAGACAGCTCAGTTCCCTACGTTTGCAATTGAGGAACCCGAGGGGAGGTGAGCTGTGACTTTCTGAAGACCAGCCCCGTTGGTGGTGGGCTGGGGCTGGGAAACCTGGCTCCCTAATGCCTACACTAATTTTATGTCCAAAGATATTTAACACACACACACACACACACACACACACACACACACGCACGCGCGCACACGCACTCGCACACGCACACGCACGCACGCACTCTGGTTTGAGGACTCGGTTGGTTGTGAACATCTTTTTTAAAAAAACTTAATTTTATTTAAAATCAATTAACGTATTGTGTATTATCAGCTTGTAAGCATCTTCTGAAGTGCCTCCCATTTGGACTTTTCTCAGGTGTCATCTGCGGAGCAGTTTTTGGGTGCATCTTTGGTGCCCTGGTAATTGTCGCTGTGGGAGGCTTCATCTTCTGGAGAAAGAAAAGGTGACTGTTGTTTATGTTTGTGATAATACCCTACTTTTTAAGGGAGCTTTTTATTATGGAAAATTTCAGACGGTCACAGAATCAGAAGGACTGGTGTCGTGGGCCCCCCTGTCCCCGTCATCCACACCCTCCACTGACTGGCCAGTCCTATTTAACCTCAGCCACCCCTGGCATCAGGTCCTGGTGAACACTGCAGTGGAAGGTGCTTCCTTGGAACTGTGCCTTCTGGTTCACCAGTCAGTTGTGTGCTGTTAAGAGAATTCACTTTAAGCTTCTCAAACTCAACACCCATAAAACAAATAACCCAGTCAAGAAGTGGGCAGAAGACATGAACAGACATTTCTCCAAAGAAGACATCCAAATGGCCAACAGACACATGAGAAAGTGCTCAACATCACTCGGCATCAGAGAAATACAAATCAAAACCACAGCGAGATACCACCTTACACCAGTCAGAATGGCTAAAATCAACAAGTCAGGAAATGACAGATGTTGGCGAGGTTGCGGAGAAAGGGGAACCCTCCTACACTGTTGGTGGGAATGCAAACTGGTGCAGCCACTCTGGAAAACAGTATGGAGATTCCTCAAAAAGTTGAAAATGGAGCTACCCTACGACCCAGCAATCGCACTACTGGGTATTTATCCTAAAGACACAAAGGTAGTGATCCTCAGGGGCACATGCACCTGAATGTTTATAGCAGCAATGTCCACAATAACCAAACTGTGGAAAGAACCTAGATGTCCATCAACAGATGAATGGATAAAGAAGAGGCGTTATATATATATACAATGGAATACTAGAAGTATCAAAAGAAACGAAATCTTGCCATTCGCAACGACATGGATGGAACTGGAGGGTATTATGCTGAGCGAAATAAGTCAATCAGAGAAAGACAATTATCATATGATCTCTCTGATATGAGGAACTTGAGGGGC